>JAMXBB010000006.1:99419101-99444457 GCA_024138015.1 Lumnitzera littorea | reverse complement strand
TTTTTTTTTTTTTTTGTAAGTAAACATCATTTTTTTTTTATAATTGGGAAAAAAAATTCTTTCATCCTTATATTTTATTTGAAAAAAAAAATCAATAATAAATCACAAGAATTTAAAATTTTGACTATTTCACTTTATTAATTGTTGAGAATTCAGATTAATTATTTGTACCTTGTTAATTGTTGAATACGATATTAATAATTTAAATTTTTAATAATGTATAATTATTATTTTATGTCCACAATTAGTGAATTGAATAAGTAATCCTTTTTTTATAGGTAATAAGAAAAGCTTGCTAATATAATCAATGTGTGACTTGATTTGTAAGATGCAACACTTATTGTGCTTTATTATTACTTTAGAAGAAATTTCAGAAAACAATATAATGTATGTGGGAGTTGGACTGATATTATAAAAAGAATAGCGTCTATCTAATATTTATAATACATTTGTTATTTTATATATGAGATAAATATATTTCTTATGACTTTTAATGGTATTAAATTATAAATACACTTGTATTTTTATAAATCATTAAAATATATTATTTACAAAAATAGTTACTCTTTCAAAAATTAAACAAGATCATATGAAATTTATAATATTTATGCCTCGAACTGTATTGGTGGTTTTTTTTTTTTTTTGTTGTTGAAAAACTTTTTTGGTAGTTAATATAATATATTTTACACCATAATTCTTCACTTTTACCAACATTAAAATATATAGATTTTAATAATTTTTTTTATAAACTTATAAATATTATTCGATTTTGATATCAACTTATAACTATAAATAATAATATATATTCAATTTTATTTTATATTTTAATTAGAGAAAATACTTAAATTTAATTTTTAAAAAACTTTCTTTTTCATTTTTTTAATTTTCGGGTTTGATCCCACCAGTTCCTTTAACCCAAGCTTAGACTTGTCGATTCAATGAGTCTAACACATTGAACTATGCCAATACACCAAGCTCGACGGGTCAAGCTACGATTTAAGCTTGTGACTCATAGGTCTAGGCTAATCTAGTGAACCACTGGACCGGTTCACAAGTCGAACTTGGTTCGGATCCGATCCTTCTTTAGGTCTACACACACCATAGTTATAATTGGTATAAGAAATTGCTAGATGGTAGTTTAAGATGGGTTTGTTTGTTTAATGACCATATTTTGATATATCATAATTATGTATCACATTGGATGGTAAGATCATGTTTCATCTAATTAAATTGAGCAGGCCTTTAGTCAATAACTTCTAAAATCCAAGTTCTGATGGATCGGTGGCCTGTTTTCCTTTGCTAATATAGAATTTGAGAATTGAATAGGCCTTTAGTCAATAAGTGAAGAATATAGAAAAAATATAAATAATCTTTTTAAATTTTAATCTTAGTATAGATATGCTCTATAAACCTTTAAATATTATAAACAACCCCTTAAAATATAATTTCAGTGTAGAAGCATAATCTCAAATTATTAAAATGTACTTTAATACCAATTAAACTTTAACCCTAGTCTATTTTTATGAACTAAAAAAAAAAATCTTTTATGCTACTAATTTATTAAAATTTAAGGGAGTCATTTGCAATTTCCTAAAACAGAATACGTATCGTAATCTAAAAGGTATGCACAACAAACCTATCTAAAATTCATTTTATCAATGGCAATACAAAAGGTATTGATAATTCTTTATGTAAATTTGAAAGAATGATTTGCTTCTTTGTTTCAATTTAATTATAGAGTTTGTTGGTCTCTTAACTGTAGTTTCATTAGACATTAACAATTTCTCTATTTCCTTTTGCAATAGATAATCATGTTTAGCAGATTGAATTACTTCTTTCATTTCAAAAGGAAAAAATGTAGTTAGTGCGTGTAGGAATTTATCTATAGATATATTATCTTAGAAGGTAGGCACCTTTAAAGAAAGATTTCATAGATGTGCAAAGTATTGAGTATGGTTCTATTTGTAATATCATAGGTTTCTAGCTATTAAATTTAAGTCGCCTAGTAACTTTATTTGTTTCGGTTCAAGTTTTACAATGAAACCACAAAAGTTTAATAAAGTAACCCCATAAAGTTTGTTCTTTGAAAATCAAAATTCATAAAAGCTTTACTTTAATATAAATATAAATATAAATTGATCATTTTAGTACATTATTAATGTAGGGGCTTGAAATTTGATTTACAATTATAATGTAATTTAAAACTATATTATCTGAATTATATAATTAACATTAAAATATATAAATGCATATAATTATAAAAACAATCCATTTGCTTTTTGGTTTAAGTCTTTTTTTTTTAGCCTTAACCACCAACTAATGATTGAATAAAGTAAACAATAATGTTCTTCTATTAATTGGGATTTGATTAACCTTTGATATGTTTTCGTCGAGTATGATTGCTACTAATAGGGGTATAACCAAGTCAAATAGAATTGACACTATATTGAGCTTAAGCTTAAACTCGACAAAAAAGATTGAAGCTTAAAGTCGCCTTAGGCTCAATTGAGCTCTAGATTTTGAGCTCGAGCTTGACTAGATAATATATTTGGCAAGCTCGAATTTGATTCGATTAACATGATCTTTTTTATAATTTTTTTCCCTCATGAATGTCTAACTTAACTTCAATCTCAAGCTTGATTAGGTTATATGCTTAAATGAAAATGCTTACATTTTAATTTAATATATTTATGTTAGTAGTATATTCTACCCTAGGCCCTAAGCTTAAGCTTAACCTAGGTCTATTAACTCAAAAGAATAATAAGAGGCATATTAAATAAATATGCAACAAGATCATATCTTAAGATCCTTACTAGTCAAATTTATGATATGAAGATATCCTTAAGATATCACTTGCCATATCTATCATTCTCTTTTACTCCTATATATATCAATTGAAGCCCTTAAGATAAGGGGATCGAAACCTTAATACTATTTAATACTCTTGTTGAAATCTCAACTCTCTTATTGACTTAAACGTTAAAGTGCACATACTAGAGATACCTTTGACACCCTGGATAACTTACTTTTGTTATTTATGTTGGATTAACTCACAAGTACCACTCCATTTGTAAGCTCGAACTTCAATTTACAATTAATAATCGGCATTCACTATTTACGACTTAAAAAATAAGCCATGACCAAAACACATGCAAATAGCCAACCAACCTCCCACTTTAACTAATCCTCTTCTAAATCTTCTACAAAATAATGTGAACAAGGATCAACAACCCCATCATGCGGAAAACCTTAAGGTGAGGATCGCTTTGTTCCCTTTGAGTGAGATGGTGAATATCTTATAGGAGAACCAACACCTTAAGGCATAGGTGAACACCTTTCAATAACACGTTGAAAATCCCTTTGCTCTACCTTAGCACAATGATCATGAGGTAGTAGTTACTCTTGCCTAACCAACAATGTTCCTAATGCTACCAACTAAGCAATACGACTCTCATTAAGCAATATCAAGCATTGTCTTAGTAGTGACCACTTGAAGACACTCCACTTAACGAACTTAATGTTATGATCAAACGCATAATTGACATCAAAAGATCTAGGTAGAGTGATTCTTATCTATTATTATATTTCGTTTTTGTATTAATTTTTTACTTTTTCATTGAAATAAACAAGAATACACGTAGGAAAGGTGTCTGTTTATGTTTACCTCTCATTAATTAAACCTTCATGAATAAATGTTTTGTTCTTGTATTTTAGGAAAAACCTTTAGAAGTCTCAACTAATGTAGGAGGAGTGGTATCAACTAATGTGCCCTTTTTTTTTTTATAGGAAATGGAAATTCCGGATACAATTTAACTATTAGAAAGATTACCATATATAACATAAAATTTCTCCACCGATCCCCTCTAGTTGAGCCTCTCGATCTATTATTATACCTCGAGAAGTAGAAAGAATTACAATCCCCATCCTGCCTAAAATTCTAGGAATTCGTTGATAGTTACAATAGATTCATATACCTATTTTACTGATCTATTTTAAATTTAAAATAGTTCTATATGTTCCTTTCCTATTCCTTCTATGTCATAAGGTTAAAACCAAAAAATTTTTGTTGTTTTCCTAATGTTTCCTAACATTTTCAATAAAACCTTCTTGTAAAAGGGTTTTAACAATGTTTTCAGTGATGTTAGTTGATGCTATTTGAACCGTCCCTTTTCTATTCATGTTAGCATTTCGTATAGACGTTATTATGTCAAAAATAGTGTACTGTATAAAAAGAAAGGCTTAATTTAATGTAGATTAATCTACAATTTTTCTTGAAAAAGGTGCTCAACCTACAGGAACTGTTTATGATATTTTAAAGAAGGCGGGGTTTTTTTTATGAAATTTCGTCATCTTAATCAAACACAAATCAGTTAATGAAATACAAAAACAAAATAGACAAGGGTGGGGGCAGTATATTATCAACTGTATATTTATTCCAAGGTATTTATTTTATTGAATATTTACGAAAATTTTCTTATTTAATTAAAAATTGATTAGGCATGTGGATTCGACTCCACATTGTTCATAAGATTTCAGGTCTTCTTTTTCATCTTCGATTACTTGATAATTTCCACAAGCACAAATTCCACTTTTTATAGGACCAAAAATTCTTTCACAAAATAATCCATCCTTTTCAGATTTATTGGTTTTGTAATGAAAAGTATAGGGTTTTGTCACCTTTCCAATGATCTCTCCATTAGGGAGCCTTGGAATGCTTGTGCCATCGGGAAATTCCTCTTTTGTCTAAGTAATCTGAGATAAGCACCTTCCTGCTAAGATATTGTAGAAGATGATTTCGGTAATTGGGCCTTTAATCCATTTTAGCACCATGGATAGATATCTTAAGTTAGTGACAGAGCTTAGGAAATTAGCCTTTTAAGGGATGTTTTTAGGGAGATCTAGCTTTGTAGGCTTAGAATAGGAATTGCTGGATTGGATTTTCCACTTTTGGCCTTGCTCGATTATATCGTGCTCAAAAAGTAGACTTGAAAATGGTTCTTTTGGGCCTTTATTTAGACTTCACTTGGTCTTATTGTGGCTTGAGGAGACTCAATTGGTTTTTAAGCATCATAATCATGATAATGGGCTTTCTTTAGCTCATAAAAGTCTTAAGTATACTTAGGCTCGTATTCGAGCCCATGAAGGCTAAAGGAGAAGATAAGCTTTAATAAAGTAACTTAATCTTAATTGTCTATTTTAAAACCATTCAAAGGATAAGATTAATCTTTAAATTCTATAAATAGGAGGCTTTTCTTCTCATTTGATTCATTCATAATATTGGCAAGCTTGAGACATACACCAGACCTTTGTTGAAATCACTTTAGAAAGATCAAATAGATAATTCATCAAGAAGAATTCAGGAGCAATCAAGAACATCGAGTTTGATCTACTGTCACACGCATGCATTCAGGATACCAAGTTTTCCCATTCTTCCTCTCATACCTCTTCTTTAGGACATTTCTCCATGTGTCATCAACTTAAGACGTCTCCTAGGTTGATTGGCATGCCTATTGCATATGATTGGCTAGTTGTGAAAACCCTACGACACATTATTTGGCAACTCCATTAGGGAAGGAGAGACTTGACAAAATGGTGATAGCATACAAGAAGAGTGGAAATGATAGATACATTCAAGAATATAAGAACTAACATGAGGGGGTTGAGCAAACCTAAGTAATGTAAGATACTAATGTACCAATGATTGTATAAGCACCAGGAATCATACAAGCACCTAGAAATATGTAAGCATAGGGAACTATGCAAGGACCTAGTACTGTTTAAGTACATGGGGTTATGTAAGCACTTGGAATTGTACAACCATCTGCTACTAATAATTTGCTTATATTGCGTGCAATTCAGAAAAATAGTTGTAATGAACTAACTCTTTACTACTTTCATGCAAATCTTGCCAAGCATGGCAACTGCACATGTTGCAAACATCGGTACATTACCTGGTATAGCTCAAGCGTCAGCTATGGCAACTATCTCATCTATAAATGTTGTTACATTACCTAAGGCAAACTTATAGGCACTTATTGCTATCATTGCACCTGCTAGTACATCCTTTGAGATGGTTGTACTTACATTAAGTGTGCATAATGCGTATCATGACTAAGAACAAATAAGGCCGATCGCTAAATGGGTCTAAGTTTGCTAAAAGCTTGAAAAGGGGTAATGGGGAATGTGTAAAAGAGTGAATGAAAAGTAAGCAAAGCTTACGAATAGCTCTAAAAAATATGACGTACCAATGGAACTTTTAAGGACTTACGGTATAACTCGATATGACGTACGAGATAATTCAGTGAGGTTACTCACTACTTAGTCTTACTTAAGGGTTAAGATAAGAGAGAAATGAAAGTAAACAAACAGTGGTTACAAAAGAAAGAATATTCAGTTGTATTGATAATAATCTCTAATTGTCACAGTTACAAGTACTAAGAGTATTTATACTTGAAAGTTAAGGCAACTTTCCTAAAATGGAAAAAACAAAAAGGGTATCGTCCTAAATAAGTAACATACAAGAATACAAAAGAGTAAAAATGAATATTCTAGAAAAGTAATGATTAATATGGTAGATTTTACATGTGGTTCTATACACGTAGCAGAGAGACATTGGCGATGCCGTTGGAGGATGCAGACAAAAGAGTACGATTAGATTGTTTATTTGAGTAAGGGTAGTTAAGGATCAGCTCGGAGTTTCTTTCGGCAAGAGTGATGCCAAGTAATTGGTTAGCTCAAACGTGAGTGAGTAAGTGTACATGGTTTGGCTATTGTCTCGGTAATTTATAATTCGACATGTAACTTCAAAGAGATGGGCAGTCATTCCGCTTGGCATACATAGTGACTCAGCAAAGAGATACTCGGCTTCGGAAGGAGTTGGCTAGAGTAGGAGGATTCGCCTTGCTAGCCCCTCCAGTCTTCGGGCTCAACTGTAGGTCAAAAGCTTAGTAGTTTGATTCTCATAATTCCCTTAGGGTTAATTTAGATGTGGGATTAAATTCGAATGATCTTCGATTAGCTCTTTGTTAGGGTGATATGGATTGAGGTCGGCTACATTAAAGGTGTTAGAAATAGCATAATCTTCGGGTAGCTCTACCTTGTAGGCATTGTCGTCGACCTTCTAGAGAATTCTAAAAGATCTGTAAGCTTTTGCTAATAGCTTATTCTTCCTCTTGTTCAGAAACCTTTCCTTACTAAGGTGTAGCCATACTAAGTCTCTTAGCTATAATTGTTTAATCATCTTACCCTTGGTCTTCTCTCGCATTCTTTTAGCGGTTTGGTTGATTTGTCGAGTAACCTTATTATAGATGTGCTAAAGGGATTTTGTTTAGGTTCTTGTGTTAGGGTCCTCTTGTTGGGATTTAGGTACAAGGGTATGATCGAGGGGTAATTTGAGATTGAAACCATAGACAACCTCAAAGGGGGTTTACTTGGTGGTGTCATGTACTATTCAATTGTAAGCAAATTTAACTATTGGTAAGCAAACGTCCCAATCAGCCAAGTTTTTTCTACTATAGTTCGGAGTAGTGATCCTAAAGTCTGATTGACTACCCTTGTTTAGCTATCCGTTTGGGGGTGATAGGAAGTACTAAATAGTAACTTAGTCCCCATCTGTCACTACAGAGTTTTCTAGAAATGGCTTAAGAACTTTAAGTCTTTGTTTGATAGTATACTTCTCGGTATGCCATGTAGCCGAACATTTTCCTACAAGAAAAGAGAAGCAATAGTTGAAGCATCGTTAATCTTGGAACATAGCACAAAGTGCACCATCTTGTTGAACTACTTTAAGACGACCATTACAGAATCTTTGCCTTGGACAGTTCATAGTAATCTGAGAACAAAATCCATGTTCAACTCGGTTCATGGTCTTGTTGGAATAAGCAAAGGCATTTCTTTCCCATGCTCGATTCGGAATTTAGCCCTCTTACATATGGCATAGCCTTTAACAACTCGATGCACATCACGTCTCATTCTTGACTAAAAGAAACGACAATTCAACAGCTCATAGGTCCTTGCAAATTCTCTTGACAGAAGATAATATTGCCATACTTATAGTGATCGGATCAGTGCTAAGAGTTCTTTTTGATACACAGAGTAGTTTAGCTAAGGTCCCCTAAGCTTCTCACTATGGTATGCAATTGGTTAACCTTCCTGCATTAGGATAATACCTATTCCAATGCTTGATGTGTCACACTTTAGCTTAAATATTTTCTTGAAGTCAAGTAAAACTAATATAATGGTGAAGGTAAACCTTTCCTTTATCTCAGTAAAACTTCTCTTCTTCTTTTCTCCCCATTTGAAGTTGATATTTTTCTTCATCAGCTAAGTAAGGGGTGTAGCGAGGGTGCTGAAATTCTTGATGAATCTTATATAGAAGGAAGCCAGTTGATGGAAACTTCTTACCTCAGCACAAGTAGTTAGAGTTGGCCACTTGACGATGGCTTGGATTTTCTTGTTGTCTACTTGTAAACCTTTTCCACTTACTACATAGCCTAAGAAGACCACTTCTTGCTTGCAAAAGCAATACTTCTTGAGATTTTCGAATAACCTCTCAGCATAGAGGACATTAAAAATGGAGCAGAGATGTTCATAATGGCTCGGCATGTTGGTACAATACACTAGGATATTATCAAAATACACCATGACACACTTCCCCATCAGATATCTTAGTATATGTTTCATCAGTCTCATGAAAGTACTTAGGGTATTCGACAAGCCAAATGATATGAACAGCTACTTATAGAGTTTATGTTGAGTTTTGAATGTAGTCTATTCATCTCCTGGTCTTATGTGTATTTAATGGTAGCTAGACTTCAGATCAATCTTGTTGAAGATCTTAGCTCCACTCAATTCATCTAGCATGTCTTCTAATCTTAAGATATGATATTTATATTTGATTGTGATCTTATTCATGGTTTAACTATCAACACACATCTGCTAAGTTTCATAATTTTTTTGGCACTAGAAGTGATGACACAGCATAAGGGTTGAGACATTCCCTAATATATCCTCTTTCCAGTAATTCATTGACTTGTTGTTAGAGTTCAAAAGCTTGTTTAGGACTTATCTGATAGGTTGGCTTATTCGATAGGGCGGTGCCAAGTATTAAGTTAATGTAGTGTTTTATGCCTCGAATCAAGGGTAGTCCTTCAGGCAACTGTTTTGGGAATAGATTGATGTACTCATCTAGCAACTTTTTTACTTCTTAGGGTAGTTTACCCTGCTCCTTTAACTCTAATAGTCACCTGACCAACATAAGGGTTGGCGCATCAGCTTTAAGGGCCTTTTGAAGCTTAGCTCTACTCATCATTAGTGTCTTCTTTGATCTATGAGCAAGTTTAGCCTGTAGTTTGTTAACTTCACTTACTGACATTAGGTTTAGTGTGATCTTTCTACCATCCTTCTTGAACATATATGTATTCTGGTATCTGTCATGGATAACTCTTTTATCAAATAGCTACAATCTGCCTAGCAACGCATGGGAAGTGCACATGGGTAGTATGTCGCAGATAATTTGGTCAAAGTAATTCTTGATAGTGATCTGTAGTAGTACTTACTGAGTGACATGTAGTGCTCCCTTTTCACTCAGCCAATGCAACTTGTACGGCTTCGGGTATATAATAGTCAGCAACTTTAACCTTATGATCAATTCGGTTGATGCCATATTGGTGCAACTTTCACTATCAACAATTAGTATGCTCACCTAATCATTCACCCTATAGGTGATATGACACAAGTTCTCTCTCTGCTCCTCATCACAAGAGGGTTCTAAGTTCATTGCGCATCTAATAACTAAGATCAACTGATCTAAGTCCTTGGCAAACATGTCTTCCTCAATTAGTTCGTTCTTACGATGAGCTTCTTTCTTGGTAATGTCTTCTTCCTCGGGTTCCTCATTAGTACTCTCTACCTTCGGCTTCAGGACGTCTCCCTTAATGACCATAGTTCTTCGATTCGGGCACTGAGTAGCCATATGTCTAAATCCTTGACACTTGAAACACTTAATCTAACTCGTCTTCCTTCCAGATCCTTTCCCTTTCTCATAAGTTCGGGTCAGTACGTTACTGTCAAATCGACCCTTCTATTCAACTCAAACATCCATCTTTTGGATTGGCTTGGCACTTGGCTGAGCTTGGTGACTTCCCCGCGTTGGTTGGCTTGTTGGCAATTTGGTCGGTACTCGGCTTCTTTTCTGCCTCTCCACTCGTTGAGTTATTCGAATGGCTTCATCCATTGTGATGAATTGTTAGAGTTCCACAATGTCTCGAATGTTACATCTCAACCCAATAAGGAACCTAGAAATTGTTCATGCTCGTGGTTCCTCTATTTCATAGTGAATCATAAGCATTTGAAATTCTTGAACATAGTTATCGACGTTTGGCCTCCTTATCTCAACTCTTAAAGCCGAGTAAATGTGTCTTACATATAAGTATTCGGCATAAATTTGTTTTTGAGTATTCTCTTCATCTTAGGCCAAATATTGATTTCTCAATATCCTTTTCGTCTCCTCATAGCTTGAAAATTCTTCCATTAGATGGTGACATATTTAGAGAACTCAATAGCAGTAGTTCTCACTTTTTTGTAATCTTCATATTGGTAATAGTCAAACATATGCTTTACCTTCTCTTCTCATTCTAAGTACTTATCCACACTTCTAAACCCATTAAAGCTTAGAATCTAAAGCTTTACATGGTCAAATGCTCTAGGTGCTCGAACTCGCTCTTCTTCTTCATAATACTCTTCCTCATCCTCCTCTCTTATGTTTTCCAAGTCAATTCTTCTTCTTACTCGTCTACTCTTCCACCTTGAACTTGTCGGGCTAGGTTTTGACCTCTCGCAGGTCAAATAGCTTATGGGGTATTATGTGCGACTTCAACAGGTTGGTAAGCCAGCATAAGAATAGCTCAAGTTAAATCCATTAAGAGGTTGGTCACCTCATTAAGTCTTTCGTTAGTACTCTTATGTGTTCCCTGGGATTGTTGGCCATGATAAACAACATCACTATTGTCATCTCCAGCACCGGTGTTAATACTTAGGTCCATCATTTCTCTAATAAGTTCAATTCTTAAACTCTTTAATTAAGTGTTTCAACAAACACTTCCACAAATCAGAAACTTAACAACAAGCAAGCATAGTAGTTAAAAGAGCACAATAACTTGCTTTGTTCTACGTGCAAAACAAAGTATAAATAGAACCTCGAAACAACTACTACAACTCAAACAAAACCTCTGCTCTAATACTAAGATAATGCATCCGTAACTAAGAACAAACAAGATTAGTCACTAGATGGGTCTAAGTTTGCCGAAAGCTTGAAAATGGGTGATAGGGAATGCGTGAAAGAGTGAATGAAAAGTAAGCAAAACCTACGAATAACTCCAAAGGATATGATGCACCAATGGAACTTCTGAGCACTCACGGTATAACTCGATATAACGTACAAAATGGTCCGGTGAGGTTACTCGCCACCTAGACTTACTTAAAGGTTATGATAAAAGTGAAATGAAAGTAAACAAATAGTGTTTACAAAAGGAAGAATATTTAGTTGTATTGATGATAAGCTTTGATTGTCACAGCTACAAGACAAAGGGTATTTATACCCAAAAGTTAAGGCAACTTGCCTAAAAAGAAAAAGACAAAAGGGTATTATCCTAAAGAAGTAACGTACAAAAATATAAAAAGGTAAAAATAAATATTTAAGAAAAGCAACAATTAGTGTGGCAGATTCTGCATGTGGTCCTTTACACATGGCAAAGAGACATTGGTGATGCCTTTGGAGAATGTAGATAAGAGAGTACAATTAGATTGCTTATTTGAGCAAGGGTGGCTAAGGATTAGCCTAGAGTCTCTCTCGGTCTCTCGGTAAGGGTGATGTCGAGCAATTGGTTAGCTTGGACATGAG
Organism: Lumnitzera littorea; assembly: GCA_024138015.1. NCBI lineage: Eukaryota > Viridiplantae > Streptophyta > Magnoliopsida > Myrtales > Combretaceae > Lumnitzera > Lumnitzera littorea. Next base: position 99,432,558 of record JAMXBB010000006.1, on the reverse strand, counting down.
TGAGTAAGTATGCATGGTTTAACTATTTTCTCAGTAATCTACTATTCAGCACAAAACTTTAGAAAGATGGGCAATCATTCAACTTGGCATGTAAAGTGGCTCAGTAAAGAGATACTCGGCTTCGGTAGGGGTCGGCTAAAATAAGAGGATTTGCCTTGCTAGTCACTTCAGTCTTTGGTCTCAACTACGAGTTAAAGGCTTAATAGCTCGATTCCCATCAAGAGTCCTTATTATAAGGGGATTGAAACCCTAATACTCTTTGGTATCCTTGTTGTTGAAATTCTCGACTCTTTTACTAACTTGAGTGTTAGAGTGCATTTGTTGGATATGCCTTCGTACCTTCAATAACTTACGTTTGAAACCCTATGTAAGCTTAACTCACAAGAATCTCTCCATCTATCGGTTTCATCGTCAATAGTTCAAAATAACAATTTGGAATCTCAAATCCAATAAGGTTTTTATCTAAAAGTTGATAATAATATAAACAATTCATAGATAACTAAGAAAACTAACAAAAGAATAAACATTATATAAGATTCATAGTTCAAAATACTATAATAGTATAGAGAAAATGAAATTATAATCTATTATGAATTATAAATAATCCAAAAAACAACATTACATATATATATATATATATATATATATTTACATGCAAAAGATTGGAGTCCAATGTCATTCAACTCAATAAGTATATTCGATAAGTTGCACTAACAGTAGAGTTAGTAGATCATATATGTTATTGGATCACTCTTTCTTAAACCCTAATGCTTTGGAGCTAAGATGGTTACTTGCATGGTAAGTTTGAAAATGTATAAATCAATATATTTTCAAAATTGAATTGTATACCTTAAATAGTAAAGAAAATATATAAACTAGTAATACAAAAATATGATTACATGGCGAAAAATGTCAAACAATATAAAGGACCTACTCATGTTATTCTTGAATGCATTTATCAATAAAGAGGCAACATTTCCCTTAACATTAGAGCTAACATTAGTTTGCCATGAATCCATGGATGCTTAAGCAACTATTAAGTTTCTTATCATTGAAACTAGAGAAGTCATTTGTTCATTATGAAGTATAGAATTTCCATATGAACTAAAAACAAGCTTAGAATTTGTAGTTGCACTCTCTGACATGGTAGATTTTAGAATAACTAAGTCCAACTACTATTTCTCTTAGATAGGTGAAGCCTTGAAATAAACATTTTGAAGACCATAAAGGTCTCCTAGCGAAGACCTCATATCATTCGATTTAGGAAAATCAACAAGATTATTAGAGTTCGTTTAATGTAAGTAGAATTTCTTAATAAATATCGAGCACATAAGCTTAGGCTATTCCCCTCTTTACTCTCTCTTCTTAGCAAAATCTTTTCATCTCCAATACTAGTCAAACCAACATCGAAAAATATGTTATTTCACTGCTTAAGAACTTTAAATGCATCATATCTTTTGGTATGCCTCATTTCAGTAAGATATGTTTTACTATTTATTAGAAGCATCGTTCTTCATTTTGTTGAGACAATATAGGTTAAATTTTACCATTATACTCTACTATCTCCTCTTGGTTGGAAATATCTAAGAGAGAAATATCATTCTTCATAAACTTAAGGAAAAGTTACAAACTATAGTAGTTTAAGATTGGAGAAAACTTATAATGAATACCTATTAAGCTATTATTAAGAACTATAAAAGTTTATATGCTTTTCACCTAAAAATTGCTTAGAATTCTTATTGGAAGATTAGAAGATGCCAAAGTTCTAAAAAAGAACTGGTAAAAGAAGATCGAAAGTATGCTTGTGGTTGAAACATTAGAATCATTGTTAGTAAGATAGATTCCACAAGTAACATTCCAGACTAATTTCTCTTTGAGAAAAAAAAAAAAAAAAGAGAGAAGAAAAGTAGATGGACACTATATTTGGTGAAGCATTAATAAGGGCCATTAACACTTTACAAAACCTAACATCAAAGAAATAAATAAAAAAATATAGAAAACTCTTAGGCTTTACTTTTGTTAACATGAAATAGGGTTATAGGTAATCCAAATTATCATTATTTTATGAGGAGCATGTAAAGTATGATAATAATAAAAAAAATGTAATATTTTTAATTCTTCTAATTTGATTTCATTCTCTTCATTTGTTAGTTGAAGCATTGAAGCCATATTACATTGAGGAGTAGGAAATTACAGAACTAGAAATTATAAGAAGTAGCAAGAATTTATAGGTGTAATTAGAAAAGCTATTGTATGAAAAACAGTGAAGTAGATATAAACATACCCCATATAGATTGATGAAAATGCTTATGGGATAAGAAGAATGATTTCTATTAGATTTTTTTTAATACTAATAAAGACAATAATATGAAGACATCTTAAATCGATGTAAAAAAACCAGCATTAAAATAATGGACTAAAAATTCTATTCTTTGTGGGAAATATAATTAAACTACCTTTTGTTTCCTTTTCGAACCAACAAAATTATGGTACTAATAATCACCACTATAAAGTAAAATTTGAACAATTTATAGAGTTAATGAGGCATGATAGGCATCCATGACTCTATTTCCAGTACCAAAAGTAGCTTCTGAAGCTAATGTGGTCATAAGAATGGCTAATAAATCATGAGACATTTTTAAAAGAGTACAATATTTCATTTGGTTCTTCTTCCATCATTTTAAAATATCAAATTCTTTTGGATTAGATTTACAAATATAAAAACTCTCCTAAATTTATATATCGAAATTAGACTTACCTAAAACAATATTTTCAATATGTTTTATAAAGTTAATGGATCTACCCATCTTGATCAGCTTTCATCACTATAAGAAATTATGTTTCAATTTAGTTGAGTTTCATTGCTATGCTCCTTGTTATTTAATTCACTATCCAATTCATATTCCCGTACATAAGCCCCATTATAGCTCATTCAAAACATCTTGAATACTAATAATTTTTATACTAGCTTCAGTTTCAAGATATGAGTTAGGAAACAAAAACTCAAGAGACCTCATCTTACATATTAGATCCAAGATACTAACAAGTGACATCAATAAGTTGCATTCATCATAATAGCTATCAAATTTGCTTTTCATCTTTTCAACCATCACATGGATAGATTCACTCTCATCTAATGCCATTCTATCTAACACCAACTTCACACGATACATTTTAGGCATAAAAAAGTTAGGATGATATTAGTGATAGCACTAAATACTTGTAAGATCTTAAATGCTTTTGTTAACCTTTCTCTAATCATCTACATTTGGACAAGACTAATAATAAGGTTTCTATCCTTTCAACCTTAGGGAACATTTCTTTAAATTTCAATGTAGTGACAATATCTCATAAATAAAGTTTTAGCACATTTTGTAATGCAGAATCAACTTTCAATTAGGCAATTGCCATTGTTGCACAACCTCAAAAAAGACTTTAAGCCTTGCCTTTGATTGATTGACATGGTTCATATTTTTATGGACAATTTCAATTATGTCTCTAATCTCTAATATGCCATCTTGAATCATAAGGTTCAGAAATATGAGTCTAAGGCCACTCATGAAAATTTCCCTTTACATAATAATCTCTTATTTCTAAAAAATATGTCTTTCAATAACATTATTGCACTATCATTGGCTAAAGCGTTGTAAACAAAAATTGTGTAGACCTTGTCTTCAATCCCCTATTTTTTCAAAAATTTGTGAATTGCATCGACAATATCAATTCTAAAATAAGGAATAGGAATATGAACAAAATTAAGAACTTACTTTCCAATTTAAGTCAATAAAACGTCCTATCATCGCCATATACCTAATCTTTCGATTTTTTGGTTTCGACAAATTTGTGGTAAAACTAATTTTGCTTATACCTTAAAGCAATATATTCGATTTTTATTTTCTCAAGTTCATTAAGTTGAAAACAATCCATTCTAAGGTGTAGAAAATCCTTTCTCATTCAAGCATCCCATGTCTCTACATCATATTAAATCATTCCTCCTCAACAATTGAAAACAAATGCTCATGCATCATTACCTAGTGAGCGTCTACTTCTCACATCCTTTCCATATGAAACTTCCAATTTACATTTATAGGAGGCATTGTGCTTTTTGACTAGCACTATAAGGGAGAAAGTTAATCTTATTTTGTTTTTGTTTCTATAAATTTTTTCTCTTCAAATATGAATTTAAATGGTGTTTAAAATGTGAAGTAGTCCTACTCCCATGAATAGAAAGTCTATTCTTACAACGTATGGATTTTTCCTTTTTCGTATCATCATGGCGAATCACTTCTTTGAACTCTAAAAACAATGGAAATGTTTTAGATCTTTTCTTCACTTCAAATTGATTGTCCTCATTACCCTTATCTTTACAATCATTTTCATCAATGACATTAGAATAACCGATATCATCATCAATTCTTTTATTGCTAGGAATAGGTTGGCATCACCAGAAGATGACCCATTATCTAATGTAATCTTGCTAGTAGAATCATTCAGCAGCAACCTAGGATTTGGAGGAACTTCTTGTGACATTTCTATAAATCTGAAAAAAAAAAATAAAATAAAAACAAATATATTAATTCTAACCAAAAGTTGAAACATAGGAGAAATTTGTTACTAGTAATTATTTTCATTTCAACAAGATTTCTTTAAAAGACTTGGAAACTCTTATTGTTTTAACTCATCATGTATTAATTTTTCTCCCATATCAAGGAAAAAGAATTACCTTCTAACTTATGCAGGTTTTATTTTAAATAAATGGAAATATAATTACAAAGAAATAATTTCTCATTTAAAGAGACAATCAACCAAGAATGAAAATAAATATAAACTTTTATTTTCGTTATGATAATATAGAAACCTGACTACATAGTTATAAATGAAATTCGACATTGATGAACAACGATAATGATTTAAGCAAATGAAAAATGATAAGCATTAAAAAAGCTTGTTTAGTTCGAGTAAAGGGAACTACCTTTTTCTATATCTATATTTTAATCCAAAAGTAAATATTTTCTTATCATACATTCTTATTCTACTACAAATTGATGAAGCTTTATATATCTATATATGCGAATAAACTTAGTTTCCTTACCTTTTATTTTTTTTCTTCCTTTCTTATATGAGGATCTTGAACAGTTGACTTGAGATGGAAATATATTCTTAGATTTCTCTTTGAATCATTTTTCCCCGATGAGTCTTATCAATCACTTAGTCCAACCATGCATAAGCAAATCCTAAAATGAGAAACTAACAAAAGTGACTTAAGAAAGAACTAGTCTATTAAAAAAAAAAAAGTATTAAATGTATTTGTTCAAATAGACAAAAAGATTAATTGCACTCTAACTTGGTTTTTTGTATAGAATAACACAATACACAATTTATTCTTGTTAATTTTTTTGCTATATTTTTCTATAGTGTCATCAAAACCTTTCTTTTGCTTGTTGGACACCATCAATGTTGAAAGCTTCTTCTTACTCACCCTATAATCGTAGTGAACAATTAGGTGAAATGAATATTATAGAATAGGCGTGCTTCTAGCAAATCACGATCGTGTTTATATTTTGTATTTATAGATTTAAGATTGCAACTTTATTTGAATTTATAATTTTGATTGATCAAAGAGGGAGGAGAAGAAAACTAAACTGATGAGTGCTAATTTTTTTTCTTATATGTTGATACAAAAATGCTCAAAATGCATTCAATGGAAAAAATAAATAAAACAAAATTTGAAATATTTCTCAACTATTGGAATCATGGATAAAGGAATATGAGTATACAGTTTGATGTTTTTGTTTTTGAAGTTCAAAACTGTGGGTGGAACGCATGATGAATTTAAAAAAATTTCTCTAAAATAGAAGGTGTAATTGCTATATAAAAACGGGGGAAGTGGGAGAATGATGCACACGAAATTAACAATAATCTGTTGAGGAGAAAAAGTACCTAAAGAACGTGAAAGCTTATGGGTACCCTATTATTCAAAGAAAAAACAAAAAAATAACAGTTGATAGTTAGAGCCAATAAAATTTCAAACTTTTTTCACAGAAAGAGAAAACGTATAAGCATTTCACAAAAAATTAGAAAGAGAAAACGTGTAAGCATTTCACAAAAAATTCTCATTTTAAATCAATATAAGCACAATAAAGAAGGAATAAAAGAACCCATCAAATATTTATCTATATAGAAGTAAATAGTAAATTAATAGAAATGTGCATTTTTTCTGGAGAGAAGAATTACCTGCATCGTTGAATCTCACAAGTAGAAAGCGGCCACTAGAATTAAGGTGGGGAATTGATCAAAAAGAGGTTTTGAACTTGGTAGAGGATGGAATAAGTGAGTGTGAGACCATGAGGAATGGAAATTTGGATGACATTTTGTTTGTTGGTAAAACTCAAGAGCAAGTCCCAAAACCATAACATAAAGAGAGCAAATGAATAGTGGGAAATAAAACAAAACAAAATTCCTAGTTATTATTGTGGGTAAACGAAAAGACGGAAAGTAAAGTATGATTCTCTCTCGCTCTCTTTTTCGGTTAATTTTTTTGCTCATATTAAAAAAAGAGAAAAACGCAAGCCTAGCGAGATTAATGTGGTAAAGCTCAAGCTTGGCTTAACTTATTGTACAAATAGCTAGAGTTTGAGATCGATTCTATTATTTATGAATTAGATTTAAGTAAAACTTGAGTCGAGCTCGAATAGCTTGTGAAACAACTTGATTTATTTATACTTCTAGTTGCAGATGATTGGCCACATACGAGTTGCATGACAAATGACCTGAAGAAGTCTCAAATTGATGACACATAAAGAGGTGTTATTAGAGAAAAGTGTACGAGGAGAAACAAACAAACTCGGTTTCTCAAGAGCATGCATGTGATAGAAGATCACATCGAGCATTCTTACTCGCTCTTTATTTGTTAATTTCTTAGTTGGTGTTTTGATTCTTTACATTGATTTTAGCAAAGTAGTAAGTTTTAGAGAGGGTTCTTATTTATAGTTTCGTGCTCAATCTCAATCACTAGGTGACTTCATAGATTCATTAATGGATGAGTTGTTAATGACATTTATTGGATTGTTTTTTATTGATCAACAGACGAGATAAAACTTTTTTAATCTTTTATAATTCCTCGTGAGTTTTAGTTGTGGATGTACCTAACCAAGCTTAATACCTTATAAAGAACTCCAATGGCTTATGAAACAAGCTCAGGAAGGCTTTGGGCCTGATGTATATGTATCAATACTAAATGATATGCTTGTCCTAATAGTTAAGCAAGTTAATCACAAGATATTGGTAGGTTAGGATTATCACAAGTCACATGCATGACTGGTACGATATATGCTGGTAGGAAAGTGGAGCATCATAAAAGGGTTTTTAATTTAATTCATGAACATGGGAAGGTGGGCAAATTGGTGGTAATAATCGCAGTGTAAACAGACACACATACTCTCATTCTAGAATGATAGAACATACGCCCACTTTTCTTTAATTACTTACGTATCCCATATAAGTATCTATATTGAAACTTAGATATTGAAACAATCACAATGATATATACTAGTAATAAATAAATGAATACGAATTGACCTTACTCTGCACGAATCCTCAATTCTCGATGATAGACAGGCAAAAACATTATTTGGATTGTTGTAATATGTATTCACATGACTAAGAAGACATGAACCTTTTCAATTTCTTTGAAATGGCCCTAGTCTCTCGAAGTCGAATCTTGGCTAACCCCACAATTCACTGTTCATTATTATATCACTATTCCTTGACTGTCCCGTGTCCATTATATTCCTATTTGAGTGATAATGAAATGAATATCAATAATATAACACCATATACTATACATAAATTTAAACCAGTCTTTATTATTCTAAATTAAAGTCCCCATCGTGGCTGACCACCTACAGTCTTCGCATTTTAGAATTTTAGTCCCCGCTTCTTTGTTAACCTTGTTTTTCTTGCCAACCATTTCGGGAGTAAACTTGAGCATGGTTCCAATCCAGCCCAGGACCGGAATCGGCCAGGCTAGGAAAAATTTTCCAATAGACCGATTTGCAAGTTCAGTTCTTGGACCTATAAAGTATATATATATATATATACCTGCCTTCTTGAAAGTCAAATTATAAACTTTAACTAAATTTGATTTTAAATTAAGAAATTAAGTCAAAAACCATATTACCTTTAACCTATCTTATGGAGTGATTATTGAAGATGTGTATTTATTTATATACAATATCATCCAACTTGACCTGTAATATTAGCAATGTGGGACCAATAAAAGTAAAAAGGTTAAAGTGAAGTTCAACAAATACAAATTGGCCCCATATTGCTAGGATGGAAATTTTCTTTCGGTAAAAATTTATACAAACTAAACCAAACTTGCTGTTAAATTATATTTATTCCTTGTGTTGTTATCAATGAGAATGTGAAATAAATGAACATGCGATAAATGTTGAGGATGTTTCTTACTTGCATGGAATTAGTTGAAACTTTCAATTTTCTTTTTTCATTTTATTCTAGCTTTTCTTCATTCTTTTTCTTTCTTTTAATTTTTTTTCTTTATGTAGGCAGGTTAAGACCTACCAGGTTCATGAGTCTTGCTTGCCGACTTGGCTTGAACGTGCCACTTGATGGGTCACCGGTTGCCAAGTTCTGGGGCAATTCCGGGCGGTCCTAGTTTGGACCCAACCCGTGGAAGAACATCATACCACAGGAGTCACGAGGATGTTGGCAATGGATTTTACAAGGCAAATGCTTTTAAGAACTGTGGTTTGGTTAGAGAAAATGTCATATCCATGAAATAAATATACAAAAACTCACAATGAACATGGGGGCATAACCTACCAAGACAGAACACAATTCACCCAACTAATAATGATTACAGTAAGTTTCATACAGGAGATAATATAATCCCGTGTAAGGGATGACAGGATAAAAAAAGAAAAAAGAAAGAAAGAAAGAAAGAAATATACAATGTAGAGGCACTTATTTTAAAAATTATTGACAAATGAATTTTCCTTGATCTGTTTAGATTTGTAGAAGTGGACTTGTGGTGGTGTATACATAATATGATGGATCTATGATGGTGTGAATTCTTAAAAAAAAAAAAAAAAGATATAAAGATTTTCATTTAACTAAAAAATGGGGATTTGCGGATATTAACTTCGATAATCATGAATATGGGGATATAGGATAGAGGACGACAGAAGTAGGTTTTGAATGGGAAACCTACTATGTAGCCTTCCCCAGCAATTAAGGTTCATCAAAGAGCTTTAGAGAGAGAGAGAGAGAGAGAGAGAGAGAGAGAGAGGGAGAGGGAGAGGGAGAGTATTGATTGGGCATAGTTTCAATAGAGTTTATTGACTTAAAGATTATAATTGGGCTTAAAAGTTAACCCTCTATGAATTCTAAGCTAACAAAGTTTATTTCGCCGAGAACTCCTGGCAGTTTGTGTCTTTATTAACAAGCATTAAAGACAACTACCAAATGAAGGAAATTTGATGTATCATTTAGACTTAGCTTTTAACCATAAATTAGACGAAATGGTCGTAATCCATACATCGTGCAACGACGGATGGCATTCATTATTAACAGAATCAATTTAGCTCTTACATGCAATTGAATTCATATTTTAATAAGGTTATATGTCATATAATATTGGGACATATACCATGCACTCCCCCCTTCCCCTCCCAATGGGCTCCATCAAAACCAATTGTAATTATTAAGTGCTGTACGAAGAATTTCAATTGGTTAAATCAATGTTTTAAGGTTATCGATAAAAGCCCATACTGTTGGTAAGTGTACAAGTATTGTAATCCTAACAGGATAAAAATTTCCCATTTCAAAGTTGAAGTCTCAATTTTATCTTCAGCATAAAGCAAAACGTATTGAATGATAAGCTTCTCAGTTCATTTTGATGATTCAAAACTACAAATTAATTAATTAAACGCGTGTTATTGAAAAAGAAGTTAAATTAACTCAGTTATCGATTTATTCAAATTACACGTTAAAAACATTCTTGTAATATGTTTTTTTATGGTAGGTAATCTAATCTTGTAAACCGAATTTGATCCTAGTACGTTCTGGTAATGTTTCTAAGTTATTGGAGCGATTTTTTGTGTGCCATTTGAATGGGGAACTTGTACCATTCAAATAACACACGCAAACCCTTAGAATAATCTTTGGTCATTCGAATGGGAAAATGTCAGTTGTCGAACACGAATAAAATGCCATTGATCATTCGGAGAATCAAGGAGTTGTTGGATCGCAATTGTGAGATCCGGACTTCGATTAGCTATTAAAAATTCGGAATGATGGTATATCCTAATAAATATAGTACACAGAAAATATAATATGGAAAGTGAGGAAATAAAATAATAATGAGTAGTATGAATCACGAGTGCTATCATGTAAAATAATCATAGCTGTTTAGAATAGATAGATTTAGGGTTTTCAAAAAATATTATCGTAATCGAATAAATTTTTAAGATAGAGTTGTAAAAGTTAAAAAAAGAGTTTTAGTAATGTTTATTTGATAAAATAAAGTATATAAAATATTTAATTTAACAAAAAATGTAGTTTTAACAGTTTCATTTATTTTTGTTGAAAATGTATGAATCGAGTTCTGGTAATTAACAAGCCTTTAGAAATAAATTATTTGAATAATAAAATAAATAAAAAGGCATCAAATAATATTTAAAAAATATGTATACATGCTAAATATACTCGATTACAACATATGTTCCCCTAACTAACTATAAACTTAAATATATATTATATTAAATTAAATTGAGAAAAATAATAGGGAAGCATATAATTGAAGATGGCAGCGTGGAAAGAGATTGCTTTTGGTGTGGAAAAATTGAGATAGAACTCCTAGTGTTTAAAGCAGACATGATAATGAGTTGATGACACCTAATGAAAAGCGGAAAACATTAGTAATCTAAAGAAGAGACACATGGAAGCTTTAAAAGGGAAATTTCCATTGACCCTCTCCATCATATAAGCCATCAAACACTTCCATTTTTAAACTTTAGATAGAAGTAGCTTGGTAAAATTTGGAAGTTACAAGGGTATCTAAGAAGTAGAATACATTTAGGAAAAATAAAGGGTATGAGCTAGTCGCATGGAGTTCCATTATCAAATCGAGACTTGATATCAAAAGGCCATTGTATGTTGACAGAGTCACCCTTGATATGCCCTTCTGATAGCCCCTTAGCCATTGATGGTGGCTAGAAACTTGAATGTTAGTGAGTATTCTGTTTTTGTCTAATTTTTTTTTATTAAATTTTAAAAATAGTAAATGTTGTCTAAAAATTATGAAAATTAGTATTCATATATATATTTTTGCATGTAGAATCCAAAAATGATACTAGATTCTTGAAATTCAAAGCTATTACATGGGTTCTTCAAGAAATTAAGTTTACAAACAGATTTTGTATTAAATTTTAAAAAGAGTAAATGATGTAGTTTCAACCTCAATTTTTTTATACACATTCCGTAAAGGTTTTATTTTGATTCTATGTAAAGAATTTTGAAAAATTAGATTTAAGGTAGAGTAATAAGCTGAAAGTGTATGGGAGAGATATTTCTTTGAGTAATTTAATTTGCACATATTATAGCATGGTTGTAATTGGGTTTGGAATACTAAACTAGTTTGGTGGAGTGTGGAAATAAGGGAGTTGATGTTGAAGTTGGGTGATTTGATGATTTACAAAGTGTTTTACATAGATCAGAAGTTCGGTTAGAAAGTGAGTCAGAACCTCAAGGGGATGAAAATGTGAAATAACTTGATATTCAAAAACTAGGTTTGAAGTTAACTCAGAAGGTTAGCTGATTTTACATACATATATGTATTTTTAAAACAGTTCCTTATAACTTACATGTGTTTAGCCATATGGATAATTTAGGTTATGTATCAATAATAATATAATAATTGATCATTAAATAAGTGTTTTATTGAAATATCTTACTTTGAAATAAAAATGTTGTAGTAATGAAATGGGATATAATAATATTTATGCAATAATTAGGAAGTTTAGAAACTGTGATAAAATGTATGCTAGAAGAACCCTATACAGAGAAAGGAAGTTAGAAATTAGGTCAAAAAGTATACTAGGCAAAAGCTATTTGAAAAAGAATAACGTTAAGACTTAGACCTTAAGTGTAAGTAAGTTAGCGATTTCACTTATATTCTACATATGAGTGACGCGCTTGTCATATGCATTTTATTTAAGTGAAATAGATGAGGAAGAGCCTTAAAAACCAAATGTAAGAGTTTAGGGGATTTTGTTAAGTAGTCTTGTTAAGTGGATACTTGTGTGTTTGAGTAGATTTACATCTACTCATGTGACTTTTAACTTGCTTGGCTATGATTGTCTTGGTCAAGTTGTGTATAAGTGTGACATCTTGATTCATGAGACATGAAATTATTCATGGCATCTTTGGTACATGTTGTTGAATGAAGCATCCTTGGTCATTGACTTAGATTATATCGGTTATGTTGTTACTTGGTTATAATTGTTGATTGAGATCTATATTAACTTGGATAAGAAGTCAAATATTAACTACTAACCCTACTTTTAAGGTGTTTACCTAAGTGAACTTAATAATGAGAAAAACGTAGATGAAATGAAGTAAAAGCTTAACAATAAATAGATGAGTAAGTTTCCTTGATATTTGTTGAGTCTGGTTTTTCACCGCCCAGTTTTTTTATAAATTAGGTATTCTTTAACCTGACTAGTGTTAAACTTGTACCCGTTTAATACTGACCCTTGACTAGGGTTTAAAAAAAACCAATCCTTTTATATTTTCAAAACGTTTTGGAGTAGTTACTCGATTGGAGTCAAGAAAAAGAGTTAAGTTATAACTAATTGGGTGGATTGGTTATAATTTAGCTACTAGTTTTTAATAAAAGCCAATTTTGAAAAAAAAAAAAAGGTTTTTAAGCAAGAGATTTGGATCCGAGGTTTATGATCTTTAAACCCTTACGGGTACTATTAACTTACCAAACTAGGTTTTTCATTTTATAAATCAAAACTTAATTATTAATTACTCTAATTGGATAACTTAAGTAATCTAAACTAAAAAAAGAAAATTAGGTTTTTTATTTTTATTGTCGCATCGTATGTACCCATGTACTCGCTATTTGAGATTAGACATATATAGTTCTTTTAGTAAAACTTTAGCATATTTACTTTTTTAGTTCAATTTGATTTATTTAAAGAAATTTATGAAAAAAGGGTCTAAAATTAGAAACTTTAATTTTTTTGGAAAGTTCTAAAAGGTCCTAACTTTAAAAAAAATCCAATTATTTTTTTATTTATTTTGGAAAACCCGATTTTTCTAAGTGTTTTAAAACAATTAACTTATTTACTTATTTTTATTTATATTATCTTATTTATTATTTTTTATTCTATTTATTTTTATTTTTATTAAACTAAAAAAAAAAAAAA
>JAMXBB010000006.1:99406857-99418795 GCA_024138015.1 Lumnitzera littorea | reverse complement strand
GGGGGGGGGGGGGGGGGGGTAGGGTAGGGGTGGTTTAAAAATTGGGTGTTTACAGCTACTCTTCTTTGTGGTGAAATTTGAACAAAACTTTATCACAAAGACAAAAAGATACTATTTTTGCCCCTGGGATGATTAGCTATCTAAGACTCAATTTATTGGGGATATGATGAATAAATGAAACCTGGTTGTGTCTCTCTAGGCTCACTATCCTAGGCAAGAGTGTCTCTAGGGGATAAGAAACCCTAAGTTGGGATCGATCTAAAGAACCTGGTCGTGCTTCTTAGGCTCACTAATCTAGGCGAGAGCATCTCTCAAGGACTAGTAACCCTAAGTTGGGATTGATCTAAAGAACCTAGTCGTACCTCTCTAGGCTCACTAACCTAAGTGGGAGTGTTTCTCGGGGACTAACAACCTTAAGTTGGGATCGATTTAAAGAACCTAGTCGTGCCTTTTTAGGCTTATTAACTTATGCAGGAGCATCTTTTAGGGACTAACAACCCTAAGTTGGGATCAATCTAAAGAACTTGGTCGTGTCTCTCTAAGCTTACTAACTTAAGCAGGAGCATCTCTTGAGGACTAGCAACCCTAAGTTGGGATCAATCTAAAGAACCTAGTCGTGCCTCTCTAGGCTCACTAACCTAGGCATGAGTGTCTCTCAAGGACTAGTAACCCTAAGCTAGGATCAATCTAAAGAACTTGGTCGTACCTCTTTAGGCTCATTAACCTAGGCAGGAGCGTTTCTCGAAGACTAGCAATCCTAAGCTAGGATCAAACGAAACGTCTTATGGGTTTGTTAAGAGGAATATGATAAAGGGAAGTGCCCTTGAGAGAATTTGGTGAACAGAAATGCCTTATGGGCTTGCTAAAAGAGATTAGAAAAAAGATTGAGTTAAGATCGTGCCTTCAAAGGCTAGCTAAATACTAAATGCAAAAGGTGAGTGACTTATAGGCTAGCTCGAAAAGATTGTTGGGAGTAAAAACTGGTCAAAGTCTAAATGCAAGTGTAATGTTCAAAAATTGGTGTGCTAGCATGGTGTGGAAGGACTTACCTGGTCTTTGTTGATAGCAACCAAATTACCAAACCTTTTTGAAAAGCCCCATTAGAATTGACTAGCTCATGCTTTGATCCTTTGTTGTCAACCCAAATGATCTTGATATAAAACATTTGAGACTTCATCAGCTCTTTTAGAGAAATGATGGAAATTAACTCAATGTAGAATGCCACCTTTTGTTTTTGTCTTTTTAGGACATTTATGAACTGAAGCCCTTATTCTCAACTAATAAATATTACTGTAAGGTGATTGCTTACTTAGATTTTGCATTTCCTTAAAAGATAGACAATAAAACTCCCTGTCGATGGGGATTAATCCGTAATAAAGTATTTTAAAGAGTTTTGTCAATTACCAATGTCTTAAATCTCACCTCTCAACTTCTCTTGTGTTTTCAGTGTATGGGTTCAATTAAATGGAGTAAAGGGAGTTGGACCTTTCAATGGAGGGGGTTATTATTCCAACATTGATAATGGCCAAGGATACCAATTTCTCTTATAGGTAATGAAAATTATACCACAATGGCATTCAAAATGATTGGCATTTTCATGTTTCGAGTAAAAATTTCCATTAACTTCTTATGGGTAGTATAATTTCATAGCATCAGCATTTATAAGATCTCTCAAATCTGGACCATTTATTTGGGACAAAATCAAAGCCCTTTCTAGTAATACTCGTTTCACAACGTAACGGCCTCCGTAATTGGGAGCGAATTTCCCTCTAGAGTCTTGCACATTGGGGAGAGCCTTTCTCAACACCATATCACTCTCTTTAAAGTTTTAGGGTCGTACCCTTTTGTTGAAAGCCTAAGCCATTCTTTGTTGATAACATTGACTGTGACATAAGGCTTTCAATCTCCTTTAGTCGATTAGATTCAATTACTCGATGTGTTTCTTTACCCAATCGGCTTGGTCCAACCGAGTTTCTGATAGCACCTTGAGCGATGGGATCTCGACCTCTACTGGTGACATTGCTTCAGTGTCATATACCAAAGAGTAAGGTGTTACCCCAATTGACATTTTGATGGAAGTTTGATAGGCCATAAGTGCGGATGGTAACATCTCATGCTAATCCTTGTATGTAATAGCCATTTTTTCAATGATTCTTTTGAGGTTTTTGTTGGCTGCTTCAATGGCTCCATTCATTTGGGGTCCATAAGGAGTAGAGTTATATGAATGATCTTGAACTGTTAGCATAATTCTAACATAAGCTTGTTGTTAAGATTGGTGTCATTGTCAGTGATGATCGTTTTTGAGGTCTCGTATTGAGCCAAGATATCTCTCTTAATGAACTTAACTACGATCCCTTTAGTAACACTCGAGTAAGACGAGGCCTCAACCCATTTGATGAAGTAGTCGATGGCGACCAATATAAAGCGATGCTCATTAGATGCTTTTAGAGTAATTAGGTTGATGATATTTATTCCCCACATTGAAAAAGGCCAAGGTGTTGAGAGTATATGTAGTTCTAGAGGTGGGTTGTTTATCTTATTTGCATAAACTTGGCATAAGTGATAGTGCCTAATGTATTTGATGGAATCACTTTCCATTGTTGACCAATAATACCATAGCCTCATAATTTTCTTAGCCAGCGTGTAACCATTCATGTGAAGGTCACATACTCCTTCGTGTACTTATTTCATTAACTTCTTAGCCTCCTTGTCATCCACATACCTTAAAAGTATACCATCAAAAGAGCATTGGTATAAAGTGGACTCACTTCTTAAGAATTGAGTGGCTAATTTCCTAATTACCCTTCTGTCCTTTTCTTGGCCCCTTCATGGTATGTGCCTTGTTGTAGGAATATCTTAACATCATAGTACCCTGACTTTTGGTCATCGTACCCTCAATTGTTAGACAGAAGGCAGGCTTATCTTCAAGTTCAATAGTGAGGGGCTGAATCTCGACTCCATTGGATATATTTATCATAGATGCTAGAGTGGCTAAAGTATCAGCAAATTGATTCTAAGTTCTCGATACGTTATTGAAAGTGATTTCTTTGAATTTTCTTGTCAATTCGGTCAAATGCCAATGATAAGGTACTAGTTTAGAATATTTTGTCTTGTACTCTCCTTGAGCTTGATCGATAATGAGTGAATAGTCCCCATACACTTCTAATTCTTGAATATCTTTATTTAGGGCCATTTTGAGTCCCATGATGTATGCTTTGTATTCAGCGATATTATTAGTGTATGAGAAAATAAGTCTTATAGCCACAGGGTATTGAGTACCTTTAGGGGATATTAATATTGCCCTAATTCTATACCCAGACACATTGGTTGTCCCATCGAAGAACATCTTCTATTTAGGTGGCTCATTATCTTCTTCTTTATCAGAGCTTCCTTTGACTGCTAAGATATCCTCATTGGGGAAATTGACTTGTACCTTTCGAGGGTATTATCGGAGGGATTTTTTGCTAGCTAATCTACTAGAGCTTGCCTCTTAACTAAATTCAAGTTCATGTATGTAATATCAAACTTTGATAGTAACATTTGCCACTTAAGGATTCTACCAATTATGGCTTGTTTGTTTACCAAGTATTTCAGGTGATTATACTAAGTTAGCAATTTAACTATATTGTTTGAGTCAATACATTACCCAGACCAAAGTACAGTAGGTTCTTTCAATTTCTAAATATTTCTATTCCCCTTTAGTGAATTTCTTGCTTAAGTAGTATACAACCCATTCTTTTCCTTATCTTTTTGGTTGAGCATGCACCCTATGGAGTCTGGTAATAATGTCAAGTATTGAAATAAAGGCCTCCTAAGTTTTAGGGCTACTAAAATTAGAGGGTTCATGAGGTATTCTCTGATCATTGTAAAGTCTTGCTTGCACTCTTCGTCCCAATTGATCTTGGCATTCTTTTTCAACAACTTAAATAAGGGATGGCACTTATCTATGAGTTGAGATATGAACCAGGCTACATAGTTTAAATGGCCCAACAAACCTTTAATTTCTTTGAGTGTGCGTGGAGGGGGAAAGTCAACTATTGCTGTGACTTTATCATGGTACTCGATGCCCTTTTAGCTGATTATAAAACCCAACAATTTGCCTAAAGTCACTCCGAATGTACAATTCTTTGGGTTAAGCTTCAATTGGAATTTTCTCAACTTATCAAACAATCTCCTCAGATTATCTACATGACTTTCTCCTTCCTTGGACTTTGCAATCATATCATCAACATATACTTCAACTTCTTTATGCATCATGTCATGAAAGATTGCTACCATAGCCCTTTGATCCCAGGCATTTTTGAGTCCGAAAGGCATTACTTTATAGCAAAATGTGTCCCAACTTGTGATAAATGTTGTCTTAGTTTCATCCTCTTCAAACATTCGAATTTGATTATCTCTAGAGAATCCATCCATGAAAGAGAAAAGATGGTTTCCGACTATGTTATTAACTAAGACATCGATATGGGGCAAGGGGAAATTATCTTTAAGGGTTACTTAATTAAGGTCCAAAAGTCCATCCATACTCTGACTTTTTCATTCTTTTTCATTACTGACACAATATTAGCTACGCATTCAGGATAATCAGATACCTTAATGAAGTTGACCTTTAGTAATTTTCTGACTTCTTCCTTGATCTTCAATAGGACATCTAGTCGGAACATTCTTAACTTTTGTTTTTTGGGCATAATATCCTCTCTTGTAGTTAAATGATGGACCATGATCGATGGATCTAATCTAGGCATATCTTCGTAAGACCATGCGAATACATCTTGGTATTTAGATAGTAATGTGATCATTTCTGCCTTTTGGTCTTCTTTCAAATTTCCTCCAATCTTCAACACCTTAAGGTTATCATTGGTCCTGACATTAATTTTCTTAGTTGGCTCGTTAATGGAAATTCTACTCATTTCATGTTTTTGCCAACTTTCTTGCTTGTCATTATGGTCATTGACATTACTCCCGACGACTAACCTAGTAGGGTCAAGGATAATATCAATATTTTCATCACCTATCTACGTGAGGTATCCATGACCTTTATTCAGAGTAATGGATTTAGGAAAAAGAATGTAAAAGAAAGAGTTTAAGTAAAGAAGAAGTGAAGAGAAAAGAGACCAATTTTTATTTGGAGGAATATTCTTTCGAGTACAATTATTTGTAGAACAAAGGTAATTTATTGCAAAACTCTATAAAATATTAGGTCGTGATTCATCCTTTACCTTACGGAAGACTTATTGCTATTTATAGGGATAGAAAACCAATTATTTAAATGCTGGGACTTGTTGGATGGACTAACTATTTTATTTCTATTGGAGGTTTCCTCTTTGGTAGGCTTTGAATTTTAGACATCGGCCTAGGTGAAAGTTTCTGACAATGGTGGGAAGGTCATTGGGGCGTGATACAACTTATCACCTTTTCTTCCTTTAGCTTGCATTTTTTGCGATGTAGCCTAACCCATAGGTTCTAAATTGGCCTTCTTTGAACTTTGGCCTCTCATTTTTCTTCTAATCAATGATCATGCACACCTCTTTAAACATTTAGAGCCCCAAGTCCTCTTGCTCCTCAATGCCAATATAAGGTATGGCTGTTTCTTTGTAAATTTCATAATCCTGGTCCCCTAGAATTATGATGACCTGGCCATTGGAGATGAACTTAACCTTTTGGTGAAGACTCGAAGGTATGGCCCCTATTAAAGGTATCCAAGGCCTTCCCAATAGCAGGTTGAAGGTCCTTGGGATGTCCAAAACTTGGAATTAGATGTTGAACACATGTAGGCCGATATCAACTGGTATCTCGATCTCCCCTATTATTTCTCTCTTAGATTCATCAAAAGCTCTTACTATTGTCAAACTTGGCTTGATAGCAATCGTATCAATGCTTAATAGATCTAAGGTGGCTAGAGGATAGACATTTAAGGATGATTCGTTGTTGATGGGGACTCTCGTTGTAATGATGTTATTTACCCTCACTATTATGAATACGGGCTTAGTGTACTGGTTACCTTCTTTGCTTAGTTTCTCAGCAGAGAAAGAAATCTATTCTATAGTGTGGATAGAGTTGGTGATAGACTTAATCCTTTCAGTCGGTATTTCACAAGGGACTTTGGCTTCCCTTAATGTTTTGAACAAAGCTTCCTAGTATGGATTTGATGCCATCAATAAACTCATGAGGGATATTTGTGTTGGAGTCTTAGCGAGCTGATCCATTATTTTATACTCTCTGAACTTGATCATCTTGCTGAAGACAGACAATCCTTCTTCATGTTCAACTGGTATCATTATCTGGCTTTTCTTGCACAACCTTCTTTTTCAAATCCTCCCTTAGATCGTAGATTCTACTAAATCAGGTAATCCCTCCTACAAGTGAGCTTGACTACCCTTAGTTTATTGTCTGGTAGTTAAGAGGGGTAATTTTGTAAGTTTTCGAGGGCTAAAGGCACATGGAAGGTGTACTGTTTGGTTTACGGGATTTGCTTCTCTTCTTGTCTATAGAATCTATAGATCTTGGGCTCTCGGTTGGAACCGATCATGTTGATGGCAGGCTTTAAATCGTCAAATATCATATTGATGATGGACCTATGGTTAGGCAGGGGGTTATTGTTGACGTTTGGAGTAAGAGCTTCAACAAAATCTAGTTAGACTATGCCTTCATCAATTAAATCTTGAATTTTGTTTTTTAACCTCCAGTACGAGTCGGTTAAATGGCCTACTTGCCCTAGATGGTATTAGTACCTTACATTGGGATAAAAAAATCTTGGCCTGCACCTTTTACTAGGAACCTCAGAATGGAGTAGATTATCTTTTCTTAGTTTTTTAAGTACTTGACTGAATGGGACGGGTATTTTGGTGAACTACCTTGGGGCCTTGCTAACCTATGGTTGGCTTCTATATTATTGTTGAGCTAGCGAAGGATTTTCCCTAAAAGAGGCCCATGTGTTAGGTTTGGCATTCGAATTAACCATGATGATAGTAGCTTTTCTAGGCTTGTTAGAGGTGGGTTTAGTAGAGGGTGGTCTTCTATCTAATATCTCTTGTAATTTACCGAAGGAGACGACACTTGCAATTTGGTACCCTGCTACCATTACTTCTACAAAGCTAGAAGAGGCTTATCCGATTAGGTGAGTGAAGTAGGGTCTCTCAAGAGTGTTGATAAAAGTTGTAGTAAGCTCTGTCTTGGTTACGGGGTGAGATACCTTTGCAGCTTGGGATCTCTACTTTTGGGCATACTCTTTGAAAGATTCATTGTACCTCTTCCTTAAAGCAACCAAATCCATCATGTTTAGTACCACTTCAACGTTAAATCTATATTGCTCATAGAATGCTCTAGCTAGATTTTCCCATGTGTTCACTTGATTTAGATTCAATTAGGCTTACTAAGTCAAAGTAGGGTTGGTTAGGCTATTCTGAAAAGTTTGGACCATGAGTTGGTCATATTATACATACTTGCCTATCTTGCATATATACAGTCAGGTGTGTAGCTTAGGACATCCAGTCCCATTGTATTTTTCAAAGTTAGGTACTTTGAATTTTTCTAGGAAGCTTCCATAATCGTAGGCAGAGAAATCCATTATACCAGCTTGCTCGAATCCATCATAACCTTCGAGCATTTTCATCTTTTCAGTGATTTGTTTAGTTAGTCTCTTCTTAAGCTCTTTCAGTCTGTCTTGATCAGTTTTAGGCTTTGGATTGATTGGAAACAAGTAAGTATTTAGCTCAAAAGTTGGGTTGAACTTTGGAAAGACCCCTTCTATTTCAAAGGATTTGAAGGCTTGATTGACTTTAGGGTAGGCTTCTTCTGCTTCGAGGGATGAGCTTTAGAACTTTCTTTGTTTGATGGAGCTGTAGACCTAAGCAAGGCGATGATGTCAGTAAGAAAGCTTAGTTGATTTGCAATTTTCCCCATTGTTTGTTCGAAAGATTAGAACCTCATCTTAGTAGGATTAATACCCTTGGGATTGACATTGCTGTTATTGGTGTTGATGTTGTCGTTTCCTTGGTTAGCTATTTTGGTTTGAGAGTGAGTTTTGATAGGACATCTCTAGAAGGTTTGATGTTTAGGAGCTATCTTGGCGACCTGGATTTAGGATCACTTCTTAATAAGTTAGCACATGAATATCTTAATTTTTGGAAAAAAATGGAACTTAAATAAATAAATGAAATGCACATGAGCTACACGAATGAAAAGGAGGGAATCGATGATTAACTAACAAAACGGTAAGTTATTTATTATTCTTGAATTCCTAGAGTTTTATTACATAAAAGAAAAGAAAAGATACAAATTCATCTATACTAATCTTCTTTTCTTCTATGGACTAGATAACATTTTCTTCCCCTTCTTTTGACCCTATTTAGTTGCTTCCTTAAACTCTTGGATTTTTTTTAGGCCATCTTCAATTGGTGTTTCAAGGTGAGAGACCTTTGCCTAGACTCTTGAAATAGGTTTTCTTACCTATCGTTTTTATCGTAGAGAACTTCCATACAAGTTTTTACTTGATCCATATAGGTCACCATATCAGAGCTAGGATGTACGAGGGAAGGTTGAAGGACTTCTAATGCCTGATACTACATCATGCCTACCTTGTGAAGTTGAATGTATAAGTACTCTTTGGTGACCCAGTGTTTGTCCACTGCTCTTATGAATTCACTTAGATCAATGTTGGGGCTTATAATCTTAGTATCCCACCAAGCTTTGATCTTATGAAGCTTGGATACCTTTTTTGTAAAGTGAGGTTCTTCGAAGTTAAGGGTGAATGGCTCCAATGAAGGCCTATGAACTATGCCCTAGATCCCCCTAAATTGCCTTACCATGTTGTTTAGATAGTAGCTTATACACCAACTTAATTCGATCGATGGTACCGCATGATAATCCTTACAAACTAGTATGACCTTAGTGTAATTGCTCCATCTAGTAGTTTGCAGTATGTCTTTGACCCAAAAATCTTATAGAACTTCTATCCAGAGAAGGGTAGGGATATCTTTTGGTAATTTGATCTTAGTCAATAAGATCATTCTTATTGATGAAAGAGTCAATAAGATCAATGTTATTGGTGAATGCACCCCTTATTAAGTCTAATCTAAAGCATTTGGTGTGATTAACGAACCATACCATTAACAGCGCCATGCTTGACCTGAGCTCTTTACAACCTCTTTTCTTAAGGAAATTAAGGTTCCTTATTTGTTCAGCAAGTAAGGCAGGAATATAAGTCTTCCCTTCCCAAAATTAAGCTACTAATTCTACTACCTTAAAGTGTATAAGAAAAGATCCACTTGGAAATAAGATAGTGGCGAATACTGCGAATATTGCTGTAGGCCTTGATTTAATTTTCTCTCCAATTTCTAAGAAACAAAGCTTGTTTATTGGAGCTGGGTTCGTTCTGGAACTAGTGGATTAGATCCCATATCTTGATAGCGTGTTTGTTGCAATCATTTAGGGCTTCACTTATCTTAGTCTTACGGATCCCTAAGAATCTTGAAAAAATGTAGGTTAGATCGAAGTTGAGCTCTAAAACGTATATTTCATCCAAGGGAGGAGCTTGGAGCAATTAGGTGTATTCTTTTAAAGTTGGACTAATTAGGTGTGGCCTAAAATGAGAGGCCACTTCTTTGGGCTCCTAGAAATGGACTAAGGCCTTTACCAACATGATGTTAACATTTACCTTGGTTAGTGAGAGTATTGGTCTAATCTTGTTGGTAATGAACTCTTATTCTCTTGAGTTGAAGGTATGAAACTACTAGTTGAGTATGGGCTTTGGGTTTGTAGGTTTGTGGACATGAATCTCTTTGGTGAAGACCTTAGCATCGAATGAGCTGGCCATCTCTGAAAAATTATAAGGAAGGCATAAATTACAAAGGAAAGACTATTTACATGAAAAGAAATTACAAAAGATTCTCTATGTATATGACTTCTATGAAAAATATAGGGAAAGAAATTCTAGGCTTTATCATTTTTCTTTTTTTTTTTTCTTTTTTTTTTATATATAACATTGCCACCACCTTGTTAGTTATTTGTCAACCCCATAGAATGTATGCGAGAAATAAAAAGAAAAAAAAGGTAGGTTTTAGAGGTCCTTAAACTCTGTAACCTTACGCGTTTTAAAAAATGATTCCTTGGTCACATCAAAGTTTAAGTGGGATAGCGTAATTGGCTCTGAACGGTGGTTACCCCACTACACTTGGAACTTGCACAATGGCTCTCCTTCCTAAGGTCCTCAGATGGCCTAAGTTCGACCGTATCTACCATGCATTCATGGTACAAGAAATAAATTCCACCCCCTAGTCAAAATAGTAAAATACATAAAACTAAACCTACAAAGATGTTAGTACGATTATGATACAAATAATAAAGAACGAAAAAGGTAAAAAATTGATTAAGGTGGTTTTAAGGTTTAATTTTAATTTTGGAAAGTTAAATGGCTAACCCTCTTGATAGTCTTCAGTAGAGTCACTAAGCTATTGAGCCTAGTTTTTCACTTCTTGGTTTTTTTATAAATTAGGTCTTCTTTAAACTGACCAGTATTAAACTCGTACCCATTTAATGCTGACCTTTGATTAGGGTTTAAAGAAAACCATCCTTTTTATATTTTGAAAACGATTTAGGGTTGTCAATCTATTGGAGTCGGGAAAAGGAGTTAAGTTATAACCAATTGGATGGATTGGTTATAACTTAGCCATTAGTCGTTTGATAAAAACCAATTTTGGAAGAAAATGGTTTTTAAACAAGAGATTTGGATAGGGGGATTATGATTTTTGAATCTTTACGGGTACCATTAACTTTCCAAGTTTAACATTAACCTTAAAAATCACCTTTCAATTTTATAAATCAAAACTTAATTATTAATTACTTTAATTGGATAACTTAAGTAATCTAAACTAAAAAAAGAAAATTAGGTTTTTATTTTTATCATCGTGTCGTAAGTGCCTATGTGTCCACTATTCGGAATTATACGTGTGTAGTTCTTTTTGTAAAACTTTAGCAGATTTATGTTTTTAGTTCAATTTTATTTATTTAAAAATTTTTTTGAAAAAAGGTCTAAAATTAGAAACTTTATTTTTTTGGAAAGTTCTAAAAGGTCCTAACTTAAGAAAAAAGCCAATTATTTTTTTGTTTATATTGGAAAACCTGATTTTTCTAAGTCTTAAAAAATAATTAACTTATTTACTTATTTTTATTTTTATTTATATTATCTTATTTATTATTTTTTATTCTATTTATTTTTGTTTTTATTAAACTAAAAATTAAATAACTAAATAAACTACTTTTTTTTTTTCTTTTTCTCCTTTTTTTTTATTACAATTTACATGTACATAAATAAAAAAAATAAATATAAAAATATTTACAAAAATCGAAAAACAAAATGAAAGAGTA
Source organism: Lumnitzera littorea (assembly GCA_024138015.1). Lineage (NCBI taxonomy): Eukaryota > Viridiplantae > Streptophyta > Magnoliopsida > Myrtales > Combretaceae > Lumnitzera > Lumnitzera littorea. The sequence continues at coordinate 99,407,431 of JAMXBB010000006.1, read as the reverse complement.
CAAATGAAATAAGCTGGACCGAATAGTAAAGTAGGGTACACAGCTCGGTTCTAGGCATGGTCTTAGGTCAGGTCTCTTACTCTCCTTCAATGGCAGCACATAGGGTGGATTCAAGCAAATCTGGTGGGCAAAATCAGCAGAGAAAAGGGGATTTATGTGTTTTCTATTGGAGTTATGGGGGGGTAGAACCAATGTCGTGGCTTGGGGTGGCCATTTGGTGGGTTTTTAAGGTGGTGGTGGTCGGTGGTCTCGAGTATTGATCCATGTGGTGGCAACTAAGGGTAAAGGAGATGTATGGGTAGGGGTTTTAGGTGGCGAGGAGCTTAGCCGTATAATTATTTTGGGCATAGGGCAATGGTTCATGGTGGTTTGTAAGAAGGTAGTTGCGGCAGCTAGGTTTTGATGGTAGGTGTTTGGTAATTGTGGCTAGGGGGTACGGCTAAGAGTGGTAAGGGTCAAGTTGGAAAGCTTAAGCTATGGGGAGTGTTCCTAAGGTGGTGATTCGGCTCAGAATTGAGTGGAGAGAGAGAGCGGAGGAGAAAGAGAAGGTTTGGTAAAGAGAGGAAGTGATCGC
>JAMXBB010000006.1:99341683-99406467 GCA_024138015.1 Lumnitzera littorea | reverse complement strand
GGGGGGGGAGAGAGAGAGAGAGAGAGCTTATGAGTTGTTTCTCCTTGTTGTCTTTGTGTGTCTTGTAAACAAGTCTATTTATACAATGAATCAACCTAGAAAATATGGAAACAAGAAATTGGATTTGAATGAGGACGTCCAGATTTTCAGTTTTTTTTTCCACATTTTGGAGCTCGATTTGAATGTGTTTTTGATTGAATATAGATACATTCTTTGATTTTATTTGAAGTAGGCCATGTTAGCCTAGGTTAGATTCAAATCTAAGCCTAGGCCCAACAGTTCCACCTCTAAACCTATTTGAAATTAAAAAAAATCAATCCTATTAAATTGTTATTTTCTAAATTCCCTAAATCTTCTATTTTTTTAAAATTTTTTTGTAACTTTTCAATTATCTAAAATTTTTTATTTTTTGTATTTTCTTATTTTTGTGTTTCTTCCTATTTCCCTATTTTAGATATTTTTCCTAGTTTTGTTATTTTTTTGTGCTTTTTCCTATTTTACTATTTTTTTTTGTATTTTTCCAAATTTCATATTTCTTGGATTTTCTTTAATTTTCCCTCTAATTTAGGACCCCTTATCCTATTACAAGGGGGGGTGGGTGGGGGTGTGGGCTGGTGGGTGGTTAGGTATTACATAGTTTTCCTTGGAATGTGGTTATTGCATTCGAGGTATGACTTGAAAAAGATTTATAGTTCAAGTTTTCTAAAATTGAGATTTCTCTTAACTAAGTTTTATTTTGAGAACCTGAGTTTTGTTAAGCAAATAATTTAGTTTTTGAAAGCTTGGTTTTGTAAACCAAACAACTTAGTGTATAGAAACTAGTTTTTTGAGCATGTAGAAATTTTATGGCTTCCGCTAGGTTAAGTTCTTTTCTAGGTTCCTAGATGTAGTATATAGATGCTTAGATGTGTTAACTGGCCAGATGGGCTTGGGCTTGGGCTTGGGCTTGGGCTTGGGCTAGGCTAAAATATCGGTACTGATGCATCTCACATGCATGAGCATGTCATGAGCTTGTTACATCTGTATTGCTAGGTTAGACTAAAGAGTTTTGTAATTGAACAATAATTTGCTTGGTGATTATATAGTGATATTGCTTGTATTGCTATTTGTTTATTTACTCTCACTCAGCTTACAGTTGCTATGGAGATAAGTTGTCTTATCTTGTGGTTAGGGAATAAATCAGACACGACCTCACACCATGGGAGAAAGAAGACTTTAGATGCTTGGTAGAGTAGTTTCACTTAAGAAGGATTAAGTAGTTACTAGATTTGACTTAAGTTTTAGGAAGTGGCATTACAAGAAGTATCAACATGTTACATATGGATTATATCATAATGACTGTAAATATGTTACATAGGCTTTGTAATGAAATCACATATAAGATTATATAGTTGCAATACTTTGAGTATGATTCACTATTGTAAAGATTTCTGTTGTAGTTTATTACATTGAATAAGAAGAAATAAGTGTTTTCTGATGTGAATAATAGGTTGAGTACAGTTTTTACCTTATCCCTAACTTAGGTATGGTATAACTAACCATCTTTAAGCAACAAAGTTAAGGAAAAAATTTTAAGCAGATGCTTAGAACGTAGGGCATTACAGCAATCTAGTGAGTACTATTCTAGAATTTCACTATATTAAGTCCACTTTTTGCCCAATGAAAATAATTAAAGAGAAGCATATAAATAAAAGTTGGTGCACAGAATTCAAGTAATGAATTGGGCTATTCTTGTTGTAACACCTTGATAACATAAGTCCCTCCCTTATAACTCATAAATTAAGAATTCTTACAACAATAAGGTAAACTTGATAGAAATTCAAAGTCAATGAAAGCTTTCATAGGAATCTTTTACAAAATTTTTAACTTGAGAAATTACAACTTGCTACATACTCGTATAGTCTATTAATACATCAAGCATCTAGGCTCAACTTGCTAACATCTCTACATATTAACAATCATCAATAACCTGTAATTTACCTACCTCAAAATTTTATAGATGTCTTTAACATCTTCTATTCACTAATAATTATAGAATGATAAACAACTAAATCATTTTATTCAACGAAAATAACAACTATAAGTTTTATAACATAATTCAATAAAGTTCTTAAACCTAAATGAACAACATCGAACCATCTCCATTGTCAATAATAATCATAATAATTAATTGTATCCTCATAATAATCGAAACCACCATAATAATTCTCATACTCCCCATAACTTGTACCTATACCTAAAAATAGAAATCCATGAAGGGGTAAGCAAAGCTAAAAATGAGGTAACAATCATACACATATGATCACATAATAAATGCACGTGCATGCATACATTAACTGGCTTACATTCACTATATGCAATAACCAACAATTTCTTCTCTTTTATTAGGCTTATCAAATAACATAGTTTCAATATCCCAAAAATTAGAGTAACTCATGATTGCTGTACATAATATACATATAATATGGTATTGGGTCCTCCCCAATAACTTAGGAATTAAGGAACACCTAAAACTACCCAGATAATTTTAAAGTGAGATTCTAATTAGGGCAACATTGCACTAAGATAATTGGGTGCCACCCTAAGGTCTAGTCCTTATAGTCCCCTAGGCCCAACTAAGGACACGTAACATACTTTATTAAAGCCAAATATTTACTAAGTTCATTTAGTAAGTACTAGTCCTACATACACAAGTAGCATACAATACCCTATACCTAACTAAACAGTTAGCTCACATTCTAAGATGTTCACTTTACTACCTATTCATAAGAGAAATAAACACCTTGCTTAGTTTCTAACTCATCTGTCCACACTCTTAATCTTAACTACTTAATGAACTCTCATTGTAACTTGAGTAACTTAAAGAACCTAAGATCTCTAAGAGGATAAATTAGTTTATGAAATGTTTTGGATGATTATTCATGTTTAGAAATGCTTTAGGAAGGATTTAAAATGGAAAAAACATGCTCGGAAAACATCTAGGAATCAAAGGAAATGTTGCACACAATAGGGAACTTGGCATTCAGATACTTTTGTTGAACCTAGGGCTCATTAATTGATTTTGATGTGAACAAAAAGTATATATTTAAACATATTGTTTTTGAAGAGAACCAAACAAGTGGATGACTAAAATAAGTATTATTTGTTTATATTAAGGTAATTGAATAAGTTCGATTAATTTTCTCAATAATTAATTATATCAATTATCTTCACAAGAAATTTAATCCTTTGAGTGGTGATCAAATAATCTTGGAATTACATTGCAAAATATAGTTGTTTGTTGGTTGTTAACAGTATTTTCAAGAGATATTTGGCTTATCGGGTTAACAGCTCCAAAACATTACCAGCTTGATGGTGAAGTAGCTTAGATAAGGAGATGAACTTACTTTTGAACAAGGAACTGGCTTGCTGGTTCACTTGCCTAAGTTCATGTCGGTAGAGTATTTTGTTACCGATATGCCAATAAGTCTGATTCAAGTAGCCGTTAGAGCATTTAATGCATGAGTTGATATAAAAGCTCCATAACCTGACCAAGGCAATTTATATTTGTTATTATACTGCAATTAAAAGACATTCTCTTATGTTTTTAAGCTCATTTACTTCTCTTTGGTCTCTTATACACTTATTTGCTGTCAAACAAAAAGAGACATAGTTATAATCCTTGAAAGTCCTTACATTTGTAATTTTGAGTGAAGAAAGTGATATACTTGAGTTTGTTGTGTGTAAAAGAGATTGTGTAAGCTTGTGTAGCACTTGGAGCATTAAGTTGTGAAATTAATAAAGTGAAGTGAAGTCTTCAGTTGGAGGCATTATAAGTTTGTGGAGATTAAGGGGCAATCTGAACTCCACATTATATCCAAGTTTGAATTTCTCTATCCCTATCTCCTTTAATTTCTATACTTATTATTGTTTTATTGTTGCTTTGATTACTCTTATTATTGCATTTATATGGTTATATAAAAAAGAATTGCATATTGTCCTAGAACTCAATTTACCCCCCTCTTGAGTTTAACTTATTGTTCTTCAATTGATATTAGAGCTAGTCTTTAATCACTTGCTTAATCACATATTAGAGTAAAGATCATGGCATCTAATGCATTAAGCTTTTTGGAAGGATAAGTAATCAATAGGCCTCCTTTCTTAATCTGTAGCAATTATCCATATTGGAAATGTAGGATGTCTATATTCTTGAAAGCACAAGATAAACTACTATGGTACGTAGTTAACCAAGGACCATTTAAGATATAAGGAAAAGAAGAAAGAGATTATTTACATGATGATTGGAAATTACTTGATCTAAATGAAGTTCTTATGAATATTTAGCATTGTGCCATAAATGAAAATGACTTCAATAGAATATGTACATATAAAAGTGCTAAAGGAATATGAGATGAATTACAAAGCATATATGAAGGAACTAGTAGAGTAAGGGATACAAAAATAAGCTTATTATGTGGACAATTTGAAAATTTTAGGATGGATCCCAATAAAACAATTGATGAGATGCATAATAGGTTTATCAATGTCATTAACCCTTTGAGTGTTCTTTGAAAGACATTTACTAATCTTGAGATAAATTCCCAAATTCTTAGGTCTTTGCTAAGAGATTGGGAAAGCAAAAGAACCGCTATTAAGGACGCTTATGATCTTAATGAAATGTCAAAAGAACAACTCCTTGGAATACTTAAGACACATGAGATGATAAAGAGATAAGGAAAAGAGTCTAGAAAGAAAACAATTATTTTAAAAGTCACAGAGGAGAACTCAAGTGATGAAGAAAGTGAAGATGATGATGAGGTCGCAATGTTGGCAAAAAAGTTTAGAAAATTCATGAAATTCAATAAAAGGATTAAGAAAGATAAGGATGGATATGGATCACCTTCTAAGTTCAAGAAGGAAAAGAGAGAAGTTATCAAATGTTACAATTGTCTAAAGCCGAGACATATTCAATAATATTGTCCATTAATTAAGAAGGCCGATAAAGAGTCAAGAAGGAAAGCTATGATAGTTACTTGGAGTGATGGGGATTCTAACGACTCTGATAATGAAACTTGCTTCATGGCTCTCAATGATGGGGTATTCTCTCCTTTATGTAACTCCTCCTTTAATGAACTTAGGAGTATGTATGATGAGTTGTTGAAATAATTCATAAAAGTACAAAAGAAGAATAAAGTGTTGAAGCAAATGATGAGTGAAGTAGGTGATGAGTTTGATATTATCAAAAGTGAATACAATAAAGTAGTTGATGTAAAAGAAGGATTAGAAGAAGACAATGAATATTTGAAAATTGAAAATGAGAGATTGACAAAAGAAAATGTAGAGCTAAGTACTAGAAATAATGAATTGATAAATGAAAATAGTAAATTAAAAGCGGTCAACAAGAATTTTGAAAAGGAAATAAAAGAACTAAAACTTGAGGCAAAGAATGATAAAGGTATGGTAGAGAAACTAATTTGTCTTGAAATTGAAAACTCAATCTTAAGAACTAGCTTAGATGACTCAAGGAAAATAATGGTAAAATTTGTAGATGGAGAAAAGAATTTGAATAAGATCCTTGGAACACAAAGGATAGGCTTAGACAAAACCGGAATAGGTCATATTAAGGAGAATGTGTATAGAACATATAAAAGCTACTTTGTTAAGGCATCAAATAAAACTTGTAACTATTGTGGAAGATATGGTCATATTGCGGATACATGTGCATTACGTTACAATCTCTCCTTATATAACAAAAGTAAAATGGTTTGGGTTCCTAAGGGATAAGCTTATATTACAATAACTAATACCAAAAGACCCAAACTAAAGTGGGTACCAAAGAGACAATTGCTTGATTTGTTGGATCCTTTAAGGCACAACAACAAATGGATCTTAAACAGCGATTGCTCAAGATATATGATAGGAGATGCATCCAAGTTTACATCTATAGACTTGAAGGATGGAGGAAGCATGACTTTCGAAGATAATAAAAAAGCTCATGTTATTGTTGAAGGTAACATTTGAATTAATAATGATCTTACTATTAAGCATGTGTTACTCGTTGATAATTTAAAACATAATTTACTTAGTATTAGTCAATTGTGTGACATAGGATATAAGGTAATCTTTTATGCATCAAAGTATTCTTTTGAAAACATTAACAATGACCAAATCCATTTTGAGGGGTATAGACGAGGAAACATTTACAAAATGTTCAATATGTTTTCATGTTCTCTTGAGACTTGTTTATTCGCTCAAAACAATGATAGTTGATTGTGGCATAGAAAGTTAGGACATGTTAGTATAGATATCTTATCAAAACTAGCCAAAAGGAATCTTGTTAAATTATTACCTAACATTAGTTTTGATAAAGATAGAACATGTCAAGCATATCAATATGGCAAACAAAGCAAGTCATCTTTCAAATCAAAAGATGCCATCTCAACTTCTAGGCTACTTTAACTACTACACATGGATTTATTTGGTCTAACCCAAACCTTAAGTTTAAGAGGGAAAAGATACACCTTGGTCATAGTTGATGATTTCACTAGATATGCTTAGACCTTCTTCCTTGCCAGCAAGGATGAAACTTATCATGTATTCTTGAATTATAGTAAGAAGGTCCAAAATAAAAAAACTCTTCCTATTGTCTTTATAATAAGTGATCATGAGGGAGAATTTGAAAAGCATGATATGGAAGATTTTTGTAATAAAAATGGAATAGAACATACCTTCTTGGCACCTAGAACTTTACAACAAAATGGAGTTGCAGAAAGAAAAAATACGACCTTTATAGAAATGGTTAGAATTATGCTTTGTAATAATAACCTACCTAAATATTTTTGAGCCAAAGCCATCAATACAGCTTGTTACATATCAAATCGTGTTTTTCTAAGACCAATTCTTAAGGAAACCCTCTATGAGCTTTAGAAAGACAAAAGACTTAACATATCATATTTTCATCCATTGGGAACAAGATGTTACATTCTCAATAACGGAAAGGAACAATTAGGAAAAATTGATTCAAAGTCAGATGAAGGTGTTTTTCTTGGTTATTCTCTTACTAGTAAAGCTTATAGAGTATATAACAAGAGAACACTTTTTGTGGAATAGTCAATTCATGCTGCATTTGATGATACTTATGCATATAAAGAGTCTAATGATGAAATAGAAAACATTGGTGCTCATTTGGACAATCTTGATCTTAACAAGAATCAATTCAACTCAATTAGAAAGGAATTCTTTAGGCAAGATGAAATTATTAACAACTCTAACTTAGATTTAGCTAGAGAATGGAAGTTTGTGAAAAATCACCCTAAGGATTTAATAATAGGAGAACCATTCGATAAGGTGCAAACTAGAGCCTCACTTAAGAATCCAAGTAATGTAGTGTTGTTATCTTAACTTGAACCAAAACATATAGATGAAGCTCTAAAAGATGAATTTTGGATTCAAGCTATGCGAGATGATCAATTTACTAGAAATGAGGTATGGAACTTAGTATCTAAACCAAAAGATAGATTGGTAATTGGAACTATATGGGTATTTTGAAATAAGTTAGATGAAACCGGAATAGTAATAAGAAACAAGGTACGTCTAGTTACAAAAAGCTACAACTAAGAAAAAGGAATTGATTTCGATGAGACCTTTGCTCCGATTGCTAGATTAGAGGTCATTAGAATGCTTTTAGCATTTGCTACATATAAAGACTTTAAACTATATCAAATGGACATTAAAAGTTCCTTTCTAAATGGTTACATCAAAGAAGAGGTATATGTAGAGCAACCACCAAGTTTTGAGGAAACTAAATTCCTAAACTGTATATATAAGCTCAATAAAGCCTTATATGGAATAAAGCAAGCTTTTGGAGCTTAGTATGAAAGATCGAGTAACTTTTTGATAAAGAATGAATTCACTAGAGGAAAACTTGACATAACTCTATTTATTAAACAATACAATGGTCATATACTAACTGTTCAAATATATGTTGATGACATTTGTAAGCCCCAAAGTTCAGCCAAGTAACCGTAGGATTGAACTTAGAACCCAAGGTTTAGGGCGATCGGTTAAAAGATCCGATCAAATCCAAATTATAAATTATTTAACAAGATACCAATAAAAATGACCCTGTAAACTTAAATTTAAGAAAATAAGTAGTAAAATAGGAGACTATAAAATTTTCAAATTTTAAGCATAATAACTGCTAATTACCAAAAAGGCAAAAAGTGTAATATAATAACTAATAAATTAGTAGAGATAGATTATATGTATACTAAAAATTTTAGAATGACCAAAATAATATTTAGGAATGTTCACGTGTACCCTACATGTATTTACGTGTAGATAAAAATACGCGTAATTACTAAAATTGGCCGAAAACTAAGCAAATAATTAAAGAAAATTATAAAATAATTGTGGAAAAATCAGAAAAAAATCAGAAGGGTGTGGAATGATGCAAGGTTGGTCGTAGCAAGTCAGAATCTGAAAAAGAAAATTCAACCAATTAAATTAGGACAACATAAAAGCAAAAAATTTAGGGATAAAGCACTTGTCTTGTCCAAATTAATGCACAATAAATCCCCTAAAACCCTATAAATAGCAGGAAAAATCTAGGGACTCATTTGGACAGTTAGAAATCAGAGAAAATTAGGGAGAGTCGAAAATTCGAGAGAAAATCCAGAAAATAAAAAAAATAAGAAAAACTGTGCAGTTAAGGGTTTTAAAGGGAACCCACACCAAACGAGGAGCTGGGAGTGGAAGGCCACCACCACCACACGGTGGTGGCAGCGCCCAGGCCGGCCGACAAGGCTACGGCGGCCCGCGGTGGCCGGAGCCACCTGAACCGGTGAGTCCAAATTCCAGCCCGATTCTTGTATAATTTTGTAAAATTAGTTATTTTGCCCAGAAAATTATGAAACTTGTTATTCTGAGGTTTTATCGTATGTAGATTTAGGGAAAAATTTTGATTTAGTTTAATTATGTCTGGAAATATAGGGTCCTTAACAAATTGTTCAAAACCGAGCATGATTAAACCGGAAATTAAATAGGCTTAGGGATGTAGTTTGGGGCTAAAAATTTTTCTGTAGGATGCTCATGTGACATAGAACAGTGCTATGAAGCCCTTTTTCAAAAATTAATTTTCGAAATTTTTAGATAATTTTTAGGCTCTAAAAAGAGGCATAAAATGGGTAATTTAAGGTTAATTATGTAATTAAATGATTAATTTCTGATTTAGTGAATAATTACATGTTTTAGGATGTTAAGATCTGATGGAGTATGATACTTATAGCATTTAGGGTGTTAGATGTAATTATTAGGTTAATTATGTAGTAAATTAGTAATAGAATAACGTAGTAAATTATGAGTTAATTTTGTAAATTAGAATAATTAGGTGTAAAACCTGATCTAGGATGAATTTAGACATTTTGAAGTGATAAATTATGTTAGAGATGGTAATTAGGGTAATAGAAATATTAGAAATGCATTATGTGCATAATATGTAATAATGCATAATGTGTAATTTTTGAAAATATAATAAATAGAAAATATTAGGATAAAAATTGATATTATATAAATAATAGGAATATATAATAAATCTGATAAGAAACTTGAATTTATGTAATTATATGAAAAATGTAAAAATTTCTCACATTAGGAGTAAATTCGGTACACAAATAGGGATTTAAGTGTACCGGATGGAATAAAATACTGACTAGGGGTAATAATGGTATATAGGAGATCGAGAAGTAATGTGATTAATTTCACATTATAGGTTGAAACGGATTTTTAGGGTTGGAATCTAAAACATTACTTAAAAATCGAACTAAAAACCTGGTTCAGAAATTGATGCGAAAACCGAACCTAAACCTAAACCTAAACCTGGAATAATTATAAAAGACTTAATACCTAGATAATTAGGCATATTAGACCGTAAACAAAACCTAACAATAAGCATTATAGGATAAAACGAATCTATAATAGTTATATGAAAAGCTGAAACCACGTTCGTGTTATAGGGATAATCGGCGATGGCCTGAGCAAATCGGACCTCGAGTGAGCGAGCGAGGAGTCGAGGTAAGTTGGGATTAATACGATGCTGTATTTTGGAGGCTTAAGATTATGCTTGGTTGTGCTTGTCAGATAGTTGAATGCGTGCATGTGCTTGATTATGGGTGATGCTATGATTCTGTTTGCTGCTTTAGCACATGTTGTATGAATTGTATGTAATGATTGATCGCTCTAAATTGGACTTAATCAAATGTACGACCAATAATCATAATCGAACATGCATGGCAACCCGTTAGGGGATTTAGGACTCTCCGGCCAAATACCGACCCCTTCGGAAGGGATAGCGCAGGATTGCAAAATGGTCCCTTCTTCATCCTCAGTCGATCTAAGTGACAGGAGAGGAGGTCGCGGCGGGGATGAAGACAGTGGTTCGAAGGTAGTCGCGGGAGGAGCAAGGTCTCCATTACACAAGCCTGGGTTTGGTCGTGAGCTGTTGCATTAACGGTAACTCCTCAACCCGGATTAGAGCGGGCGCAATTTCTCTAATCTCACGACGGGCCGGACAACGTCATGCGATGGCATTTGCTTGCACATGCATTGCAACTAATAAGTGATTGAAAACCTTGTTGTGTGTATGGTATAGTTTTAAGTCCTCCGTCCTAACTTACTGAGCTGTGGTTGCTCACATCCCTATAGATATCGTGCAGGTGCTGGCTAAGAAGCGGCAACCAATTACTCCGAAGCTAGCAACTGCTGGATCCTGGGGAGTGAGGAAAAACATTGAAGAATAAACACATATTTTAAGGTCTAAGTTTTTATTTTAGAATTATTTTTCATTTCCGAGTGATGTAATAACTAGGGAATATACTATAGAGAAATGTTGTAAACTTTAACTGCAATAATTGAATGATAACATATATATATAATTCCTCACTTTTATAGGTAAATGATTTATTTAAATTACAAATTGTCTACTTCAAAACGGGTTAGTTGTGGACGCCTTGTGTAGATCAGGTCTAGGATAGAGGTTGTGAGGCCAACTTCTATCTTAGGGTGGTTTACACGGCGGGGCTGTTACGACTCTGCCGCTTCGGGGCGTGACAACATTGTGTTGGGTGCTACTCATATGGATTTAGTTAATGAGTTTGTCCAATGTATGAAAAATGAATTGGAAATGAGTATAATGGGAGAACTCAACTATTTCTTAGGTCTTCAAGATAAGAAAACCAAAGATGGAACCTTCATTAACCAAGCTAAATACATTAAAGAACTTTTAAAAAGGTTCAAAATGGAAAACTGCGAAACTAAGCCGACTCCAATGAGCACCACTATAAAACTTGATAAAGATGAGAATAGAAAGAGTATTTGTGAAAAGTTGTATAGGGGCATGATCGGAAGTCTTCTATATTTAATTGCATCTAGGCCTGATATCATGTTTGTTGTGTGTCTATGTGCACAATTTTAATCTTGCCCTAAAGAATCTCACTTAAATGCGGTCAAATGTATTTTCAAATATCTTGCGGGTACTATTGAATTTGGCTTGTGGTATCCCAAGTTCACCTCACTTAATCTTGTTGGATATTTTTATGCCGACTTTGCCAGTTGTAAAGTCGATTAGAAAAGCGTAAGCGGGACATGTCATTTCCTTGGTAACTTGTTAGTATCATGGTACTTAAAGAAATAAAACTCAGTAGTACTCTCTACTGCTTAAGATGAATATACAGTAGCTAATAGTTGTTGTACCTAAGTATTATGCATGAAGCAAACATTGCTTAACTATGGTTTAAAATTTACCAATGTTCTAATAAGATGTGATAATACAAGAGCTATAAATTTGACCAAAAATCCAATTCAAAATTCTATGACTAAGCATATAGAAATTAGAAATCACTTTATTTATGATTGTAAGCCCTAAATATACGCCTTGTAACCGTAGGATTAGGCTGAGTACGTAAGGTTTAGAGTGATTGACTAAATGATCCGATCAAACCTAAATTATAAAACAAAACTAGAAATATTAGTAATAGTGACCTTATAAGTTTGAATTTAAGAAAATAAGTGATAAAATAAGAAAATATAAATTTTTCAAATTTTAAGTATATTACTCGTTATTTATAAAAAATGAGGAAAATTGATTCCGATAAGAAAATATAAAATTTTCAAATTTTAAGTATATTATTGATCATCTTGAATTCACATGATAAATTGAGGGAGAGTACTTAGACATTTAATAGTTTTGTCCTCATTAAGAAGGGGGAGATTGTTGAATCTAGGGTTCATTAATTGATTTTGATGAGAACAAAAAGCATATATTTAAACATGTTGTTTTTGAAGAGAACCAAACAAGTGGATGACTAAACTATGTATTATTTGTTTATATTGAGGTAATTGAATAAGATGGATTAATTTACTCAATAATTAATCATGTCAATTATCTCCACAAGAAATTTAATCCTTTGAGTGGTGATCAAATGAACTTGAAATTACATTGCAAAGTATAATTGTTTGTTGGTTGTTAAAAGTATTTTTAGGAGATATTTAGTCTACTGAGTTAACGGTTCCAAAGCACTACGAGCTTGACAATGAAGTGGCTTAGATAAGGAGATGAACTTACTTTAAACAAGGAATCGGCTTACCGGTGTTCATGTCGGTATAGTATTTTGTTATCGGCTTGTTGGTAGTGCAAGGTATTGGCATATCGGTAAGTTGGATTCAAGTAGCTATTAGAGCATTTAATGCATGGTAACGGGAAGAATTCAATGAGTTGATATAAAAGCTCAACAACCTGACCAAAAGCAATTTAGATATGATATTTTAGCGCAATTAAAAGACATTTTCTTACATTCTTGAGCTCATTTGCTTCTCTTTGGTCTCTTGTACCCTTATTTGCTATCAAACAAAAAGAGACATAGTTATAGTCCTTGAAAGTCCTCACATTTGTAATCTCGAGTAAAGAAAGTGATATACTTGAGTTAGTTGTGTATAAAAGAGATTGTGTAAGCTTGTGTAGCTATTGGAGCATTAAGTTGTGAAATTAATAAAGTGAAGTGAAGTCCTTGGTTAGAGGTATTGTGAGTCCGTGGAAATTAGAGGGTGGTTTGAACTGATCCTTGTCTCATTCAATTTCTATACTTATTATTGTTTTATTGTTGCTTCGATTACTCTTATTATTGCATTTATTTGGTTATATCGAAAAGAATTGCATATTGTCTTAGAATTCAATTTACCCCTCATCTTAAGTTTAGCCTGGTGTTCTTTAGCTACATTACATAGTGTCTAGTTACTAAGGATTTGGGAGCATTCCAATCTATGGTGTTTAGACACAAGTTTGTAGTCTATAGATTTTTGCAGATTGTAGCAACATCTCACCCCCACTCCCTTGTTAAAAATTTCACATGCCTTACTCTTAAAACAACTCTAAGTAGTTCTTTTTCATTTCTTCTTCTAACTCCCAAGTTGCTTCTCTCTTCAAAAGACTTGACCATTGTACTTTAACATAGAGTATTCGCCTTCTTCTTAGTTCTTGGACAATAGTGTTTACGATCTTTATGGGTTGCTCTATAGAAGACAAATTTAGTTACAACTCTAAGGCTTCTAGGTCTATCACTTGTACCTTGTGTTGTTTTTCCTTTTGCTTTGGAATGAGCTTAAATTTTCTTAATATCCACATGTGAAAAATGTTGTAGACTCCTTTTAATTTAGGAAGGAGCTCCAATCTGTATGCTACATTTCCCAATTTTCTCAATATCTTTGAAAGGTCCAACATACCTTGGAGATAATTTTCTTCTCAATCTAAATCTAGAAATTCCTTTAAATGTTAAGGACATCTCTTACTTGAAACTCTAATAGGTGTCTTTGCTTGCTGACATAGCTCTTTTGATAGCTTTGTGCAGTTTACATTCTTTGCCTGATCAATTTCACTTTATCTACTACTTCTTGTACTAACTTTGGACCTAAAACTTGCCTTTCTCCTACCTCATGCTATTGAATGGGTGTTTTATGCTTCTTACCTTATAGCACTTTCTAAGGGACCATTTGAATGGTCACTTGATTGCTAATGTTATAGGCAAACTCAACTAAGGGCAAGTGTTTACCTTAGTGGCCACTAAAATCAAGTGCATAAGCTCGTAATAAATCTTCAAGAGTTTGTATTGTTCTTTCAAATTGCCCATTGATTTGAGGATGAAAGGTGGTATAAAACTGAAGCTTTGTACATAAAGCCCTGTGTAAACTCCACCAAAACCTGCCCACAAAACGAGTGTCCTTGTATGATGTAATCTTCTCTTGTAGACCATGTAGTATCACTACTTCCTTAATATATAACTTAGTTAGCTTTTCCAATAAGTAATTGATTTTGAGGGGGATGAAATGATCTGACTTTGTTAGTCATTCTACAATCACCTAACCTTCATCATGCTTACTCATAGTCTTTGGTAAACCTGTTACAAAATCTATGGTGACCTATTCCCACTTCCACTTTAAAATCGATAACGGTTGTAATTTACCTACCTACCTCTAATGCTTAATTTTTTTATGCTGACAAGTTTGGTACCTCCATGCATACTTAATGATCTCCTTCTTCATATTATTCCATTAATATTGCATTTTAAAATCTTTGTACATGATCACTGGCACGTAAGTGCACTTGGTTCAGTTGTAGTATTTTTAAAACGGATGTGAGTCCAATTGTCATCCCATATGAAGCTTGTTGTTAGTGAAATTGGGGGTCAAGAAATAGTCCTACAAAAGCGAGTAAAATACTTGGTACCAAGGCCAATTTGGTGTGGCCAGTTCAGTGTGGCCACTTCGATGCATAAGTTAGAATGGTAATTTAGTATAATAAGTATGAGAATAAGAAGTGTTCGAACGTTCTTATAGAGTTTCTTTTCAGTATTTATAGACAGTTGTTGTGTCTAAGGCAATTGTCGAGGTAACTGTTAAGACACGTGGAGAACTCTTGACTTGACATCTCCCTTAATATGTAGGGATAGTAAGCGCTTGTAAAATATAACCGTGCTTATGATAACTATTTACGCTATAGATTTGAATTCAAACTAGGAGCGTTTCTTCTACTTAGCATAGTGCCGAGTGTCTTCTATAGAGTGCAAATGCCAAGAGATTCAATTACTCGGCTTCTTGGCTGATGAAAGGACGAGTGTAAGTTGAGTGAAAACTGACTATCAACAAAACCAGTGTGTGAGAACCTAATTACTAGCAATTTCCTAGAATATTGAATTACCTAACATTACAATATAGAATAAATTATGATTAAATAGGAAAGTTGAATAAGGATTGATGACATAAAGAAAATAAAATAAAATAAACAAGAACAAGTAAAGCAATAAAACTAAACTAATTAAAATAAACAATCAATATGAATTAATTAAAATAAGAAGACATAATCTTTAGTAAATCTTTATTATTTACTATGTAGTTTTATGCAACCTTTCAATCTTAATTATTCTCTAGATTGTAGAAAATCTTAATACAATTCCTATGGAAATTGGATTATGAATTAGTCGGACTCACATCTTTAGCTAATTCCTAAACTTGAGATCCTCTCTATTCGCATCGCTACTGCATAGAACATCTCAAGATTGCATGAAGTACGTAGATCCAGTTATTAGCATTCCTTGATAAAAAAAAAAAAAATCTAATGCCTAATCTCTTAGCACATTAAAACTCTTTTAATTATGCTTTTTTGTTTACTACAAGCCTTGTGACTCTATCGTCAACTTAGACATCCAACTAGTAATCGTGGTAAATACTAAAGGAAGACAATATGTTTTGCATAATTAAATCATCAATGAATAATATCATAGATAGAAAGATGAGTGTTGCAAAAAGAACTAGATTTCAATAATATTCACTAAGAATAATTTAATAGGTAAACAACATAATAAAAGAAGATAGAAATAAATTGAGAGAAGCCTAACAACAATTCTAAGAGACAATTCTAGTAAAGAGGGCTCTCTATGAAAACACTAACCTAAAGATCTATTTATAATGAGCAACACTAGATTTACAAAGAGAGACTTGATAAAATAAAAGATACATTGAATATTACATGTCTTACAATAGAAGATGCACTGCAAAAATAAAAGATTCGCTCATCAGGGGATGATAATACCTTAGGTACATAGCCATGATGGTTGTCTGTACACTTATTCTTCACGTAAAAATTTCTAAATTGATAAAATTGCTTATCGTAGTGACCATGAGTATGACCATGGCTATGGTTCTTAGCCATAGGAGTTCCTAGACACCAATTTCAGCTTTGTTTCTCATTTCTTTGCTCATGATTTCAATGCATGTTCATTGTTCATGGTATCGTCTTTTCGAAGGCTTCAAAATTCATCTAAAACATCTTCAAATCTTTCAAAACTTGATCTAAAATCCTCAATCTCTCCAAATCAAATGAAGCTAGACTTTGTTCTTTGCTCTATCAATGCTTTTACTTCAAATTACTCCAAAAAGTGCTAAAAATCTTCAAATCTTTATAAATTGCTCTGGAAGTCCATAAAAATGAAACTTAAACCAATTAATCTCAAAATAACACAAAATTAAATTGATTAAGGTCTAGAATAGCATAAAACAACCATAGAAAATATATGTTAATTTTACATTATGAAATGTCTCGATACTTAAGTTTTTATTTGTCTTAAACCAAAACAAAGAAAATGTTTAAAAGACAAGATGAATAATTTTAATTTTAGAAAAGTACACTCTCTGAATTGTAATCACTTAGAAAAAATTCTTTCGAGAACCACCTTTGTTCCTTAGATTTATAATGAATTCAAAACACTTAGATAATACCAAATTGAAACTTATTGAATTTCAGTGATCAATTTAGAGAATTTAGAATTAGTCGCAATAGTTAAGCAAAAACTAAACTAAAGATCACAATAAACATAAACTAATCAAGAAAAAGTCATAGGGATTTCTTTTGCTTTGACTCAACACAAGAAAAATCTTCCTCAAGTATTTTTAACTTTGAAAGACTAGATTAGGTGCATGTTACATCAATTCATCATCGGATTGTTCCTTTACTTCTTTTAATTTTTGCTAGGAGACTTATTAATTTAATTTAATTTCCTTCACTGGAGCTTGATTAGCATTGGGAAAGAACCTCGTATTTTGAGAGACCAGGGCTGATCCTTATTAATTCAACTCTTTATAATTACTGCGGGAAAGTACCTTGCTCTTCTAATGGACCAAAGTTGATCTTTAACAACCTTAATTATTTTTTAATTTTTTCGGATTGGTAGCAAGAAAGAGTTTTGCTCTACCACGGAACTAAAATTGATCCATACCGATCTTTAAAAATTTATTCAATTTGCTCAATTCAATTATTGAATTTACTTTACACCTTCAACTACTTTGATTTTTGAAATGAATTTTAAAGGACAAATTTCACTTGTTCATGTAATCTAAAAATTTTGAAAAAGAGGGATAGATAGCTATCCTCTAGGATTAAGCTTAGAAATTAAGATAACTAGACCTTAGCCCCTTCATATCTATCCTAATTCTGAGTTTATATCTAAATTTAAGAGAAGAGTAACTTTAAACTCCGAAAACTTAATAACTCATATTTAGTAAGATGTCCGAAATTCATAAAGGAGTGGGAAAATTCGAAAAAATTTGCTTACCTATGTAGGGGGGTTGCAAATTTCAAGAATCTTTTTTTAGGAAAATTCGTTAAAAGCTTAAGTGTGTATCTAAACAAATATTACCGTACATAATTTAACATTTCCCCCTACACTTAAGTTGTACATTATCCTTAATGTACATAATCAAGCAAATCAAAATATGAAAGTAGGAAAGGAAGAAAAATTGAAAGGAACTGGGACTTCCTCAGTTTTTAGCATTAGTCCTTGAGAATTGCAAAGTCTAGAATCTGAATTTTGTTGACCAATTAAGTGCATGACTCACTTTTCTATTAACAAAAATGAACTAACTAGAAAAAGAAAGTAAAAAGTTAAACTAAATAAAATGATACTTAATTCAAGTACCAACTTGTTACTTTCCTATAGAACTTACAAAATGTACAAAGCAAAAATAGTTAAAGTAAAAAGCAATAATGACTAAATTGGTACAATTATCCAAATAAGAAAAATCAAACCAAGACTTTTGAAAAGAAAATAAGCATGCAAAAGAAAAAGCACTTGTTGTCCTCATTATCGTAGGTTAGAAACTCCTCTACAATTGATTGGGTATGCTTTGCCCTAAGCATTATTTGTAATCACAAAGTAAGAGAATTTAACTTTGATAAAAAAGAAAAAAGAAAAGGATTAATTCATGTCTCATAGGCAATAGCTAATTTAAGAATCTAATTAAAGTAAACTATTATTCCTTATATATTGCTAGTTAATCTAACTAAGCATCATAAGAAAAGATTGTATAATGGGTTACTAATTTTTGCTAAAGTCATGGATTCATGCAATTATAGAATTAATTAAGATTAAAGCCTATTTTTATGCATAATCTCTATTGACATAAGTATTAGTATTCAATATACAATTCGTTAAAATTGTTGTTCATGATAAAATAGATTAGTAATATAAGGAATTCTTAAAGCAGTAGAATTTTGTATATTAAAATGCTAATTTTTGAATACATGGATTAATGAAATTATAGATTAATACTAATAATAATCCTATAATTTCATAATCTTGTTTGTCATGGATATTAGCAATTCAATATATAATTGATTGAAAACATATTTTTCTCACAATCCAATTTATGTGCAATTATTCGCAGTAACTTTACTAATCCTAACATAAAATTGGGACATATTAACATTATTCCATGTTAACAATTTCAATTAATGTCAAAGAATTCATAAAATTTTCTAATTGCACAAAAATTTCAATCTCAATAAGTTTTCTAAATTTCAACATGAATTGTGTGTAACATCATGTTGCTAGAATGGTATTAACATCAATTTTCATCAACTTCTTCCACTTTTTTTTTCCCTATTTCTTTCCTTCACTTTCCTTCATCATGAAAAATCAGTCTCACATATAAATCACAACAAGCATACATTTTTCATGTAATTTCTAATTGATGATGGATATAAAACATTTTTTTTTATCACAATAGCTATCTTAAATCACTCTTAGAAATCAAGATTTCTACATATGCATGTAAAAATGTTCTTCACGAAAGCCTCATTAAAAATTAAATTTTTATTCAATCAAACCATGAATCTACGAAAATAACTAGAGAAGGATGATATATGTACCTTGAATTTGTAGTGTGTGATGTTGAATTGTGAAGTTTCATAAAGATTTTTTTGGTTGCGGGGGTGGGTTTGTATAGAGATAGAAATATGAGAAAATAAATATTTAGAGAGAGAGAGAGAGTGTATGTGTGTGTATTAGGATGAGTTTTTTCTTTTATTTATTTATTTATCTTTTGCGTACTTAGGTAAGACCATGGATGAGGTCCATAGGCATGGCCTTTGCCCATGGACTTCTCTTCCATAAATTCTTCACAATTTTTTCTCTTGAAATAATTTATGACAGGAATACAGGCTAGGTCCAGGGGCATGGTTTTTAGCCATGTTCTTGTCTAGGCCTTTAATTCTTGTGATTTTAACTCCCTTGATTTGATTTCTACAATTGTCTTAGAAAAACTCAACGTTAGATCTTGCTTGTGTTAATAAGATGTTCACAATTATGGCTTTATAAACTTATACTACAACTTCCTATAATCTATTTAGGAGACTTAATCATGGGGTTTCATAATCTTCTTACCCCTCCCCCCTCCATCCCCCTTAAATACGCAACATCCTCATCGTGAGACCTTACAATTAAGTCCAGATCTTGCTCCCTTTTCTGTGTACAATTTGAGCTACCTACTACCTATAGGTTATCTTGGAAGCATATAAGGAGTTATACCTTGGTGACATTCCCTACCTTCCTCGAACCTCTTCTCTAAATTGGAGCCAGACTTGAATCATCCACCTATTGGCAAGGAGTTTACTCTGATACCATTTATAACACCTTAAGCCAAAAGTAGTGAGTGGCCAAGCCAAAAATTACTGATGAGCCCATTCAACCACTTAGTCCAAAAGTTTTAAGCTTGTGTTGATAAGGTATTTACAACCATGACTTTATAAACTAGTACTACAACCTCCCATAATTCATGTAGAACACTTTATCTATAATACCCCAAAACCAAAGACTTCACAGACCACCATGTGTCCTTAGTCTTTAATGACATGTTAGGCGTAACATCCGACTAAAAACTTTAAATAACACTATAAAAGTTTTCAAATAATCTTATATAATTAGATCTTCAAATAATGCTATAATAAAATCTAATTAAGAAATATTGATGCCTAATCAATTATCATTACCGCATAAGATGAAATAATCTTATCATTGAATTTCTTAAGATATTCTTCAATACCATACATTGTCCTCACTTTTCCCATTCCTAAGGTAGTAACAATTAGCTCTATAAGTTATTGAAGTCAATTAGTATAACTGTGGGTCTAACATTTAAAAATATAATAAAGTGAGTCAAAGTCTAGTATGCAACACACAACCACATGCGCGTGATCAAATAATGCATAATCACATGCATTTAAATGAAAAACAAGTAATTCACACAATTTGTTTAATTATCTTTACTTAAGGTGGTCACACAACACATGATAATGGTGCTCATGACCCAATCATATCATAATTCGTATCACAACCTAATGTTTAGGCATGCCTCTTCAGGCCCTTTTACAACTTAATGTTGGGCATGCCTATTTGGGGCCCTTTACAACAACCAATGATGTGGACCGAAGCCAAGGATAGATAAGGTCGATCGCAAGGGTATGGGTCTAAGCATGTTGAAAGCTTGAAAATGAGTGATGGAAGTACGCTAGAGAACGGAAAAGATAAGAAAAGTAAGCAAACCTAAAAACAACTCTAAGGGATATAACATATTAGTGGAACTTCAAAGCACTCACTGCATAACTCGATATGACGTTCGAGATGTTCCGATGAGGTTATTTGCCACCTAGCCTTGCTTAAGAGTTAGGATAAGAGTGAAGACAAGAATAAACAAGCTAAGGAAGCAATGTTCACAAAGGGAATATTTAGTATATGATAATGATGATGAGATGATATGGCTACATGTACAGTGGGTAATTATACTCGAGAAATTAGGGCAACTTGCCTAAAAATGGAAAAGAAAAATGAGTATTGTCCTAAAGAAGTAATGTATGAGGAATATGAATGGTAAAAATGAATATTGTAGGAAAAGTGATGATTAAGTGCAACAGATTCTCTAAGCAAGCCTAGATACGTGGTAGTAATGTATTCGTGATGTCCTTGGAAGATGTAGACAAATTAGTATGGTCAGGATGGGTGGTCGAGTAAGGGTGCCAAGCAGATGTGGATTCATTTGAGAAGGAGTGGCTAAGGACTCATGCGGGATCTCTTAGCCTCTCGACTTCAATGTTGCCGAGTAGGTGGTTGACTTGGCCATAATTGGACAGGGGCATGTGAAGGGTCAGGCTGCAAGCAAAGTATTTGTTGAGTTAGCACATAATTTCCAAAAGATGTGAAGTCACTTGGTACGATGTAGGAAGTTGGTTGACACCAAGGAGTAGCTCACCCTCAGTGGGGGTTAGCTGGAGTAGGAGGATTTTCCTCATTTGTCCTTCTAGTCCTCGGGCTTGACTATGGGTCAAAGGCCCAGTAGTCTGATTCTTCTCATTCCCTCCTAGTTGATTTGGATTTGAGATCAAATCTGGCTGGTCCTTGTTTAGTGCTCCTTTAGGATGATAAAGACTGAAGTTGGCAATGTTGAAAGTTTCCGTGACCCTATAATCTTTAGGTAGTTCTAGTATGTGGGCATTGTCATTGACTCTCTAGAGGATTTTGAAGGGGCCTTTAGCTTAGGCGAATAGCTTATTCTTTCTCCTATTTGGGAACCTCTCCTTGCTCAAATGTGACGACGTTAGGTCTCTAGAATGAAATTGTATCGATTTCCTCCCCTTGGCCTTTTTTCACATTTTCTTAGTAACTTAGTCGATTTGCTGAGTAACTTTATAGTAGATATGTTGTAGGGACTATACTTAGGCTCTTGTGTCAGGGTTTTCTTGCTTGGATATAGGTATAGGGGTGTGATTAAGGGGCAACTTGGGATTAAAGCCATAAATAACTTTGAAGGGGGTCTGCTTGGTGGTGTCTTATACTGTACAGTTGTAAGCAAATTTTACCATGGGAAAACAGACGTCCCAATCAACCAAGTTCTTATCCACTACAGCTCAGAGCAATGATCCTAAAATACGATTGACTACCTTTATTTGGCTATCAGTCTGGGGATATCAAGAAGTGCAATATAGTAGTTTAGTCCCCATTTGACACCAAGGAGTTCTCTAGAAATGGCTTAAGAACTTCGGATCTCTGTTTGAGATCACACTCCTTGGCACACTGTGTAATTGAACAACCTCCTATAAAAAGAGAGAAGCAATAGTCGAAGTATTGTTAGTCCTAGAGCATGGAAAAAAGTGTGCCATTTTACTAAATCTATCCACAATGACCATTATTAAATCTTTGCCTTAAGCAATTCTTAGTAATCTGAGGATAAAGTCCATGCTTAACTTATTCCAGGGTTTGGTTGGGACAATTAAAGGCATTGCTTTCCCTTGCTCGGCTTGACACTTGGCCCTCTTGCATATGGTACAGCCCTCAACAATCTGGTATATGACTCGCCTTATTCTCGGCTAAAAGAATCATTGACTTAGCAATTCACATGTTTTCCTCTCCCTAAAATGTCTGGAGAGCCCTCTATTGTAGACTTCCTTGATAAGCTACTCCCTTACTGAACAGGTTGGCACACATAACTTTTCACTTCGAAATAAGTAACCATCCTTCGCATGATAATCATCTACTGTTCTTCCATCTATACATTGCCCAAGTATGGGTTTAACATGTGGGTCCTGTAGATACTGTTCTTTAATATTTGCAAACCTAAACAATCGGGTCCTATAGTTCGATTAAGAGCACATGTCTCCTTGACAAAGCATTTGCAACTACGTTGCTATTCCCTTGTTTATACTTAATCACAAAATTGAATCCTTCAAGGAATTTGGTCTACCTCACTTACCGCTTTGACAATTTGGTTTGACTTCGAACATACCTTAAAGACTTATGATTGGTATTGATGACAAATTCTCTAAGCAATAGGTAATGCTGCTACACTTAGAGCGCTCGAATAAGGGCTAAGAGTTTTTGGTTGTATACAAAGTAGTTTAGATTAGATCCTCTAAGCTTTTCGCTGTAGTAGGCAATTGGTTAGTCATCTTGCATTAAGATAGTGCCTATACTAATGCCTGACACATTACACTCTAGCTCAACTATCTTCTCAAAGTTAAGTCAAGTTAGTATAAGTACGAAAGTCAATCTTTCCTTCACTTTGGCAAAACTTCTTTCCTCTTTTTCTCCCCATTTAAATTCGAAATTCTTTGTTAACTCGGTAAGGGGTATGGCTATGGTATTGAAATTCCTAATAAACCTTTTATAAAAGAATGCCAGTCCATAGAAACTTCTCACCTTAACACAAGTGGTTGGAGTTGGCCACTTGAAAATTGCTCAGATCTTTTCTACATCTACTTGCAAGCCTCCTCCTCCTACTACGTAACTTAGAAATACCACTTCCTCCTAATAGAAACAACACTTCCTTAGATTGTTGAATAATCTCTTAGCTCATAGCACATCTAATACAGTATAAAGATGTTCACAGTGACTTGGCATGTTAACATTGTATACTAGGATGTCATCAAAGTACACCATGACACACTTCTCGATCAGATCTCTTAGTACGTGGTTCGTCAGCCTCATGAAAGTGTTCGGGGCATTCGATAAGCCAAATGGCATGACCATTCACTCATAAAGTCCATGTTGAGTTTTGAAAGCAGTTTTTTACTCGTCTCCCGGCCTTATTTGAATCTAACAGTAGCCAAACTTCAAATCAATCTTGTTGAAGACCTTAGCTCCACTATGTTCATCTAACATGTCATCCAACTTAGGGATAGGATACCAATGCTTAATGGTGATCTTATTTACAGCTTGGCTATCAATACACATTCCTAAGGTATCATCCTTTTTTGGCACTAAGAGCACTGGAATAGCATAGGGACTTCAACTCTCCCTCACATACCCTTTCTCCAGTAATTCATCAACTTGTCATTGGAGCTTAGTAGCTTGCTCAGGGTTCATTCAATAAGTTAGTTTGTTCAGCAAGGCAGTGTCAGGAATCAAGTCAATGTAGTGCTCAATACTTCTAAACTACAGCAATCCTTTCAGCAATTGTCCTAGGAATAAGTCGGCATATTCGTCTAATAGCTCTCTAACCTCATCGAGTAATTCAATCCACTCCTTCAATTCTAATAGCCTCCTGACCAACATAAAAGTCGACGTATCAACCTTTATAGCTTCTTAGAGCTTGGCTCTACTCAGTATTAAAGCCTTCTTGGGTTCTCGAGCAAGTTTAGCTTGTAATTTGCTAACTTGACTCGACGTCATAGGATTCAAGGTAACCTTCCTTCTATCCTTCTCAAACACATAGGTGTTCCGGAATCCATCATGTATAACCCTTCGGTCAAAGAGCCAGGGTTGGCTAAGTAGCACAAGTGAAGGTTGCATGGGTAGTACGTCACAAAGGATCTCATTGAAATAATTTCTAATAGAGATTGGTAGTAGTACTTACTGAGTGACATGTAGTGCCCCTCTCTTGTTTAGCTAATGCAACTTGTACGACTTTGGATGTGCTATAGTCGACAACTTCAACTTTTTTATTAGATCGATTAAGGCAACATTAGTACATCTACCACTATCTACAATGAGTGCACACAATTGATCAATTATCTTACATGTGATATGGAACAGGTTCTCTCTTTGCACCTCCTCATGTGAGGGTTCTAAACTTATTGTACGTCAGACAACTAGAATTAACTTATCTAGGTCCTCCACAAACACACCCTCCTCAATCAGGTCAGCATCTACTTCAGCCTTATCTTTCATTTCCTTCTCCTTAGCTTCCTCATCCGTACTTTCTACTTTGACCTCTAGGACATCTCCCTTGTTAATCATGATCCTTCAATTCGGACATTAGGTAGCCATATGTTTAAACCCTTGGCACTTAAAGCATTTGATCTAGCACGTCTTTCTACTAGACCCTTATCCCTTCTTGTATGTTCAGGTCGGCCCTTTTGTTCGGCTTGGACATCAACCTTTCTAGTCAACTTGGTACTTGACTGAGCTCGAAAACTTCCTTAGCTAGGTTGGCTTATTAGGGGTTGGGTCGGCATTTGCTTCTTCTCTACCTTTCTACTTGTTGGGCTGTCTGTATAGCCTCATCCGTTGTTGTAAATGGCTGGAGTTTCACAATATCTTGAATATCACTTCTCAATCTAGTAAGGAACTTAAAGACTATTTACGTTGATGGTTCCTCTACTTTACAATGAATCATAAGCATTTAGAATTCTTGGACACACTTGTCAACAGTTTGGCTTCCCTACCTCTACTCTTGAAGTCAAGCAAAAGTTTCTTGTAAATATGTATCCAGCATAAATCTCTTTTTGAGTATTCTCTACATCTTAGGCCAAGTATTAATCTCCCTGTATCCCTTTTATCTTTTCATGAACTGAAAGTTCTTCTACTACATGGTAGCATATCCTAAGAACTCAATAGCAGCAGTCTTCACCTTCTCTTGGTCTTCATAGTGGTAATAGTTGAAAACTCACTCGACTTTCTCTTCCCAATCTAAATAATCATCTACACTCCTAAAACTACTAAAACTCGGAATATAAAGCTTCACATGGTCAATAGCTCGGGGTGCTCTAACTCATTCTTCTCCTTCTTCGTACTCTTCTTCTTCAACGTCATCTAATTTCCTTATATCAATCTTCATCGGGCTCGCCCACCTACTGCTCCACCTCATACTTATCGAGTTGGGGCCTATCCTTTAGTAGGTAGAGTAGCTTATGAGGTATTTTGCATGGCCTTAGAAGGTTGATAGGCCAATGCATGAACTACTCTGGTTAAATCAACTAGGAGGTTGGTTACCTCATCAAGTCTCTCGTTTGTACTCTTGGGGGTGCTCTGGGATTGTTATCCATTGGGAGCAACACCACTGTTGTCATCTTTAATACTAGTGTTAACATTCGGGTATGTCATTTTCCTTGATAAATTTGATTTCAATTGTCAATTCTAAGTTATAACTAATACTATTTCTCCTAATCGAACAATATGTGCAATCTTTGCACAAACGTCCAACTAAGTCTTAGTAACAACATTGATGAATAAACTATTAATATAGAACCTGCTCTATTTTTAGATGGTCGAAACAGGGAAAAATAAAGTAAACACGAGAATAAGCAACTCCACTCTCTTACTTAATAGAACACTTCTACTGAATCTCTATACGACTACAATATATTGCTACAAGAAGCATTACTTCACAAATCATAAACATAACTTACTCAAATAGAACCTCCTCTATGATACTAAGACGATACGGACTGAAGCCAAGGACAGACAAGGTCAATTATAGGAGTATAGGTCCAAGCTTATCAAAAGCTTGAAAACGAGTGATGGAAGCATATGAGAGAATGGAAAAGATAAGAAAAGTAAGTAAACCCATAAATAGCTCCAAGGGATATGATGCATCAGTAGAACTTTCAAGGACTCATGACACAACTTGATACGACACACGAGATGCTCCAATGAAGTTACTAACCACCTAGCTATGTTTAAGGGTTAGGATAAGAGTGAATATGAGAGTAAACAAGCTAAGGAAGCAATGTTCACAAAGGGAATATTCAATTTATGATAATGATGATGAGATGATGTGACTATATGTATAATGAGTATTTATTCTCGAGAAATTAAGGCAACTTGTCTAAAAATGGAAAAGATAAAAAGGGTATTATCCTAAAGAAGTAATGTACAAGGAATATAAAGGGTAAAAATGAATATTCCAAGAAAAGTGATGATTAAGTACAGTAGATTCTCCAAACGGGCCTAGATATGTGGTAGCAATGTTACCGAAATGGAGTGGCTAAGGACTTATGTGGGATCTCTCAGCCTCTTGGCTTCAATGTTATTGAGCAAGTGGCTAACTTAGCCATAACTGAGCAGGGGCGTATAAAGGGTTGGGTTGTAAGTAGAGTATTCGTTGAGTCGACACATAATTTCCAAAAGATGTAAAGTCACTCGACGTAGCATGGGAAGTTGGTCAGTAGCAAGGACCAGTTCGGCCTTAATGAGGGTTAGCCTGAGTAGGAGGATTCGCCTCGTTAGTCTTTCTAGTCCTCTAGCTGAATTACGAGTCAAAGGCTTAGTAGTCTAATTTCTATCAACCTAGATCTATCATGAATCATTTCCAAGCAAGACTCTATTAAGGACAATGCCTCATTGGGGCTACCCCCCTAGGGATCTACCACATTGGGCCCTTAGGACGAGATAAACATAAGCAAAAAAAAGACACATAAGCTAGATATACATTTAATTTATTTTAAATTTTATTATCCTAACACTCACATATAAGAAGCAAGTGTTATGTACCTTGATATTTGGAATCTGCTACCTATGAACCATGGCTAGCTTTAGATACTTGATTTTGATGATTCTTTTGAGTTTCTTTGTTTTCCTATAGTTGATCAATGCATAACCCATTGGAAGCCTTTGAAGGTTGTGTAAACCTTAAGA
Source organism: Lumnitzera littorea (assembly GCA_024138015.1). Taxonomy (NCBI): domain Eukaryota; kingdom Viridiplantae; phylum Streptophyta; class Magnoliopsida; order Myrtales; family Combretaceae; genus Lumnitzera; species Lumnitzera littorea. Next base: position 99,378,763 of record JAMXBB010000006.1, on the reverse strand, counting down.
TTCCCTTCTTTAGATGAGTTAAACTTGAGAGTTTCCTAGGTTTGTGGTAGAAGAGCCCTATTTGATAACGCCAAGAAGTCTGAATGAGTTTATAGGAAATAACGCAATATATTATATACTGGCTAGGTCAAGAAATTTTTGTACTTCCAATATTACCCTTCATTGAACTATTGCTTAAGATCTTAATACCCCTTGCTTATAGCTTAGTCATTCTTTATTTATTTTTATGACTTTATTCTTTTATATCTCTTTTTTTTTCTCTAGCCCCCCCCCCCCCACCCCCCTCAAAGAACTTTCATCCTTGAAAGTTGCTTCAATATTAGGGCAACTTTAGAGACTTATTCCTACAATTTTCTCTAACTTTAAGGTAAGTTGCTCCCTTGAGCTTTACCTATTTAATTATTTCTCCTCCTTAAGATTGCTTTTACATATCTGACTATTTGTCTTGTTACAAGATCATTCCTAAAATTTTTATCTACTATCCACTAAATCTCCCATTATCATCATAAATCTTCAATTACTTAAGGTCTCTTCTTTAGCTCGTCTTCCACTATGCTATTCTTATTATAATTTAGCCATGGAATTTTGATTATTTTCCCCTACAACTTATCTCCATTATTATGGCTCAATGTAACTGGATCCTTAGCTTACTTTGTTTCAAAGAACTCAAGCTTACTTAGTTTACTTTCCTAATAACATTGGACTATGACTAGTTTCTCTCAAAAAGTAATATTTCTCTCTAAGTGAACTTTTAACATCTAAACTCGTTTTATTTATTTGAGAGCTCCAAATTTACTAGCTTAGGAAAAATCAATTATCAGTTCTTAAGTAACCTCTTGTTTATTGTGGTTACTCCGTTATACCTTAGCATACGAATAAATTTGTCTTCTCTAGATTCTCTTAGGTATTCATGATTCCACCTAAATACCTAACTCTCTCTCTTTCCAACTCTAATATGGACTTAATCCTAATCACTAAATTGCTTAGATCCTTTCAGCCTCACAATAACTTTCTTCCACTTATCTCGTGTTACCTTCCTACTACTCTTCTATCGTCGACTAACTTGCATTAAATTCACCCCATAACTTAATAAATTTTGCAACACCTTAGAACTCAATAAATTCAACTTAAACCTTATAGTTTCTCTTTTTATCTCTTTTATACTTAAATATTCTTTTTGTCCTACCTTCTTGTATCATCCATTTCCCACTTATTAATCATTTAATTATAATACCATTGGCATTAGATGAATAACCACAACATTAACAATAGGAGCTATGCCTAAAATATTTCTTACAACCTCATTTCCATCACCATTCTATAACTCCCAATAGATTAGAGACTTAATCAAACAACATGTGTCCTTGTCTTTTAGTTCTTATAATCTTTGAATAATTCTATGACTCTAGGGAAGAAAGTTTATGCTTCCAAAGTTAGTTAAATTCTTCTCTCCACCAACTATCCTTAATCATCTATTTCAAGAGTTTTCACTATTTGATGCTTCTACTACGGCTACCATAATTTAATCTCAAGTTACCCATTCTCTTGTGACTTGTGTTGAGCTCAAAGCTATTAGATTGAGGGGAATACACTTATTGTTGACTTCGTGCTTTTAGTGTACATATGTTTGATTGATTTTACCATATTACTATAATTATTATGATTATAGATTACGATGTAGTTGAAATTTTTTGATGCATCTAAAGTTGTTTAATTGAGTTTTAAAGAATTTGGTTAAATTTTTACTATACTTTATTGCTTCTTACTATCATTATAATTACTATTGCTTGTCGTTACCATCATTAAATTTATAGGCCTATTTTATTTCTTCTTAAGATTTTGTTGTAGATTAATTATTTGATAGTTATCAATTGAATACTTTTATGCTTTTGTTGCCTTTAGTTAATTTTGAGTGGTTTACATATGAAGTGTCTCAATACACTTATACATAGATACGGGTTAACGAGTAACAAGGCATAATTTGACTCGACCAAGATGTGATAAACAACCCAGCTTGGCTTACACAATAAATGCGACACGACTTAACGGTACCGTTGACAACACCTGACACATTTAACATGACTTGGACCAATCACAAGACAAAAAAGAAACTCATTAGCCCCATCGCATGTACACATGCATTAATGTACATATGAAATATCCCATTAAACTCTATTATTATCATTATTAGTTAGAATTCAATAAACTTTTTGTTATTGTTGCATTATTGCTCACCATGGATGGTTTAGTGAGATAGCTTTACTATTGTTATTGGTATTATTGTTATTGTTAAGGTACCTAATTATTATTATTAATGTAATTAATATTGTTATTGTTATGTTCTTGTAATATCTCCATCCATATGGAATGTGGTTAAAAATGGACTTTATATTTGTTCATGAAAATTATAATAGATTTTTGGGTCATTGGTTTATGAATCTGATTCTTTATTTCGCAATCTTCCAATTAGTACAATTGGTTGTTTTTTATTTCTTAATTGCCATTTAGTAGCTTCTTAATTTTCCCTATATTAGTCATCCAAGAAAAATTAACATGTATTTATGAATATATAGATATTCTTATAATATTTAAACATATTCTTATTATATTTACTGATTTGATAATTTTCAACTTTCCATATAGGTATTTAGTAGTTAATAATTTTTATATAAGGGTTATGTCTTGTCCATTGTGTTTTCATCCAAAAAATACTTTTGCTTCTTACTTTGTTGTACTTATGCTATTAATTAGGGCTATTTATAACCATTGTGTAATTTCTCCTTTCTTAAATGTTTTATTAATTTCATGTTTTATTACATATTGGTCAAAGCTAGTTTATAAAGGTAATCATTAGCTACTATTTGTTACATTATTATCATTACTATTCCTTCTTTTATTTACTAATCAAAATTACAGGTCAAATGAAACTTAATACGCTTTTATGGTTATAAATTCCATAATCGTAAGACATATTACTTGCAAAGTGTATCTCTTTAAGTAATTTAATAATAAACATTTACCTTAATGGTACTTTTTTATATGATAAAGGTTTCTATATTTTATTATCCGATCCTGTTTTTAACTATATACCTCTACTCTTAAGTATTATATTCCTATTTTTTTAACGTCTTAAACACAAATAGATAGTGATGTAGACATCTATTATTTTCAAATAATTAAATGAAAACTCCAAAATAAATAATGGCATCAAATAATATAATTTCATATCACTGCTAATCTAAAACATAAATTTCTTCTTAAGGTCAAACCTAGCTTACATTCTACCCCTTTCATTGTCAAACTATCCAATTGATTTATTGCTTGTTATTATTTCTCTCTTTTTTTTTTTCTTTTTTTCTAAAGATTCATAACCTAGGCTCTGTTACTTCTTTATTTGTAATGCCTTAGAATTGAGGATGTCATAGACCACCACGTATCCTTAGTTTCTAATGATATGTCAAGAGTAACATCCGACTAAAAACTCTAAAAAATATTATAGAAGTTTTCAAATAATCTTATACAATTAAATCTTTAAATAATGTTAGAATAACATCTAATTAAAAAATATTGATGTCCAATCAATTATCGTTACTACATAAGACTAAACAATCTTATCGTTTATTTTCTTAGAATATTCTTCAATACCATACGTTGTCCTCATTCTTCCATTTCCCAAGGCAGTAATAATTAGCTCCATAAGTTATTAAAGTTAAGTAGTACAATTATAGGTCTTGCATATAAAAATATAATAAAGTGAGTCGAAGCTTAGTATGCAACATATAACCATATGTGAATGATCAAACAATGCATAATCACATGCATTTAAATACAAAATAAGTAATTCACACAATTTGTTTCATTATCTTTACTTTTAAGGTAGTCACGTAACATATGATAACGGTCCTCATGACCTAATCACATCACAATTCGTATTACAACCTAGTATTTGAGCATGCCCTTTTGAGCCCCTCTACAACTTAACATTGGGTATGCCTCTTTGGGCCCTTTTATAACAACCAAGACCTACCTTAGAACATTTCTAAGTGAGATTCCACTGAAGACAAACATGTCATAAGGATTATCGAGATAGCTCCCTTAGGGATCTGCTACTCCGGACCCCTAAGACGAACTAAACACAAGCAACAAAAAGATACATAAGTTGGATATACATTTAATTCATTTTAAATTTTGCTATCCTAACACTCACATACGACAAACAAGTGTCACATACCTTGATATTTAGAATCTGTTATCGATGAACGATGCCTAGATTTAGATCCTTGATTTTGATTATTCTTTTGTGTTTCTTTGTTTTCCCATAATTGATCAATGCAAAACCTGTTGGAAGTCTTCGAAGGTAGTATAAGCCTTGATATTCCCTTCTTTAGATGAGTTAAACTTGAGTGTTTCCTTGGTTTATAGTAGAAGAGTCCTATTCCATAATGCCAAGAAGTTTGAATGAGTTTCTAAGTAATAACACAATATATTATGCACTGGCTAGGTTAGGAAATTTTTGTACTTCCAACATTACCCTTCTTTAAACCATTGCTTAAGAACTTAATACCCCCTTACTTATAACTTAGTCATCCTTTATTTATTTTTATGACTTTATTCTTTTGTATCCCTTTTTTTTGTTGGGTGGGGGTGTATTACACAAACTCATTAATAAAAATTACTAAAATGAAATAGGCCAAATCGAATTTGGGTTGCCTCTTAAAAGGTACTATTGTTTTACATTATTGGCTTGATAGTTGAATCCATCCTTAATGTAACTCCCTAATTAATACTTGTATACTTAACTAGTTAAAAGTGTACTACCAAATAGAATATCAAAAGAATCATGGGAAAGATTGTTATAAAATTGTCAAAATAATTTGAAATTTAGGCTCTTGCTAGTTCTAACTTAGTTAATAATTTTGGCTCCCTAGCAACATTGCCGAAAGCTTGATCACTAGCAAGTAAGTGTATCTAGTTAAGTTATAGTATAGTTAAAACAGATATGGATCTAAGTGTTGATCCCATATGGAACCAGTGTACAAGAACCTAATTATTAGCAGTTTCCTAGAATATTGAATTTCCTAACTTTACAATATAGGAAAGATGAATAAGGATTGATGACATAAAGAAAATAAAATAAACAAGATTAAGTAAAACAATAAAACTAATTAACTAAATAATTAAAATAAACAAACAACATAAATTAATTAAAATAAGAAGGCATAATCTTTTGTGAATCTTCATTATTTACTCTCTAGTTTTGTGTATCCTTTCAATCTTAATTATTCTCTAGACTAGGGAGACTCTTAATCCAATTCATATGGAAATTGGATTTCGAATTAGCTAAACTCACATCTTCAGGTAATTCCTCACCTCGAGATCCTCTCTACCTATATCGCCATCAAATAGAACATCTTAAGATTGCATGAAGTATGTAGATCTGGCTATTAGGTTTCTTTGATCTGCAAAAATCTAATACCTAATTTCTTTGTGCATTGAAGCTTTTCTAATTATGCTTGTCTATTTACTGCAGGCTTCATGACTCTATAGTCAATTCAAACATCCAATTAATAACCGTTGTAAATGTTAAAGGAAGACAATATGTTCTATGTAATAAAATCATCAAAGAATAATATCATAGATAGAAATATGACTATTGCAAAAAGAACTAAATTTCAATAATATTCACTAAGAGCGATTTAGCAAGAAAAAAACATAATAAAAGAAGATAGAAATAAATTGAGATAAGCTCGACAATAATTCTAAGATACAATTCTACCAAAGGTGGCTCTCCATGAAAATACTAGGCTAAAGATCTATTTATAATGAGCTAGACTAGGTTTACAAAGAGAGACTTGACAAAATAAAATATACGTTGAATATTAAATGTCTTACAATAGAAGATGCACTGCAAAAATAAAAGATTTGCTTGTTAGGGGATGACCACGCCCTTAGTGCATGGCTATAGTGCCTAGTTGTATACTTATTCTTAATGCAAAAACTTCTAAATTAATAAAATTGCTCATTGTAGTGACTAAGAGTATGACCATGGCCGTGGTCCTTGGCTATGGTTGTTCTTAGACATCAATTTTAGCTTTGTTTCTCACTCATTTGCTTACGATTTTAATGCACATTCACTGTTCATGGGTATCATCTTCTCTAAGGCTTCAAAATTTATTCAAAACATCTTCAAATCTTCTAAAACTTAATCTAAAATCATCAATCTCTCCAAATCAAATGAAGCTAGACTTTGTTCTTTGTTATATTTGTCTTTGAACTTTCTTTGCTTCATTTCATGATCAATGCTTTTACTTCAAATTACTCCAAAAAGTACTAAATGTCTTCAAAACTTCATAAAATGCTCTAGAAATCCCTAAAAATGAAATTTAAATTAATTAAGTTCAAAATAACACAAAATTAACTTCATTAAGATTGAAAATAGCATAAAATAACCATAGAAAATATATACTATTTTGCATTATCAAGACATTTTTGTGTTATCGAGGTACATTGTGTATCCTGAGTTATGTGCTTCTTTCAATAGTTCACTCCTCAACCCTAGCCTCACTTGTACACATAATCGACCCTTATACTTCAGTACTTCATCAGCATCTACTATGAATTATATTATCCTTTCCATTTCCCTATTTTTGTTTATCTCCTATATACCCTTCTCTTCAGCTTGAGTTATCTTAATCTTGTCTACTATCGTAGGCTGAATCTGAATATTCGCTAGCTTAGCACCTACTTCTCTAGTTAAAATCTCCAAATCTATTCTTTTCATGTCTTCTAGTAATGGGTTCTATGTTGTTATTAGACTGGCCAAATTCTCATATTGCTTCATATTCAAAGCATTAGCCACTACATTAGCTTTCTCTAAGTGGTAGTATATGTCTAAGTTGTAAGCCTTTATTAGCTATAGCTACCTTCTCTACTCATATTCAAATCTCTCTTTAGTGAAAATGTATTTCAAGCTCTTGTAGTTAGCATACTCTATTCATATCTATCATCTTACTCAAATTTCACCCCCTTCTAAGTCAATTGAGTTAGGGACACTGTTAGTCTAGAGAATCCTTCCATGAACTTTCTATAATAACTTGCCAGCCTTAGAAAGCTTTTGATCTCAATTATTGTTTTTAGTCTTGGCCATTTTACTACAGCTTTTATTTTCTCTAGATCTATTGATATACCTTCACTGTTTATAATGTGACCCTAGAAGGCTACCTGATCAGACCAGAATTCAGACTTGCTAAATTTAGTAAACAAATTCATAGCTTTCATTTTAATTAGTATGATCTTTAAGTGCTTCTAATGCTTTTCTCTGCTTTTAGAGTAAACGAGAATCTCATCAATTAAGACCACCATGGACCTATCCAAATACTTTTGGAATACCTGATTCATAAGGTCCATAAACGATGCAGGCATGTTAGTGAGGCCGAACAATATAACTAGAAATTTATACAGCTCTTATTTGGTTTGGAAAGCTATTTCTCCACGTCTTTTACTTTCACCTTCAACTGATAGTAGCCTGATCTCAAATCTATTTTTGAGAATACTTGCACTCCCTACAACAAGTCAAACAGATTGTCTATTCGAAGAAGTATATACTTATTCTTAACTGTCACTAATTCAAATCTTTATAATCTATGCACATTCTCATGCTCCTATCTTTTTCCTTCACAAAAAGTATTGGGGCTCCCTAACAAGATGAACCTGGTCTTATGAAACCCTTATCTTGCAACTCTTAGAGTTGCTTCTTCAATTCTACAAGCTCAGTAGATGCTATCCTATGCGCCGGTCTTGAAATAGGTTTGGTGTCTACTACTAGATCTATTCTGAATTCTACTTCTCTATTTAGGGGTAGCTTAGGTAGATTGTCTTGGAAGACATACAGGAATTTTTGTAATACTAGTACTTGTTCTTCCTTCAATACTTCACTAGTCTTTATATTTAAAGCTACTTCAATGTGCTTCCCCCCTCAACTCATAATTAATACTCTTCATAGGCCTCTAAATCTGTATCTAATACTAAAAAGGTACTTTTGTTGGAGACTCAAAGGTGATCTATGCTATAACAATCAATGATTGCATGGTGCATTGTCAACCATCTATACCCAGAATCATGTTAAAATCAGACATGTCTAATATTAGCAAGTCTACTGGTAAAATTCTCCCTTCCACAACAATCTCAACGTCCTAACATGTTCTACTTATAATGGTTTCACTCCCCAAAGGTGTGTTAACAATTAAGGGCGTGTCTAGAAATACAACACACAATTCACATCCATTCACAAAAGATTCAACAATGCAAGAATGGGAAGCTCCAATATAAAAAAAGAACAAGACCACTCTGGTTAAGAATAGTAAGCGTACTTGCCAAAGTGTCCACATCAGTAGTCTCTTAACTCTGACTTTGATGTTGGAGTGAGAAGTCCCTAGTCGGTGCTCTCTAGTGGGGTCTTAGCTATAGTCGAGCAGCATGGGCAATGTTATGAGTGGTAGTCACATAAGTAATCTAAACTAGTTGTTTCCTTGTGTCTTTGCATTCTGCTACTTAGTGGCCTCTTTGGTTACATCTAAAATAGAAGCCTTAGTGCATTCGATTCGGTTCCTTACAATCTTTATTAACATGCCCAATTTTGCTACACAAGAAGATTCACCCGAAGTTTAATTGCACTTTAAGATGTCATGTAGTCCAAAGTAGTAGGTGCATCTAGCTAGTACTAGCATGGGTAAACAAGTTGGTATTATAATTGGCCACATACTAGGCTTAGGCAGTGCATATGGTGGTTTGTCGCCTTCTCTGATCATAATGCCTTAGGTTGGTCCCTTAAAACTCTTTAGCAGACCTCAGTTGGGCATGGGTCTCTTAACGAGGGCTTTCTTCTCTTTGCAAGCCAGTAACTCCTCTTTTCTTTTCATACCTTACTCTAGGCTTATGGCCATCTTTACTATCTTAGCATAAGTAGAGCCCCTAAACCATGCCATTGTCTCTTATAGCTTAAGCTTTAACCCAAAGGTAAATCGTTTGGCATGTGATCTCTCATCCCTTCTGATCGATTTTGGTAGAAATTAGGTTAGGCAGTTCAACTCCACCTCATATTTTGATATTGACCTGTTACCCTATTGCAAGGTTTGATAGGTGAGCTACATCTATTCCTTAGTACTATTAGGAAAGAACTTGTCGAAGAACATCAACTTAAATCCCTTCTAAGTGATAGGACTAGGTGCATTCTTGTTAGTCTTGGGAGCATTCTCCTACCACTAAGTTGTAGACCCTTTTAGAAAGAATTGGGCATAGGTTACCTTTTTGTTCTCTAATACCTCTTCCATGGAAAATGATTTCTCTACCTTAGTAATCTAATCTTCAACTCTTACTAGTTCATTAGGCTTGGGGTGGAAGTTGTAGGATATCTTCATAAATCCGTTAAATGTGTTTCCATTGCTATGTCCAGCTGTACCAACATCTATGGCAACCTACCTCTCTTATCTCCATATTTTGACATTCTCCTCAATTACTTGCATATCCCTTTGAATTTGTTGTTGCTACTATACTAATACCCTAATCATCACATTTAGAAATTTTAGGACTTGGGTAACTGTCACTGTATCTGACCCTTAACCTTACTCATTCTAAGGCTAGGTTTAGTTAGGAATTAGCATGCCCTAGGGAGGATAGGTGTACTCTTGACCTTCATTTTGTTAGGCCTATGTCTAGTTAGGGACAGGTTAACCTTAAGTTAGTGGTGGCTATCTCTGCCTTTGTGGTGGTAAGGTTGCCTTTATTTGGTTTGGTAGAAGAATGTGGTTAGAGTTTATGTCTCTACCACCCGGAGGATGAGAGGAGTTAGAAGCAGTGCTACATCTGTGCAAGCTACAAGAAGAAACACATGAACAAAGTTATGTAAATATAACTTTAAGTTCATAAGGAGGGTTTAGACAATATGGGTAAATAATGAATAACTTGATAGGAAGGAATTACTAAGAACATAAGGTAGAAGAGACAATTTCAATCATAAGTCTTAGCATAACTTTACATGCTACCTGTACTATCCTTATGGTTATGTTATAACACTTTGATCCACTTCTTATTTCTATTGAGGTTCATACTTAAGTTGTTTATGATTTAAAACTTATAGCTTTGATACCACTAAAAGCATAATGCCCCAGAACCTAGAAAATTACAACCTATTACTGTCCCTATAGTCTATTAACACATTAGACATCTAGGTTCAACTTGTTGGCATCTCCACATATTCAACAATCATCAATAACCTATAATACATCCACCTCAAAATTTCATGGATGTCTTCAACGTCCTCAATTCACCAATAGTTATAGAATGATCAACACTTGAATTGTTTTATTCAATGAAAATAAAGTTCAAGACTTAATTTAACATTATCTATCTCAAGGAACATAAATATAAAACTCAAGTCTTAGATTCACCATAATTGGTAAGAATTATAAAACCAAACTTAGACAAGAGAAGTCTTAGATGACTTCTCATGATCCATATTACAAATAGAAAATAGCAACTATAAGTTTAACAACATAATTTAATAAAGTTCTCAATCCTAAATAAACTACATCGAATCATCTCCATTATCAAAATAATAATCATAATAATTAGCCTCATCCTCATAATAATCAAAACCACCATAATAATTCCCATACTCCCCATAACCAGTACCTGTATCTAAAAATAGAAATCCTCAAAGGGGTAAGCAAGGCTTAGTATAGGATAACAATCACATACGCATGATCATACAATAAATGCACAAGTATATATACGTTAGTTGGCTTACATTCACTATATGCAATAACCAACAATTTCTTATCTTTTATTAGGCCCATTAAATAATACAATTCCGACATCTTGAAACTTGGAGTAACTCATGACTCTTATATATAATATATATATTCATATAGTGTTGTATTGGGTTCTTTGCAATACCCTAAGAGCTAAGGAACAACTAAAACTACCTAGATCATTTCAAAGTGAGATTTTAATCAAGCAATACTATACTAAGATAATTATGGTGCTACCCCAAGGTCTAATCCTTTCAATCCCTTGGGCCTAGTCAAGCATACACAACATACTTTATCAAAGCTAAATATTTATTAAGTCCATTTAATAAGTACTAGTCCTACATACACAAGTAGCATACAATAACTCGTACTTGACTGAATAGTTTGCTTAGATTCTAAAACGTTCACTTCACTACGTGTTAATAAGAGAAATAAACACCTTACTTAGTTTCTAACTTATTTGTCTACATTCTTAATCTTAACCACTCAACCAACTCTCCTTGCAACTTGAGCAACTTCAAGAACTTATGATCACTAGAAGGTGAAATTGGTTTATGTAATGCTTCAAGTGATGATTCATGTTTAGAAATGTTTTAGGAAGGGTTTAGAATGGAAAAATATGCCTAAAAAACACCTAGGAATAAAAGGAAACGTTGCTATATTTAATAGGAAACTTAGTGTTCGGATGCTACATCACATGGTGTCCATATGCCAAGGATCTAGGAGCATTCTACTCCTTGGGATTCGAACACTAATTCTGTAGTCTAGAAATCTCTATAGACTATAGTGACATCTCATCTCCACTCCTTCAACCCTTTCCATCTAATCTTGAAAACCACCCTTCCCTTGTGTTTTCCAACCAATAACCCAAACCTACAACTCTCAAAAAATCCACCAAACTCAAATTTACAATCAAATCTCACCTAAAACTCTAAGATCCAACAACACATCCACGAAACAACAACACACAAATAGTCTAAGCTAGGATTCTTGCCTTTGGGATTTGAAATCCTCACTTGCCCTACATAGAATTCGTTATAGGACTCTCAATAAACCACTATAAATTCGTTTTTCATGATGCCTTATGGAGAAAGATGAATTTTTATGGGAATTTGATCAAGAACTCATTAGAAAAGCGACCCTATGACTTACCTTAGTCCTTCTTATAATTAGATTTTGTAGATATGTGTTGAATTCTACCTTGGGATCATGTCTTACGTAGAAATCATAAAGTACAAGTGCTGCACGTGAGGTATATGTTTACAAAAAGGGTTTCTGAAACTAAATGTAAGGCTTTTATATTGGGTTCAAGATATTTTCCATGTCGAAAACGTCCTCACTTGTTATTTATAATACTAACTCTTGCCCTTACTATAAAATATTGTTTATTTTCTATTTTCTTATATTATTTTTCCATTTCATTTAGGTTTTACACCTATAATCTATCATCTTGTTATTAATTACATTTGTTAATTCTCTTTTCTCTTTGTTCATAATTTTGCAATAATTTTGTTGGAGAAAAATATAGTGAAAGTGAGAGTCTTTACTAGCAAATACATTTGAGCACTACTATAACTGTACTAATGATGTATTAGGCTTTTGAGAGTAAAAATTTTTTATATTGATAAAAGTAACGTAAAGTCCTTAATTGGAAGGGTTGTGTGCATATCATTTTGACTTTTTTAAGTACAAGAAATTCAAGTTATGGCAACAAAATATCATGAAAAAGTACCATTTTACGATTATGATGACATTTTGCTATGTATAAATACAGAAATGAAATTTCATGTATATTATTACTTGAATATAAAAATTTTTTATATGAATATAGGTCCTTTTCTAAAAAATATCACAAAAAATGGCTCTTTTTGGAAACTATTACTAATATGATATAGTGAAAATGCATGCGAAGCATGCGCCTTCACGTAGTTATATTTTTTGAGTTGAAGGCGCATGCACCTTTAGTATACCATATATGTATGCCCCAATCCACATGGTCAGATCTCATTCTCAACTCTATCAATTTCTAAAATTTCTAAAACACAAAGAAAATATAAGGAAGCTCATAGTTGAAGTGTTGGACCATTCTAACGCCAATATACATGTAAAACAGGTAATAATCCATAACTTGCTATCATGATTTTTAGTTTTTTTTTTTTTTTTTTTTTTTGTAATCTTAGTAGTAATCTACATTATGAGATTTCTATTTTTTTTAGAAAAAAAAATTGTTACTACATTATGTATATTTCATAGTCATAGATGTATCGTAAATTATATAAATTATTGATATTTCGTGAAAATTTATTATATTTTCTCAAAATTAAGGCATTATTTGTGATTCAGTAGATAAATTATACGAATGTAGGTATGAAAAATATTGGAATGTAGGTGGAAATTGTTATGTATATAATTTTTTTGGTGTTTGTATTGTGTTGGGTTGAATTAATAAGTTAAAGTTAGGTAATACGCGATGCAGCTTAACAAGATAACTTTGTGCATTTGTAAAGTTGTTGCTTAATGTGTAGATAAAGTTTTTAATGCCATCTAAATATTCAATTCATCATGGTATTTTTAGGGTGGAAATGGCAAATTATGTAAAAGTTATTATCTATGCAAACAGAAATATTGTGATGGGTAGCTGGGGATTAGAGTATGATAAGGAACCGGTTAAGAAGTTGAAGATTAGGAAGGATTCAAACTTCTCTCATTTCAGTCGAAGAATTTGTAGATGTGCTAGAGTTGACCTAAGTAGTGTTGAACTCGTGCACAAGCATCCCTTTTTCCATGATCCTAAAGTTGCCTACAAGTTGATGGCCATTAGAGATGATGATGATGTTGAGAGTTTCATTGAGATGGCTAAATCTTTTGGGGAATGGAGTATTTAAGAAGTATACATAACACACATTGGGGAATCGAGTAGCCAAGATGAGTGTGAAATACATGAGTTAGAAAATTCAACCCTTTCAGATCTCACTATGCATTCAACAATAACCAATGTGGAGCAAACAAACGTAGATTTGTCAAATGAACTATACATTGATTTCTCTGAGTACGAGCATATGAATATCATAAAAGAGTAGTTTGATGAAACATTGGATCCCATTATCGAACACAAAGAGTCTTATGATTCATATGTGGAGAGAATACACATGGACATAAATGTTGACGATAATGAGTAGGATGAGGCAGATGGGGATGGTGATGAGGATGATGTTGGCCTCGAAGATGACCATCTTAAGGAATTGGGAGAGCCTTAAGTGATACCATATGTTGTTGGTAGTAGTGTGCTAGCCCGGCTATTTCATAGAGACGACTTAAGCAAGCCCCATCATTGTACTGGTGAAGTATTATCTAATAGTAAGTTTTAGGACTTTCCACAAATAAATGAACTAGTAGACAGACTTGTCATAGATCTTACCCCATTTTACAATAGCTAGTATAATAGTAACGGCTACATAACATTTGAGAGTGATGTTAATGAAATGTGTAATAACATTAGTAGTTCCAATGACTTGAGTGTTGGTATGTGGTTTAAAATAAAAAAGGATCTCATAGATGCAGTGAAGTTGTTCCACTTAAAGAACCACTATGATTTTCATGTAGACATTTCGAAATTGACTATATACGCAGTATGTTGTATCAAGAAAGAACAGGATTATAAGTAGAGGCTAAGGGCTTGTTTGAAGAAAATAGAGGATCTTTTCAAAATAACAATTCTAGAGGGTTTGCACAGTTGTGTGAACCTAATGATGAACTGAGATTATCCTTAGCTCGACAGCAACATAATGGCTAGGCTATTCATCAATAGTGTACAGGAAAACCTTGATGTTAAGATACCTGATCTTATAGTTAACGTATAAAATATGTACGGATACACAATAAGCAACAGAAAGGTTTTCGAGGCTAAGGGGAAGGCTATTGAGATGGTATTCGGTAACTAGGAAAAGTTGTATAATGAGTTGCTAAGGCTATAAAGTGCAATGAAATTGAGCAATTTGGGGACACTAGTGGATTAGGGCTATAGTAGTTCGCTAAAGCAAGGATAATCCCAGTTCAAGTGGGTTTTCTAGACATTCGGGCCGTATGTAAAAGCCTTCAAATACTGTTGACCCATTGTATGTGTTGATGGCACATTCTTATACAGAAAGTATGGGCATAAGTTGTTAGTAGCTTGTAGCATGGATGGAGACAATTCAATAGTTCCATTAGCCTTTACTATTGTTGAAACATAATCAACATAAACCTAGGGGTGGTTCCCATAGAAGCTTAAAGTATATATAGTTAACTAGAAGTGAGAAACCTTATGTCTTATATCTAACAGGGCATTCGATATTGATTCCATGTATAAGGAATCATTAGTAGGTTGGCAACCATCATTTGCAGTTTAGAGATACTATCTGCAACATGTTTCCAATAACTTCAACAAGGTCCATAAAAAGCAATTGTGCAATAAACTTGTATGGTTTGCAGGTGTTTAGGCACAAGGAAAGAAATTCATGGAGAAGTTAGCATAAGATAATAAGGATGCTTTCGTGTTGTTCGACAATGTTGATTTAGATAGGTGGATGCTTGCTTATGATGGATATTACTGTTTTAGATACATGACATCAAACATTGTCAGCAGTTATAACTCTGTTTTGAAATTAACGTATGGATTACCTATCACTACATTAGCAATGAAGATATTTTACAACTATGTCACCTATTTGGAGGAGAGGAATAAGGATGCCAAGGAGGCAATCGATTTTAGCAAGATCTAAATTGATTATGCTTTAAAGATATATGAAACATGGAGAAGGCAAGAAAGTGCACATAAAGTCTTTTCACTTAGTTTCTAAAATGGTCTTTTTAAGATTTTGACTAGCAATTGAATAACGAGGATAGGCTTAAAGGTAAGAGGAAGGACACATATAGTTGACTTTAAGGCTTGCACATGCGCTTATCAAAAGTGGCAAATATATAAGATCCCTTGCTCCTATGCATATGCTGCTACAACAAGCATGACTGTGGATAGCAAATTGGCAATAGGGTCATGGTATAAGTGGGTAAACTAGATAGATTATTATTGAGCTCATTTCTACCCGATTGGTGATAAGCTAAACTGGCCGCAAGTTAGCTTCCCTTATCTCTACACCTGAGCATTGACCTACTACAAAAGAAAGGTAAACTTAGGTGTAAGCGATATCACATGGAGATGGATGTTCGAAAGTGGTCAGACAAAACTAGATGCAACACATGTGGATAGGAAGGACATAATAGGAGGAGGGATCACCTATTGACGAGGATGTATCGGCTCCTCGTGCACCATCTAAGGGCAAAGCTACCTTATGTAGACTACAACGAGGACCAGGGACCACTAGTTGATAAGGATATTCCAGCTCCTCGTGTACTACCTAAGAGTAAAGCCAGAGTTTGGGAAGGTAAGGCTCGAGTAGGACGTTGTCGAGTAGACTTCGATGATGATATCCTACCACATATGCGTCATTTTGTTAACTTAGGGTAGATTAGTGGAGGATACAACACATTTCCTAAGTCAAGAGTTACCTCCACCTTAGGAGCCAAATTTAGCTCCAGGGCTGGATCTAGCTCTTACATGACTCTCATGTCCTAGTAACATCTTGATCTTGCGACTTTACTAGCACCTTAAAAGCAATGTTCCACTCCTATATAGTCATTTATAAGTGAAGGTATCACTTAGTTACATCCGACCCCACCAACCGACTCAGTTCCTCCTAGGGAACTTGATCTCACCGATCCACCGCCTCAACGTACGTAGTCACAGGATAGATGAGGGCATTTATATCTTTCCTGTGCCGCAAGGACCTTCACACAGCTTAGGCGATAGTAGATATGTTTTATCTTTTTTTTTTTTCTTTTCTTCTTTTTTGGCCATTGTATTGACGTTAATATTGAGTCATGACAAACTTTGTGTATATACTGATTATTTGAAATATAATTTACTTTTCATCAGAGATTGCAGTTCATTACATTGTTTATTTACCCTAGCATTACAATTTGCAATTACTTTTTTCTGTAATTGACTCATATTTCGTGCGCCAATTTCTTCCCCACTTACTATCTTTGTTGAGGCGTTCCACCAACTATGATTTTATACAATTGATTATTATATCAAACTTTCCATTTAGTTTGTAATTTATGGATGAAAGAACATTACTTAATTATGTGGGATTAAGGGAAATTACTACATTTAATAACAATTATTTTTAATTACAAATTATGTTAATTTTCAAAATTTTACACTGAAGGTGCATCTGGTATATGCGCTTTCAATGTAATTAGCTAAACTGAAGGTGCATATTTTAGATGTGCATTCAGTGTGAATATATACATCAAAGAAGCATCTAGTACATGCGCCGTTAGTTCAAATTCCAACTTCATGGCATATTGAAAGTACATATACTATATGCGCTTTCAGTGTAAAAACTAACTTTTGCATGCATCTTCAATATACCATATTGATAATATTTTCAAAAAGGGGTCCTTTTTTGTAATATTTTTTGGAAAAGGACCCGCATTTGTATAAAACTTGAATATAAAAATGTAAGATAGCATTTTTCATAACTAAAATATATTAAAAACATAGAGAAATATACTATATTTAAACAATTATATATTGCTAAAAAGTATTTCTAATAAAATAATGGCAAAAAAATGTCTTTATATTAATTTAAAAAAAAAAGAAATAGTTTACATACTTTTTTACAAGGACTAACTCATTGTGTTAGAAAAACAAAATCGCTGCAAAAAAAAAAAAAAGAAAAGTATTTTGCTGTAATATTTCATTGCTAAAATTTCAATTTTTTTGTAATGTACATAGAGTTAAATAGTAATAAAGATATCTTTCTACGGAAAAAAAAAAAAAGAAAAATGGAGTTTAGTCGATTTGAAAAAACTTTAAAATCTTTTATTTTTATTTTTACTTTTTTTATTTATTCTTTTTTTTTTTTTTTACATATAGACAATAATATAAACAATTATAAGAATTAAATTAATGATCTATATTAATAATAGAAAAGTAGGAGAAAATAATTAACAAACAATCAATTGAGTTGTGTGAACTTCTCTTCATAAAGAAAAACTACTCTTGTATGTATTTGAAGTTGATTTTGGTTTGAATTGTTTTCATCATTTATTTTAAGTGTTTTTATGAATAATGTGAAATTTATACAATTTTTGAAAGCAAATTTACCTAGGTAGTAGAAACTTATGTTTCTATATTTCATATTTACATTCCATGTTTATAGACTCTTTAGCCAGTCTACATAGACTTGTGAGTTGGACAACCATGATAGCTACTAATTTAAAAAATATTAAATAAATTAACATCAGAGAGTTAGGTTGTTTTGATTATACAAACCATTTGTTCTTCTCCACATATTAGAAGAGAATGGAATGAAAAAATTTCCGTAATAACAAGTTTACACCTTAGTTGCACATGAAGGTATTTCTACTTAGATCTCTTTTATATGCTAATGAAATATTGTAGCAAAATATCATTCTATGGCGGCTTTTTGTATTGACTAACTCTTTAAATCAGGAAAAAAAAAAAAGCCACAAATATATATTTTGTTGCAAAAACTTGAATTTTTTTGTCATTATACTATATATTAGAAAAAAAATAAAAAATGTGATAACGATACTGAATACCACAATCTTCATCTAGAATTCGCAATTAGCTTATTGATAGAGCATGGTGAAATTGCATAATGGAACCACTCTTATACTAGAGTTCTTTAAAAATATAAATTAAAAAAAACATAGAGTGATGAGAATCAAATGCTTGGATTTTTTAGATAAAGAGCATTTAATCATGGATATGCTAAAACACTAATCACTGATTGGTTCTTTTCACACTGATATATGTTCCATCTAAGTTTCCATTTTCAATTATTTAAGTAAGAATCTAAATTTTTATAATTTTAAATGCAGTCTTCACTTTCAGTTATTTAAGTAGAAATTTATATGGATTGTAAAGAAAAGAAGAATGGTATTTTTCATGCCATAATTATTGTGGGTTATGACACAAACATGAATATCAAGCATTATTAGATAATAAAAAATAGTCATGGTAATTGACTGGGAGTCAAAGGATACATGAGAGGATTAAAAGAATTTTGGTATATATAAAATGTTATTTAATTACACTTTAATGGTTCCCAATTGTGATTGGATGCATTTTTTTTTTTTTTAGTTATATCATGAAAAGTAGTATAGCATGTCAAATACAATTTATACAATTTCATCTTATATATTTTTCTCGAATGCCACAAAGTAAGCATGATAGTATTGGTAATTTTGGCTTATAGAATATAATAGATTTTGTTTCACTGAAACAAATATAAAATTAAAAGAAAGTATTATCCATAAATAAAATGTATTAATAACAAAAAAGAATATATGATATTTAAACAATCATAAATTGTAGAAAAGTATTATTAATAAAATGATGACAGCAAAATGTCCTCATAATTGAAAAAGAAAAACCCAATTTAGATAACTTTTTGTACTGACTAACTCATTGTATCAAAAAAGGTCAGAGTTGGCTATTCAATGGCACATTAGTCTAGAGTTTAAAGATGGTAAGGCCAGGAGCTCTCCCCTTTTCTCTAAGGGTAAAGATAGACAAAGATAGCGACCGGCTCTATAGAAGCAAAAAGCGAAAAGCAACTGAGGACTCCGATACAATTAACATATAGGAAGAAGATAAAGTCAATGAGAGTCTTGAGGGGAAGATAACAAAATTATCCTTTCATGCTATGATTTTGACACATATTATGGAGGCTTATGAAAAATTTTCTTTTCAAGATTTTTCAATAAATATGATAAGGGATCATGATATTAATTTGTTTAAGAAACAAGAAATGGATAAAGTTCCTATTAAGAAAAATGATTCAGTAAAAGAAACCATGCATGCACCATGGAAAAACACTTTTATAACGAAAGTAATGTGTCCATCCTTTGGATATAAAATAATGATGGAGAATGTGAAACGGATGTGAGGTGCACTTAGTAATATCAAAGTCATTAACACCGGAAGGGGTGTTTTCTAATTTGTTTATACAAGAAAAGGGGTTTTCAATGGATAACCAAAAACGTAACCTAGTTCATAAATGGGTATTATTTAGCTCTAAGAAAATGGGAGCTAGATTTTAGGCTTGATCTAATGAAATTTAGTTCATTGGTGGTGTGGATTAAAATTGTAAGATTGCCTGTAGAATACTATTCACCTTTGGTAATCCAAAAGATTGGGAAGTACAATGGGTTGGTGCTTAGATATGACTCATATACAGTCAAATTGGAGTGATGGAGATTTGCTATAATATGTGTTCAAGTAAATAGTGATGCACCCTTAAGTAATATTATGGTGATAAATAAAAACTCATATAAAATCCAATGCTAAGGATTGCCTAAATTGTGTAAGGTCTATGGAAGGCTAAATCACTTGAAGGCTTCGTGTCCTTTTCAAATGAGGGAAAAAAGAAAGAGATAAGGAAAGGAAAACTGATGAGGGAGAAAATTATATTCAATTTGGAATGAATACACCCATCGACAATATTGTAGACAAGTCACTTAAAGGTACAAAGAGCAAACATGAAAAATCAATCCTCTCTATGGAAAAGTTAGCCAGGCAACATGGTACATCTATTAGAAGTGGAAGTATCCCTTCAGATTCTACATACAAGCTCCCAGCTTCTGAACTTACACTTAGATTTCTAGATATGAGAAGTGTAGAAGGATTTGTTTTCATAGTAGGTGGTTATAGAGGTTTAGGGAATCATCATGGACCAAGTCAAGTGGAAGAGAAATTGAGTTCTACAAATTCTTTTCCAATTGACGACATGTGAAGGAAGAATGTTTCAGTTGGGTTAGAAAACAATAATCATATAACTCTGAAAGGAGTCTTAGCTATAAAGATGTTGATGATAAGAGACAACATAATGGGGAGACATATCTTGCAACTAATGGAGTTGACATTAACATTGATGGAGGATCAAGAGAAGAATGTTACATTCACGACATGGAAGATGCAATTGGTGCTTGCTTGAAAAATGTGTAGGTCATGTCGATGGTGAATTAGGATAAATCACTCTTAAGAAGATTTCCTCATAGATCACTAATTCTATTTGTCTTTCATGTTGTTGAATCCAAAACTTGTGGACACTCTTTCCTTAAGTATGTAGGCTAAGTCTTTCATAGTACTTGCTTGGAGTGTGAGATGTTTTTGGGAGACGTTGTTGTTTTGGTGGAGGAGAGTTGTGTTTGAGGCATTTTCATTGATAGGCATGATAAATAGGTAGATGTGTAGGATGTCAAGTTGAAGAGGAGGAAGTAGGTGAATGGGTCGAGGTAGTAGTGGGAATTATGGGTAGTAGGGAAGAGGAGACTGTAGTGGCAGTAGGAAACTCAAGGCAAGGAGGTTGTAACGATGAGGAATGTTGTAGGGTAGGAGTGGCAGTATTGGCGGTGTTATGGTCTAAGTGAGAAATGGAATAGCAGGTTATTTCAGTGCATTGTTGTTAGGTAGTAAAGTAAGAGAGGTATATGGAAAGATGGATTTATAGAAGACTACAAGTCAACTTATGTAGTTATGCTCTATGGAGGGGTCAAGACAATGGTATTCTTTATGTTAAGTAGAGTACCCCAGGACTACAAGGGGTAAGGATCTTGGGAATAGTTCATGTAGTGCTATTGTGGTGATGTACGGGTAGTAGAGATAATCAAAGGTGCATAGGAATGTGTAGTTAGGGGGTTTGCTATCTAGCAATAAAAAAGGTGACTTATGTTCAAAGGTTGTAGAGGATAGTCTATTTATTGTGTAAATTGTTGTGAGAGCAGCATTAACCCAGAAACTAGGGGGTAAGATAGCATGCAATTGAATGTTGTAAGTAAGATCAGTGATATGGCAATGTTTGCATTTGGTGATGTCATTTTGCTATATCGTATGGGGATAAGATAATTGAAGTTTTATGTCAATTTTTTAAAGAAATATGGTGAAGGCATGGTTTACATATTCATTGCCACCATCACTATTTAAAATTTTAATGCGAGCAAAAAAATAATTTTCAACAAGAGACTTATACTGTATAAAATTTGAAAGAGTTTTAGATTTATTATGCATAGGAAATATCCATGAATATCAAGTACAGTCATCAACAAAAACAACATAGTATCAAAATCCTAGATTTGATATCTAATTAGCGGTTGAGTGAATAATCTCTAAAGGATGCTATACTTGGTAGTGAGATTGTAAGATTAGAAGGCTTGTGGATTTTCTAATACCATAAGATTGATAATGATTGGATGATGGAAAGTTGGACTTGATTGGAGGATGCTGACTATGACTAAGGTGATGTAGGACTTCATGATGGGGATGACATAAAGGAGAGTACCAGACATCACTAGAGATAGCAGATGCAATAAATGACTGAGGAGGACTAATAATAGACAAATGGACTCTTAGTATACTAATGAAGGAGTACCTAACTTGTGGTCGAGTGTTGAACATAGAAAGAAGAGCTATCAAATTTGACACTACAGTTGTTATCATGACACAATTTAAGGATAGATAGAAGATTGTGTCAAAAAGATGGGACTAGTAGGATATTTTAAGTTAAAGGGGGGAGCCATAAGTATGAATAGTAAGGTCACTAGTGTGAGCAATAAACATAAACACATCATTACCTATAGTATCCTGATTAGAACCATTGTATGGGGTTAAATTTGAGAGAATACATGCATTAGGTGATATGCTACGCCGAGTGTAGATAGGGCGAAAGTATCATAGTATGTCCAAGCTTATAAAAAGTTTGAAATGAAGGGTGATGAAAAGCAAAAATTGGAACAAGTAAAGGAGATAAACAAGTGAAGCCTCAAATAATTATGAGGATATGATGCACCAAGAAAACCCCCACAGACTTACAAAGCTAACTCAATATGATGTATGAGCAGCTTATTAAGGTTACTCACTACATAGCCTTGCTTAAGGGTTAGGATAAGAGTAAGAATAGGAGAGTAAGCATACTAACTCATGAAGTAGGGGTATATTCAATATCAGATGTGTAAGGTGAAGTAGCTACATGTATTAAAGGGTATTTATGCCTGAAAACTTAAGGTAACCTACCTTAAATGGAAAGGACAAAGGGGTATTTCTTAAATAAGTAATGCACAAGGAATAACAAAAGGGTATAAGTGAAAATTCAAAGAAATTGATGATTAATGTAGTAGGGTCCTTTTTACATAGGATTAGACACATGGCATTCGATCATAGGGGATGCTTTTGGCAGAAACAAACAATTATATAGGAATCAACTTCCTAAACCGATTATGCGCAGCCGGGCTAGAGGACTCTAAGGACTTACGTGGAGAATATTAGCTTGAAGCCTCATCCAAGATAAGAATTCCTATCTCGACCTCCATGTTTCACTCTACTATTGACCTAAATACTAAACTCTCACATGTACTAACATAGTTCCTGAAGCTACCGAGTAGTTGTGCCAACCTGCTAAGCATACAGGTTGACATGTCGAGTAACCATGCCATGACATAGACAACATTTGAGTATACCAGCCTCAAATGACTATCCAAGCCAATCACCTAAGCCGACCACTAGCACTCGATTCCAATCCAAGTTGAATAGTCTTTAGTGATTAATTGACAGAGCTCCAACTTAATCCAGATCAGGTTAGCTCTGACTATGGACTCTCTTTTCTTCATTTTGTTTGAATTGTACTATATTTTAGAGCGCCAGCCACCATTTATCATGTATCTTCTAACATAACATTCTAGAAGGATTTCTCACTTTTCTATACTAAATATTCTTTATCTATTTTACCCTTTTTAGTATATTTTATGTGTTCCAACTGTAAATTATCCTTTTGTCTTTTCATATGTGCTTGTAACCCTAAGGGGGCTAATATATATACCCCATTTGTTTTATGCAAACATAACCTAATCACTTTCATTATCAAAATTAATACAAGTTTCCTTTTGTGAGCAACTCTAGTGTTCTCGTTATTCCTTCATCTCTTATCTATTCCCTTAAGTAGTAAGTAGTGGGGAGTGATCTTATAGTTTGGATCGATCAATCATATTTAACGGATTGTAGGCTGAATAGGATTAATTGGTATGTCATATCTAGTTGACAGCTACTCGAATTTTGCTACTTTTCTTTTGGTTCTCTTCATCGTAATGCTCTTCTATGTATCCAACCTTAAAGATGCATTACAATTGGTACGGTCAAGATATGGATTACTGAGTAGAGGTGTCAAGTAGACTTGGATGTCCTTTTGAGACATGTGAGTCTAGATGTGCTTTAAGGTTCTCGGCATTAGTGCTACTGAGCGATTGATCATCATGGTCCTCGCCGAGTAAGCATTTGAAAAGTATTAAGCTACTAGTGGAGCACATTTTAAGTTGGCACTTGATTATTGACAGATAAGAGGTTACTTGGCTCAACATGTGGAGTTGGTTAGCAGTAAGAATCAGTTTGACCTCGGCAGGAGTTGTCTGGAATAATAGAATCTGTTTTGATAGTCCCTTAAGATCTCTAGCTTGGGCTTGGGTTAAAGGTCCAGTAGTTTGATTCCTATCATCCCTTCTAAGTTGATTTGGATTTGGGATTAAATTCAACTAGTCTTCAATTAATTCTCCTTCAGGTTGATAGGGGTTGAGGTCAACAATGTTAAAGATGTAAGAAACTCCATAGGCTTTAGGTAATTCCAATCGACAGGCATTGTCATTGATCTTTTGGAGTATTTTAAAGGGACCTTTGGCTTAGGTAGACAACTTATTCTTTCCCTTATTAGGAAACCTCTCCATGCTCAAGTATGGCCATACTAAATCTCTAGGTTGAAACTGTGTTAACTTCCTCCCTTTACTCTTTTCTCTCATCTTCTTAGTAGCTTGGTCAATCTACTAGGTTACTTTCTCATAGATTGCTACAAAGACTATGCTCGGGCTCTTACATTAGGGTCTTCTTGCTTAGGCATCGATGTTAGGGCATGATCGAGGGGTAGCTTTGGATTGAAGCCATAGATAACTTCAAAGGGTGTTTGTATGGTGCTGTCATGTATCGTATGGTTGTAAGAGAATTTTACCACTAGCAAATAGACATCCCAATTTGTTAAGTTCTTCCTTATAGTAGCTTAGAGCAGTGATCTTAAAGTATGATTAACTACCTTTGTTTGGCTATCTATTTGGGGGTGACAAGAAGTACTGAAAAGAAGCGTTGAAAAGTAGTTTAGTCCCTATATGACACCAGTGAGTCCTCTAGAAATGGCTTAGAAACTTTGGATTTCTATCTAATACTACGTTTCTTGACAGGTCGTACAAACGAACAATTTCCTGTAAAAAGAGAGAAGCAATAACTAAAGCATTATTAGTTTTGGAGCAAGGTACAAAGTGTGTCATCTTACTAAATTTATCCATGGTGATCATCATAGAATCTTTGCCTAAAATAGTTCTTTGTAATCCAAGAATAAAGTCCATGCTCAAGTCAATCTAAGGATTCATCAGGACAGGTAAAGGCATTGCTTTCCCTTATTCGGCTCGATATTCAGTCCTTTTGTTAGTAGTATAAGCCTCAATAATGCAATGCACATCTTAACTCATCTTAGGCCAAAAGAACCTTCCGCTCAATAACTCACTTGTCCTCCTCTCCAATATGGCCAGAGAGCCCTCCACCATTAGCTTACTTTATTAAAAGCTCTCGTACAAAACAGGTCAATACGCATAGCTTGCCGCTTCAATATAGAAAACCATCTTCCATATGGTAGTCGTCCATTGTTCTTCCTTCTATACATCGTCTAAATATAGGACCAAAATGGAGGTCCTATAGATACTACTCTTTGATGCTCACAAACTTTAACTGTTTGGTCTGCAACTCAGTAAAAAGAATATGTCTTCTTGATAGAGCATTAACAACTACATTATTCTTGCTTCATTTGTACTTGATCACAAAGCTAAATCCTTTTAGGAATTCAACCCATCATGCTTACCTCTTCAATAGCTTAGTTTGACTTTTGAGGTGCCTCAAGGATTTATGATCTATATAAATGATAAATTCTCTTAGCAATAGATAGTGCTGTTATACTTGGAGTGCTTAGATAAGGGCTAGGAGTTTCTTATCATACACTGAGTAGTTCAATTGAGGTCTTCTTAGTTTCTCACTATGGTAGGCAATTAGTTGACCTTCTTATATCAAGATAGTGCCTATCCCAACGCTTGACGTATCACATTCAAGCTAAAAAATCTTCTCCAAGTTGGGCAAAGCTAATATTAGTGTAAAAGTTAATCTTGTTTTTACTTTAACAAAACTTCTCTCTTTCTCCTCACTTAAACTCGATAGTCTTCTTTGTCAGCTTAGCAAGAGGTGTAATAATGGTATCGAAGCTTTTGATGAACCTTTGATAAAAGGATGCTAGTATGTTAAAACTTCTTACTTCGGTACAAGTATTTGGAGTTGACCATTCGGCAATAGCTCAGATTTTCTCATCATCGACTCACAAGTCTCCTCCACCAACTACATTTCTAAGAGAAACTACTTTCTCTTGGCAGAAACAACACTTCTTTAAATTACCAATAATCTCTTAGCTCAAAGTACATAAAAAAGGGTACGGAGATGCTTAGAGTGACTTAGTAGGTCGGTATTATACATAAGGATGTCATCAAAGTATATCATGACACACTTCCTGATCAGGTTTCTCAATACATGGTCCATCAATCTCATGAATGTGCTTGGGGCATTTGATAAGCCAAATGGCTTTATCATCTACTTATAAAGACCATGTCAAGTTTTAAATACGGTTTTCCACTCGTCTTTTAGCCTCATCTAAATCTGATGGCAGCCAGACTTCATACCTATTGTGTTGAAAACCTTAGCTCCATTCATTTAATCCAACCTGGGGACAGGATACTGCTACTTGATTATGATCTTGTTTACAGCTTTGCTATCCATACACATATACTAAGTACCATCCTTTTTCGGCACAACGAGTACTAGCACAGCACAGGGGCTGAGACTTTACCTTATGTATCCTTTTTCTAATAGTTCATTAACATGTTTTAGTAGCTTGTTTGGGGTTCATCTAATAAGTTGGCTTGTTCAGTAAAGCAATGCCGGGTATCAAGTTAATGTAATGTTCAATGCCTTGGGAAGGAGGTAATCCCTTAGGAAATTGCTTGGGAAACAGATTAGCATATTCATCTAATAGCTCCTTGACCTTTATGGGTAACTCAATCCTTTAGCTTTAGTAATCATCTCATCAACATAAAGGTCGACATGTTAGCGCTAATAGCTTCTCAAAGCTCGGCTCTACTTATATTTAAGGTCTTCTTGGATCTTCGAGCAAGCTTAGCCTATAACTTACTAACTTGACTTTGCATCATAGGGTTTAAAGTAATCTTTCTTCCATTTTTCTCAAATATTAGGTCTTCCTAAACCCATCATGCATAACCCTTCAGTCAAAAAGCCATGGTTTGCCTAGCAACACATGAGACACATATATGGGCAACACATCGTAAAGAATTTTATCAAAATAATTTCCAATAGAGATTGGCAGGAATACTTGCTTAGTAACATACAGTACTCCCTTCTTATTTAGCCAATGTAACTTATACGGCTTCGAGTGTGAGATAGTTGGCATCTTGAGCTTCTTAACTAGGCCAATAGATGCTACATTAGTGCAACTTCTACTGTCTATTATAAGCGCACATACCTGCTCATTCACCTTGCATGCGATGTGGAACAAATTCTCTCTATGCTCTTCTTTAGTAGATGGTTCCATACTTATCTCACGTCAAATAACCAAAGTTAGCTTATCCAAATCCTTGGCAAACACATCTTCTTTAAGTAGTTCGTCATTAACCTCAACCTCTTCTTTTACTTCTTTTTCCTCCTTTGTTTCCTCATTTGTACTATCTACCTCAATCTTAGGGGCATCGCCCTTGATAATCATAGCTCTCTTGTTTAGGCATTAGGTGACCATGTGTGCAAACCCTTAACACTTAAAGCACTTAATATAGCTGGTCTTTCTCCTAGATCCTTGTCCCTTCTCATAAGTCTTCAATGGTACTTTGCCATTAGTTGTTTGACTCTTCTGTTCAACTCTAACATCTTATCTTCTACTCAGCTTAGCACTTTGCTGAGCTCGGTAACTTCCCCAAGAGGGTTGAATTAATTATTTCGAGCAACTTATTGGAGGTTGGCTCAGCCTATTCCTCCTCTATCTTTCCACTTGTTAGGCTATTCTTATAGCCTCATCAAATGTAGTAAACTATTGATGTTCCATGACATCTTGGATGTCGCCTTGCAATCTAGGGAGAAACTCAAATATTATTCAGGTTGATGGTTCATCTACTTTGCATCGAATCATAAGTATTTAGAACTCTTAAACATAATTATCAATAATTCGACTTCCTTGCCTCTGCTCTTGAAGCCAAGCAAAGCTGTCTTGTAAATAAGTATCTGGCTTTAACTTGTTCTTAAGTATCCTCTTCATCTCAGGCCAAGTATTCACTTCCCTATATCCTTCCCATCTCTTCATAATTTGGAAGTTCTTCTACCACATCACGGCATATTCTAAGAACTCTATAATGATAGTCCTTACTTTCTTACGATTTTCATATTAATAATAATCAAAAACACATTTAACCTTCTCTTCCCAATTTGAATAATTATTTGTATTCTCAAAACCATTGAAGCTCGGAATCGGAAGCTTCACATGGTCGGTAGCTTCGGGTACTCAAGTTTGCTTCTCTTCCTCATTGTTCTCTTCTTCTCCTTTTTTACTTAACTCACCTAAGTTAATCCTTCTCCTCACATGTCCTCCTACTCATCCACTTCTTCCTTATTAAGCTAGGATCTATCCTTTCGCAAGTTAAGTAGTTTGTGGAGTATTCTATATAGTCTCGATAGTTTGAAAGGCTAATGCATGGACAGCTCAAGTTAGATTAGCTATAAGGTTAGCCACTTCATCAACTCACTCATTTGTACTTCTAGGGGTATTCTAAGGTTGTCATCCATAATGGACAACACCGCTATTGTTATCCCTAATACTAGTGTTGACATTTAGATTGTCATTCTCTTTGACAAAACTTAATAACTAACTTAGATTCTAAGAAACAAATAACAGACATGGTTCCTTTAAGTTAAACAATCTACACATACACTTTTATATACTAATGTTTAATTAATCTGCGAGCACAACAACTAATTCAAAGAACAGTAAACCCAATTGAAATTTACATTGTTTTCATATGCATGAAATAGAGTATAACAAAGTACAATGCAACAGTAGTCTACTACACCTCCTACTTACTCAAACACTTACAGTTAACCTTTACACAACTTCAACATACTATTATAACAAACACCATCTCATAAGAAAGCTCAAACACAACTTGCTCAAATGATCCCTTACTCTAATACCAAGATGATACATCACATCGATAGTAGATAAGGGGGATAATATCGGGGTAGGTTCAAGCTTGCAAAAAGCTTGAAAGGAAAGGTGATGAAATGCAAAAACTGAAACAAGCAAAGGAGATAAACAAGCAAAAGCATGAACAATTTCAAGGATATGACGTGCCAAGGAAATTTCACAAACTCACCAAGCTAACTTGATATGATGTATGAATAGCTCATTAAGGTTACTCACCACTTAGTCTTACTTAAGAGTTAGGATAAGCGTAAAAAGAGGGGAGTAAGCACATTGGCTCATGAAAGTAGGGTATATTCAATATCGAATGTGTAAGGTGATGCGGCTACATGTTACAAAGGGTATTTATACCTGACAAACTTAGGGTAACCTACCTTAAATGGAAAGGACAAATTGGGATATTGCCTAAACAAGTAATGTATAAGGAAAAACAAAAGGGTACAAATCAAAATTCAATGAAATTGATGATCGGTATAGCAAGGTCCTTTTCACATGGGATTAGGTACGTGGCATTTGATTGCAAGGGATGCTTTTAGTTGAAATAGACAATCAGTACAATCAGGATGTGGATGTCAAGCAAACCTAAATATCCTTCCAAGATATGTAGGTCTAGACGTACTCTGGGGTTCTTGGCACCAGTGTTGCCAAACGGCTTGCCAGCATGGTCATGGCTAAGCAGACTTGTGAAAAGTATTAAGCTACTAGTGGAGCACATTTTAGGTCGGTACTTAATTACTAACAGATGAGAAGTTACTCACCTTAACATGTAGAGTTAGTTAATAGTAAGAATCAACTCAACCTTAGTAGGAGTTGGCTAAAATAGTAGAATCCACTTTGATAATCCCTCACGACCTCGAGCTTAAGCTTGAGTTAATGGTCCAGTAGTTTGATTCTTATCATCAGGTGTCATGTGGTTTGTTGCATCAAAGTTTGGAGACTAAATGGCTTCATTTGATTTAGCAAGTGATAGTATCGTAACAAATTTCAAAATGGCCAAATAGGCATCATTGAATAAGTGATAACATTAGATGGCTAAGTGATTAGGTCGTTCACATATCTAACAAATGAGAGAATGAGCTAGAGGATGAGGTAATAGAGGCAAGTTGGCAAGGTAGACAAGAAGGATGCTGAGAGGAGGAGATAAGTCATTGAGTTTGGTAGCGATCAACATGAGAGTTATAGTTTGAAGAGTGACCACACCCTTTATTCTAGATCGATAATGACCACATCTTCAACCCTTAGAAAGAGTCGGGGTGGTTTGAGTGAAGTGCTATGGGAATTATGGTAGATGACTCATCAACAGATTGAGAGCCATTGTTCTTGAGTTATTAATTTGGCGTAGACTTAGTCAAAGGTTAAGGCAATAGGCATATGAGTTAGAGTTGTAACTAATGCTTTATATTCCCATGGGAGACCATGTATAACATGAGAAATAAGATATGTAGAGTTGATAAGTTGACCTATAGAGGCAAGTTGAGGGGTAATGGACTTTAGCTCATAGAGATACTTTATCATGGTGTTGTTGTTCATGCAAAGGGAAGGGAGGTACTACTTGATTTCCATCTCTCTCACAATGGAATTTTCTAAGAAGCATTGACTGAGTGCTTTCCAAATATCATAGGCAGGCAAGATGTCATGGACCTTAATGAGAATGTCAATCAAAATAATAGCAAGGATCAATATACGCATAGGATGATTTGTGTGAAGCCATGTTGTATAAGCAGGTTTGGTAATGGGTAGAGTGCTTAGAGAGATAGTAATGTAGGTTGAGGATGCCAAAACAATGCCGTCGACAGAGCAACACAAATCAAAGGAGATTAGAAAGGAGGTCATGAGTGAGAGCCAGAGTTAGTAGTTGTTTATCGAGAGCTTAATTGATACAATGGTGATAATATTTATGGAGGAGGAAATAATGTGTAGGTTGCTGTCAGTAATGGTGTAGGTAATGAGGAATGGGAGAAGGATGTTAAAGTTATGGGATTATAGTGAGGTATGAGGTTAGGTTATAGAGTTAATGTTTGTGGCATTGTAGTGATAGGTTGAGGAAGATAGGTGGTGTGATGGCATGTAGATTGAGAGGAGAGGGGCTTGAAGGGATGGGGAAGAGGAAGGGGGAGGATTCAATTGTTGTAATTTCAAGAAGTAATAATATTGGCAACATCATGGATGGGAGAAGAGAAGACAATGGAGGGGGTAGGGCAAAAGCAGTAGTGTCAATGTGTATGGTAATAGCGGTGGACATGATGGAGGTAGCTACAGAAGTAGATGAGAGTGGTGTAAGTTGTTGTTGTATTGGGTAAGGGATAGATGACAAAGACGAGGAGAAGTTGTTAGAGACTGAGATGGATACAATTTAGATGGTGGTGAAGGGGCTGTAGGTAATGGGTTTTGAAGTCTAGGAGTGAGCAATAGCAGTAAGGTTTACCACAATTAGTTAGTTGGGGTTTGCATGTTGTGACATGGTGAATGAATTTACAATTGTTCAAACCAGAAAAGAAAAACCCGATTAGAGAGATGTTTTTGGTCGAAAAAGGAGAAGGGATAATTAGTAAAGAAAAAAAAAAAGAAAGGAGAAAAAGAAATAATAATTTAATTAAGGTTTATTTTGTCTAGCTTTGATACCATGAATACATATAGAAAAATAATAATTTATTGCATCGAGAAAATAATGAGATACAATCATGTATCTTTACAATGAGATGCCTGTAGTCGTAGTATACAATGAAAAATAATATTTTACCTTTGAATATAGAAAATACATGGAAATACATGTGTATATACATTTATAGGAGATAAGCTATTTTGGAGTTAATCAATAAGTATGACCTGTGAATTCTCATTCTAACTAAGACTAGAATGGGATAGGTAGCAATTAAGAATTTGCAACAATATATGCCTTTTAATCACCTTCTTTGTGTGGAGGCAAAAGGTTTTAGTGGTATGATTTGTGTTTTCTAGATTGAGGAGGCTATCGCCATTAAGTCACATCATACCTCTCGTTAGCATGTGTTGATGGATGTTTAGGTACATTACTCAAATTTTTCTTAGCTACTTTCTACAATTAATGCTAGCCTGCATCCTAAAATTAGGTTTCTATTATGGGACAAGTGTAGTAAACTGGGAGAACACTTGCAAGGGTTGGTTTGTTTGCATCCTTAATTTTGGTGCTAGATAGTGACAACAATTATTAGAAGAGAGGAAAAGAAAAAGGAAGCATTGAATCTGATGGAGAATCTTTGAGAAGGAAAAACACAAATTTTGTTGTTATATACATATAGGTGTCACGATTTGTGTTCTGAAGGGAAGTGGAAGGTTTTCAACTTAAGGCCTAATGTAATGTGAATGGCAATAGCAAGTAATTTGTTTGTAAGGTGAGATAATCTCTCAAGGCCAGGTTGGCCTCCCATGAGTAAACTGGTTGAGAGCTAATGTTACTCTCTTAATAATAGCTATGGCAGATCAAAACCAGTTGAGAAGTTATATGTCTCGGTCATATAGTGGATAGTGATAATGTTGGTTGATACTCCTAAAGCTAAAGGGGCTTGGAACAGTCTTCAATAAATAGGAAGGGAAAAGGTTAGCTTTCTCTTTGTAATCTAATTAAATAGGACATGGGAGGAGGGTTGAGCACCATATGGCACATAAAGAGGGGGTGAACCTCCCATCCTATGATAAGTGGTACTAGAGTATAAAGTTCCAACCTAGAGGAGTCACCTAAATACTACTTGATGTGCTAAAAATGAAAAGGGCAATTCTTATTGACAACTAAGCCCATGTAGATGAAGCTTGAGAGGAGGAGTAACCATTAGGTGGAGGGCATCGTTGTTAGTTGGGGTAGCTATGCCATGAATAGCATTGTAACAATATACTGCTTGAATCTTAAGAAAAAAAGTAAAAATGTACTTTAATAGGCAAACCTAATTACTAAGCCACTTAGCAAGAGGTGACCTTGGAGGATAAAAGGAGAGGGTGAGGGTGTAAAGGAAGCCTGTAGAAGTCTTGAGTCCTGTTAAAGGTGATCTTAAGTGGAGCTGGATGACTAATGTAGAAGGGTTGGTGATCTTAAGAAAATACAGTGAGCTTAAAGGGGCAGACCCTATTATTGGGTCACTCAATAAGAGGTGATCTTAGAGGACAAGTAGAGAGAGTGAGGTTAAGGGAATGCCTGTAGAAGCCTTGGAGTCTTAGTAGAGATGATCTTGGTATGGAGTTGGGTAATGGAGGAATAGGGTAAGTGATCATAAGGAGAAAGATAGTAGCAAAGAGTTGGCTTCACGATTAGGGTATCGTAGATTTAGTTAGGGGAGAATGTCACTGTTTATGTTTTGAAGAGAAGTCAGGATGTTCAACTTAGGGTTTAATATAAAGTGAGTGGCATCAATAGGTGATTTGTTTATAGGATAAGGTAATCTCTTAAGGTCTGGTTAGTCTCCTACGAGCAAACTGATCAAGAGTTGATATTGCTCTCCTAATGATGGCTATGGCATACTGAAACCAATTGAGAAGTTGGACGTCCCAATCATATGGAGGATGGTAACAATACTAGAGTGCACTACTAAAGCTAGAGAAGTCTGGAATAGTCTTAAGTAAATAGGAAGGAAAAAGGTTAGCTTGCTCTCCATAATTTAATTAAATATGATGAAGGAAGGAGGGTCAAGTGCTGCATGGACACATAAGGAGGGAGTGAACCTCCCATCCCATTATATAGGCCCATGGATGAAATTCAAAATTAAATCCATAAACACTAATAAAAAGAATCATCTTAGTCTTCCCAACGCTTTAATTTGTCATTCTTAACCAATCATTTATATTTTCAACATATATATATACACACACATGCATACACATCAATATATACAAAATACTATAAATCTCAAAAATTGATCCTCTAAGTTACAAATTAATAATTAAAATTATCAAGATTTTTAAATATTTTATGATATTATTATTATATTATGTTAGAAATTTTTTTTATAATCTTAATTATTGATTATACATAATAGCATGTTGAATTGACACATTTGAATACATGATATTTTAAATGCAAACACAATTTTCCGAGATGTAATTTACCATAGGCTATCCCATGCGGACCAGTTATCTATCTATATATATCGATTATACAGATTATGTGGACTTAGCATGCTTTTTCCTGCAATTTTTGACCTTTCGGCATGCCCTAAGTATACAAATAAATAACGGTCTTCCTTTGCAGAGGAACGCATTCGAGATACGCTGGATATATATAGCTACTATCTACTTATGCACACATTATACACATAAAATTAACAATTTCACTAATATATTAAACATAGGTACATCAACATATATATGACCAGGTCAGCTTTGAAAAGGCCTCTGCCTGGCGAGACCACTGCCACTGGTGAGACTTAATTAGTGTTTCCTTTTTGTCTTGTTAATTTCATCTTCTTCATGACAGAAAAGCCTCACTGAGTCACAATCCTCAAGGATATATAGCTAGGTCTACGGTCTACCTAGCTACGGATGAGCATTTAGGAAGACAAGTGAAACTGTGAGGGAACTTACAGTTCTTGTACTGAACATAATAGTGACGTACATAATTGTTACATCCTTATCCGATATGAACCTGTAAAACGCAAATGAAGCTCCCAGGAAGGCGGCGACAAGCGTATTGCTGTCAGAAGAGAAGGAAGATGAGGCAGAAGACAGGGGGATGTAGTAAGACCAGAAACGGTGCAAGCTCAAGCAGTAATAGAGTATTGGACGAGGAGATGGGAGAGAAGAAGAGAAACTCTAATGGTAATGGTGTAAGGCGGTATGTCCGATCTAAAGAGCCACGGCTTCCATGGTCTCCGGACCTTCATCTGCGGATTGCTCAGGCCGTCGACCGACTTGGGGGGTCAAGAAATTGCGTACTAGTTTCACTTATTTTCTCGTTTTAGCGTTCATACTTCATTAATTTATTGCTTTGTTCCATTAATTAAGAAAATTTTAGTACATGAAAACTTTTTCCCTCATTGCTAATACGTGTGATATTTATTCGATTTTGGCAACATCTAGTTGTATATAATAATTTTTTAACAGATTTTAAAATTTTGTGAAATTATACATTTTTATGTTATATATTGTTGTCGGTGTTTTTACATTAAAAAGGATCGATGCTTACTTTACGGGATCAAAACCAATATATTAATTAGTAGTAATAACTTCATTTATTATATTTAGTCGAAATAACACTCTGATGGATCGGGTAGATGGAAAGTTGATGTCACTAAATTACGTGCTTTATATTTAATTTTCATGGGGCCACTCCTAAGCTGGTTTAATTTTGCAAGTGATGAACGTGAAGGGGTTGAGCATAGCTCATTTAATATAAGTAATGGACGTGGAGATTATTTTGTTCAATAATACATTTATTTTGACTAGATCAAACTGTATATTAATAATTAGTTAATTAATATCTTCTCCATATCTGTGAATGTTTGACCCAACAGATGTATCGGAACAAGAAGATCAATGACCGAGGTGAAGGTTTGTATATATTTACGATCTTTTTTTTTTTTTTTTTCCTTTCCAATGATTTTTCTTCCTTTTCTCACTGTATATATGTATAATAACGCTTAATGACTGACTGTGATAAACTCAATGCTGGATCTTATGTCAAGTGCTTCAAGAAACCGATTCAGTCATGGTGATTTTCGGACTAGATCTATTTTTCAAAATATAGATCATCAAAAAGATTGTAGTTTCAGGTGTTACATAAATGGATCGTATGCAAATCATCTAGATAAATCGTCTTTTGTTCTCGATACCTTTTCTCTTTTTAGAAAACTACACGATCACTCTTGAAAATTTTAAAAATTTTCAACCTTTTCATAAATCCGCACTTGCACTCCTAAAACGAGCATGGTAGTTTTTTAGTTAATATAATTAATTCATATATATATTTATATTAATATAAGCTTTTAGTTTTTTCTTTTTCTCCAACTACATGATAATATGGGTGGAGAATTCAAGCTTGGTCTATCTTATTAAGAAACCAATGTTCATTATACTACTCTACCATAAGCTTAGCAGTTTTTAGTTTTCTAATTTTAGTTAATTTAATTAATACTATATATATTACCATATAAATATCTAAATAAGCTTATTTTACATAGGGTTGTTCATCATACCGAATCAAACTGTAAAATGCGGTTCTTTTACATTTCAACCGTTTGCGATTTGGTTTAGAGGAGGGTCAAACAATTCGTGATTTAGTTTAGAAGGTCGAGTCGAATCGAATCGAACTGCTTAAACCTAAACTAAATTACTTCTTATTTAAAAATAAAAAATAAGTCGCATTTTTAACTTTTAAACCATATTAAAATTTCTTCATTTTAACTTTATTTATATTTTTCTTATTGTTTCTCTTCTCACATTTAACTTCTATTATCCATTCCTTCTCTTTCATTATCATTTTTCATCTTTTAAGCAAATTTTAATGTATTCACTATCACCTAATATACAATATTATTATGATATAATACTACGTAACTTTAGTATAATATTGCTCTTTTAAAATATCAATGTTTGGTTAAATGTTTTAATAACTATTAGTATTATCAAATAAAATGAAATGTTTTTAAAATCGGTTCATAATCTTAAACCTTTAAAATTGTTTTGGATCATTGAGGATTTGAATTGAATCATTTCAAATACAGTTTGGTTTGGTTTGGCCCTTAAATTGAACCATGAACACCCCTAATTTTACATATACTAACTTAGTTAAGGAAGAAAAAAAAAAGCCGAGGTTGGAGATTGTACTGATTTTAAAAACATTTCATTTTCTT
>JAMXBB010000006.1:99065267-99341283 GCA_024138015.1 Lumnitzera littorea | reverse complement strand
CGGGGGGGGGGGGGAGGGGTGGTGGTGGGTGGGTGGGATGGATTCACACTTGTTTTAAAGGGTGGTTTCAGTCAATTTTTAAAAAAGTTGGTGTTCTACATAATTTTAAAAGTTTTCAAAGGTAATTAACACAATTTATTCCTTATATATATGTGTGTGTGTGTGTGTGTAAATATGTATGTATAGGTTCAATTAAGTTGATAGGGATAGTTGTAATCCTTATTTGCCATATATCATTGTTGTAGGGACATTTGGTGGAATGATGGTCATGGGAAGAGGATGACCTGGGAACCTTATTGGAATTACATAATGAGCATGAGAAACGAAAATAGACCGGAGCCATACATTAACGACAAAGCCTTCTTCTTTGAATACGGCCACCAAATAAGAAGGCAGCAAGATCTTCTTATGGAAGCTTCCTTCCCAGCTTCTTGGGTATCCGGTCAGTAATGCACTAAAACAAAGTCACACTTAAACTCAAATACCCCCTTTGCTAATAGATTAATGGATGAGACTGATGGCAATTATAAGAAAAGTAGACCTAAGACTAGTGAGTCGGATGATGAAGAAGAAGAAGAAGAAGAATAAGACCATGACGATAATTTGGATCTTTCGTTAAGCGTGAAACCAAAAAATAAGAAGGAAGCAATCAGAAGAAAGTTTTGGTATGATTAAGAAACAGATAGCGATTTTTGTCTATCATCCTTGTGTCAGTTTCCAACGAGGCTAGAAGTAGAACACAAGGCCTAGTGGATGGATGTGAGCAATATTAGCATGTCTAGAGAGAACATTAGAATTAATTCTAAGCATCCCAATTTGGCAAGTACCCTGGATCTAATTATGAATTAGCAGATATAAAATTCTTGTGAGATCTCGTTGGTACTTATACAAGGTGATACTATCAACCAAGTTAAGGTATGATTCCCATATAGCTAGTGTACTCGCTACATGTAATTTCATTTCAATTTCAAGTAGCCATGTATTTTTAATTTTAAACCTACTTTAAGTCGTGGATATATGTTACATCTAGTTTTGCTTACTTCTTAGAGGAGATTTATCCCTTTGCCTATATGAATTTATAAGTTTTTACACACACATATACATACTTTTTTTCATTAAATCTAAATAATCAAAAAGTTGAACCTTAATCACTTAGGCCCATGATAACATCACGTTACAAGATATTTCTAAAATTTTAAAGAAATAGTTTATGCCCTTGTCACTTGAAATTATTAGTTACCAACGTAATCATGAAGGTTTATGTTGGTGTTTCTTAAGCATTAGCTTAAGAGGACTTTTTTGTTGAGAGAATTGAAATGGACCTACAAAAGTGACACATGTAAACTTGAAGGTTTTGGGGAGGAATGGTTTGGCGATGGGGGGGTTAGAGGTGGCTCCAATACAATCATTCTACGCTTAAGTTAGCTTTGGGAGAATACAACACAAACTTTCAAGGGAAAAACTAGACTTAGGATTTTGCAAATCACTTGTCTCACTTACCCATCTTAAAGATACCTAAGGGTTCAAATAGAAAGAATAGAGGAGGCTCATAATTGGTAGTCCCCTACTACTTGCTGGCTAGCCTTTTATAAGGGGCAGCATAGTCGCTGATGAGTCTTTTTAGGGTCAAATGGCTAAGTGGGTTTTCTTTGATGCTCCATCCATCCTTTCTTTTGTAAGGGGTTGAGATGTGCTTACAAGCCAGTATTAGGGATACCAAGGGCTCATGGTAGATATGAGCTATCAATGTTTTGTAACGTTTTACAATATAAACTTCCAATATACTTGCTTACAACTAATTACTTTAAATCTCAGAGACAAAGAAACTTGAATTCAAGTAAGGATGGATCTAAAGGGGGTCAAATTTCCTAAGCTTATAAGGAAAAGTTAAAAATTTACTTAAAAAAAAAAAGAAAATGTGTATATATGTATATTTTAAAGAGTAATTTAATAAACATATTGATGTTAGTAGAGTAAAGTGGTTAGCTAGATAAGTATGAGGTTTTGGGTTTAACTACTACTAAAATCATTTTATTTTTTCAAATTGCATTTATTTTTATGTTGCTTAAATACTATTCTCTTTATTTATCCTACAATAACTAATAAATTAAGTTTCATTTATTAAAAATATAATTAGTGAGATAAATTATCCTTAGATGTTACATATTTTATCAATAACGCCTAATAAATAGTATTAGTTGGTTAGACTAACTTCAATGGGTCTTGTTAGATTGGTTTTGGTATAGGCTAAATCCAACAAGCTCCTTGCTCTCGAAGACCTGCAAGAAAGGCACTTGTAGATAGTACCACAAGGGCTCTCCAATGCTTAAGTTAATAAAGAAGATGATAAGTTAGAAATGAAAAACTAAGGTGGATCAGCACGCAAGGCTTGATCGGGGAATGCTCACTTATAGCATGTGTGTGTATGTTTGGATATGGTATGGAGAGCACTTAACCTCTAATCAAGAATTAAGATCTAATGCCCTACCTATTGGATCCCTTTCTCTATTCATAGTGAGTAGGAGTAAGACTACCTAGATGCATGTTGACTTAAGGTTCGTTCATATTAGCAGTTAGCAAAAGGGGACATGCTCTATGGTTGGCTATGACCATGCTTGTAGCTACGTTTGTGAATGGCAAGTTTGACATCCATAAGGGATGTTGGGCGGATTAGCTGTACTATGGATATCGAGTGATAATTAAATAGTAGGATCTCGAGTAAAAGGATTAAGGATTCACGCTTAGTAGATCAAGTGTCTCGTCTAAGGTGAGCTAGATGTTTGGAGGCTTGTGTGGTTAAGGGTATCTCTACTCTCCTAGCTCGAGCAAGAGGGGGGAGAGCTCCTATTGTTTTAAGCTTCATCAACCTACTGTAATGGTCCTTATGTACAAGGGGAAGGACATTGGCTACGTACTCGCCTAGGTCTTCAAAGGATAGTTCCTCGTATTCTTTTCTTAGGATTAGAGGTGAATGAGGAGTTTAAGCAGAGGGAACAATCATCTTTAGTGTTGGTGGGCCTTAGCTAGAACTGAACCTCAAGTTGAGTAAAAATCAGGTATCAACAAATAGTAATCGCATTGTTAATGCTACAAATTTTTTAGTCTTATTGTATAAATTACTAACTAATAATAGAAATGATATGACCTAGTGCATTGATATTTTTCATTTAATATTATGAAAATAAATATGGATTACTAAAAGACTAACTACCTAATAACTTATGTTAAAAATGATATTTTTTTAACATCATTAATGAAACAATCTTTAAATGTCATCATAATAAGAAATCTTATAATACTTATATTTATATTATATTTTTCTCTCCTTTTCTCTCTCTCTTTTTTTTAGTTTCCTATGTATATTATTTTGTGATTTAATTTTATTGATAACAAAGATTACATAAATTTTATGGATTAATTTTGATTTTGTTTAAGAAATTGTTTATTGAATTTCAACTAACATACATAGTTCTCAAAATCGTGATTTTACCCATACGATTCTACCCGTGTGAGTTTAATTTTAGGAAGCTTTTTTGAGTTAACTAGAGTATAAAATCATTTTTGTGTTAAAAACTTTCATTTTTTAATTGAGTTTATATGTAAACTTCATAGAAACTTATGCTTTTGAACGAGTTTACCAAATCTATATATTTTAGCTTCATAGACTAAAATATAAATAAATAGAAGAAAACTTTTACAAGTCATTAACTATCAAGGTATTGCATTATTTTCCTTATCCTATTTTAATTTTTTCCTCTTTTGCTCTCTCTCTTAGTCCCTTATTTTATGTTCATAGCCTTCATCCTAGTTTTGGCTTAAATTGAAAGGTTTTAAAAGAAAACTATATAGTTTATTTTATACTATCAATAACTTAAAATGAATTAAAACGTTTGGTTCTCTATAATTCATTACTTTAAAAAAAATAATGGAAAAAGTTTGGTTTCGACTCTTTTTGTCCTTTTCTCTATATATGTTAGATTATATATTAAAAATTTTTTATGGAAAAAGAAACTTAATTTCTTTTTTTTTTTAATTTTTATAATGTATTTTAAGTTGTGAATAACTACTATAAGTATATCTACAATTTTTAAAAGTTATTTTGCATAGGTTGTAAAAACTTACGTTTCTACGTTTCGATTTTATACTCCAATTCTATAAACACTAGTGATTTTAGGTAAAATTATGAGTTTGACAATGTTACTAATATATATAATATATATATGCTAGAATGAGAAGTTATAAAGTTTATTTTTTTTATACTCATGCAAATATGTTTAATCCTTTTATAAAAGAAATAAGTATTACAAAGTATCATGGATACACTCGTTAATGAAACCCACTATATTACAATTTACAATTATATTAATAAGCATATATAACTTCCTCTAGATATATACTTGTAATATTTTGATTTAACTAAGATAAATTTACCCATATTATCATTTATATCCTTTTCCAAATGCAATCTCTCTCAAGAATGTTGCTCCAAAAAGTGTTTAAAACAATATCAATATTTAATACTAAGAACTTAAGAAGAATTATATGAAACACTAGTCATTTTCCTCTCTCACTTGCTAGCTCCTTCTGGATTTTGTATAATATTTTCTTAAAAATGCTTTCTCAATATCTAGTTTTGGTTGGAAATTATTTTATTAGTAGGGAATCATCATTTTCCAACCTTTCATAAGACAACTTATCTCCTAAGAGTTTTACATCTCAATTTTTAGTAAGGATATTAGATTTCAAATCAAGTATGAGTTTGAAAATAATCAAGACGTGTCTCAAAATGACATTGATTATAGCTTTCTAGCCCTTATTTGGATGAACATAAGAACATATCAATGAAATCCTCAATCTTAGGATACGTAATTTCTTTGCAAACCCTTTTTTGTATTCTTTTACCCTTGTTTTGTGTTGGAATCCCCTAAAGTGTAACAACACCTAACAAGTACACTTATAAAGCATATTTTCATATATGATCACTAGATCTATCTTCATTGTGCTTTCATTATCTTATCCTTTGATCTATGGTTTTTACTCATTCATTTTTTGTCTTATCCTTCTTGTCTTATCACACGTACATATTAAAATTCTTATCTTCAATTTTTGTCATTTTCTACTTATGACTTGGTCTATTAATAGCAATATCTTCTATCATCCCTTAATTTCCATTAACTAAGCTCAAGTTATGTAATTTTTATCCTAAACTTTCCATGCTAAATGCATTCATCCAACAATATTAGATTACATTGTATGGTTTAAACTTCCTATCCCTCATTCTCATTTAAAGAATAATAATAATATAAAAGAGCATTCAAGATGGATCATCTCTTCTATTTTAGGTCAATGCATGTTAATAATAATAATAATAAGTCAGTTTATGGACATAAACCATTCATAGTTAATATATAAAAGTATAGTAAAGACATGCATGAACCTAGAATTGAAGAGATGATCCATATTGAGTGTTATTTTATATAGAATTATAAAGATTGAAAGATTATAGCATGTTCATTAT
Organism: Lumnitzera littorea; assembly: GCA_024138015.1. Lineage (NCBI taxonomy): Eukaryota > Viridiplantae > Streptophyta > Magnoliopsida > Myrtales > Combretaceae > Lumnitzera > Lumnitzera littorea. The sequence goes on along the minus strand of JAMXBB010000006.1, from coordinate 99,335,765 downwards.
AAAGTAAGAGTTATATACCTGAAGTTGAAGAGATGATCCACCTTGAGTGTTTTATCTTATTTTACTTTATTTTATATAGAATTGTGAAGAGTATAAAAGAAACCTACTCTCTTCATAATAGGAAATTAAGGTTATGTTAAAAGCATTCAATGTGTGAGCAGCTTTTATATTAAGGACCTCTTATTAGGTAATAAAATGAGTTGTGCTATCTATTACGGGCCATTCACATTAAAAGCCTTACTAAAATGGTTATATTGGTCAAATGCTAGAATTAAATAATAATTTCCTTATTGATTCATTAATATTTTAAAATGATATATTCTAAATAATTGATTAATGTTAATCCACATAATGAAATAATCAAACATTCTCCTACTTGGATAGCATTAGTAAGTTACTAGAAATATATGAATTATTAGATGAGAATATCAATTATGGTCAAAGCACATATCAACCAACAATTTAAGAAGTATAAAGCTTAATATTGAAGATGTAGTAATTTGATAGAGACATATATAACATATATGTTAATATGCTTATACTTCACACAAAAGAATAATAAATAAGAACAACATTATTAAATAAGACAAATGTGTCATTTGATAGAATGGTCTAAACATCTCAACAAGCTATAAGAGATATTATAATAAAAGTGATGTCATCTCATACATATTTCATAATAATTAATAAATGTGCAATTTTAGACTTTCATTGGCGTAAAACATCAAAAGACTTAACCAAGCTTATATGAGTTATATGGTTATGAAAAAGTACAATAGTTTAGCCTTTAATTAGTAGATCTTCTAACATATTTTTTTATAGCAAGATACTCAATTCGAGTTTGAAATTCTAGAAATTTCTCTTTAATAAAAAGATATTTCATATCAAAATACTTCCAATGAGAAGAGTTTTTGTTGTTTTGAGATAAATGAATAGTAACAATATTGTTGAAATATATTATAAGTAACTCAAATATACTTTCAACAATGTGAAAGTCGAAAAACCACATTGATAAGTAGCCTCATAACAAGTAATATACCTTGCTTTCATGTAAAAGTAGTTATAAGTGTTTATTTGATACTTTTCAACAAATAACTCTTTCTACCATTATAAAAATAAAGCTTGAAGTAGATTTTTGATTGTCGAGGCAACATGCAAAATCAGAATTAGAATATCTAATGACCTAAAGTTAATTAGACTTCTTATACGTCAATATATAGTTCTTAGTGTCCTATAAATATCTCATGACCTTTTGATGGCTTTGCAATGATGCAAACCTAGGTTGCATAAGTATATCTTTAAAGTATTAATAGCAAAAATAACGTTAGGATGACTACAAACTTGAGCAATGAAACTGCTAATAATGGAAGCATATGAGACCTTCTTCATGTCAATTCTCTCTTTACCATTTTAAGGACATTGAGATTTAGAGAGTTTATTACCCTTTTGCATAGGTCTAACATGTGGGAGCAAGAATGCGTCTTAAACTGCTTGAGGACCTTTTCAATACATCCTCTCTAAGATAAGCGAATAATACTATGTGACTTATATTGATAAATTTAGATGCCTAGAACAATTAAAGTATCACAAAAGTCCTTTATGTCAAAGAGGCCATTATTATTAATTTTTTTTTTTTTTTTGTCTTTGTAGAAAGTTTAACACAATTATTAATAAGAAATGTGTCAACAACATATAGGCAAATATTATAAGATAACTCCCACTATTCTTTGGTCTTCAAAGTTGGTCCCATTCAAGGTTTAAACAAAAGTTAGTTACATAAATAAAGAGATTGATATCAAGTCAATAAATGAAATATTTAATATGCATATTGTAATCATGCAATTATATAATAAAATAATTTTGTATGCATAGCAAAACATGCTCTAGTACAAATTTCTTATTTATTATGATCTCACCTAAGAGTCCTAAAGTACAATAAATAAGAAATATAATGATATAATGAACAAATCTTATGTTAATGAAAACTCTAGTATTGAAGGGGTACTTGAAACAAAATTGATATAAGAATAAAACTGACAGTACATTATATCAACAATAAATCATATCAATAATAACACTCCAATAATGTACAAATATTATTAATGCAATATAAATTACAATTAAAAGAAATTGAGTTATTTAATTCACACAAAATTTTGCATAATTGGATCCATGATAAATGAGTTTACAACTATATAAAATGATAATAATCATGCTTTAGAGAATATGATAATTTATATAATGCATAATAGGGTATTCAATTAACATAAAATACAATATTTAATTAATATAAGGATTTCAAAAAAAAACCCCATTGCAGGAATGTATTCCACATAAACATAAACATACAATCAAATGAAAAAAAAAAAAAGATTTATTAAATATTATACATCACATGTTATATATATATATGAAGTATGAATACAAATAAAATTTTCGCCACCCATGATAGTGCAATGAATACTTTTTAAAATAATTATCACCCATATTTTATATACACTACATATAACAAAATTTATCAATATTTACCACTATACATATATAATACATAGTATATAACATCTAGTAAGTAAATACAACCAATGTTGTCCATCTTTTAAGGTTTAGAAGAATATTTTTGCTTATAAAACTAGCTCATTTTAAATGTAAGAATTGAGAAAGAACCAGGCATGAAGAAGTTTGGATGTACCTTGGTCCGCTATAAAATAAAATAAAATAAGTTTCATACGTGAATTAATAGAGGAGACTGGAGACATAGATTAAAATTGAGCTACGATAACTTGATACCATTTAGTGAAGAAAGAATTCGGCCCATAAAAAAAAATCTCAAAAACCTCAGTCCTACATGCTAATGAAAGGGAAAAACTAAATGAGGAAATTAGACCAGAAGTTGAGAAGATATGAGGTTTTTACCATAGGTCGGATAACAAAAGCAGCATTGCTTTTCTGGGTTTAATTTCAGCCGTAGTATAATGGAGGTGCAGCTGAACTATGTAGAGCTGCTTCAGCCTGTTCAGTTCGAACTTGTTCTCTTCTATTTCAGTTGTGCCAAAAATTTATCTTTGTGAAACCAAATTATCAACAATTATATATATTCATTAAAACCCATCACAGAGAGAGAGAGAGAGAGATAGAGAGAGAAAAAGGTATGCCTTCACTGTGTAATCTTTCGTTGATGCAAGCAGAAAGTTGTCGAGTCAAGCTGTTGTTTTCCAGTTGTGGCATTGCTATCTTTCTCCTGTAAATGGACCTGTCTCAAGCACTTTATATATGTGCGGCTTTCGTGGCTTGCCAAGAAAATTTAAAGTATTTGAATACACCTGTTTTGAAGCTGAAATGGATTAATTCTCCATACTTTTATACACTTTTTTATTAATAAAATATATAATTGAAATGGAAAACATAAAGTTTTTTTTTTTTAATACTTAACAAGTGTTCTTGAAATATCTATTAACATGATACTCATAACTAATTTAGAATTGAAAAATAAATACCTTCAAATTCCTAATATATTTTCCTCCATATTAGTAGTATACCGAAGTTTCTTTAGCTTGGATTTTCGAGCAGAAACTCAGTTCGAAAGGATTCGGTAAAAAAACTAAAGGGTTTAATGATTAATCAATGCGTCAATCACTGGAGTTAAACAAGATAGATGACCGTTTAAGCTTCCGAGGGTCTATGGTCGGAGTAGAGACCATAATTCTACGTCCGCAACTCTATTTGGATTGCACAATATAATAGAGTATATATTTGTGTGTCTCACCTGTGTATGTGTGCTTATGTCTACATCAACCTTAATATCGGGGATTGTCGCACGATTCTTATGCAAGACAATGATAGCACAAAGGATGAACAGATAAGGTGTAACGAGCAAAATCACAAAACAACAAGAATTTTGAAGATTTTTTACACATTCAGCTTTTAATTAGACTCTGACATTTTGGAGTTTTGACATAATCTCTCCATTAAGGGACATTTTTTTTTTTTAAACCAAATACATTAAGAGACTTATACATCACTAGCAATGCATCACCCATGCATTTGCAAAAATTTAATTATATAGTATAATCAAATTTAAAATATAAAACAATTGTCATTGAACAATATAGATAATTATAGGAATAAAAAAGTCAATTACATAATATTAATAATTATTATTGAACTATACATATATATATATATATGGCTTCCTAATTTCATATAAACCAAATTCTATATAATATATGTAATTCTCCAATTTAAAAGTAGTAAATAGTTAAATCAGTAAATACTAAGAGACTTATTTCAATTACTTTATCAAAAAGTTTTAAGTTTGTATTGATAAGTTATTCACAATCATAACTTTATAAAGTTACATCCTTGTTACAGGGTCTTACAATTGAGTCCAGATTTCCTCTCCTTTGTATGCAAAGAGTCACATCTTAGTGATACTCCTTACTTTCCTCGAATTTCTTCTCTAAACTGAAGCTAGACTCGAATTATCCATTTACTAGTAAGGGGTCTGCTCTGATACCATTTATAATATCTTAAGTTAAAAGTAGTGAATAGATAAGCCAACAAATACTAATGGGCCTATTTCAATTACTTAGCTTAAAAATTTTAATTTTGTATTAATCAAGTATTTATAACTATGGTCTTATAAACTAGTACTATAATATCTCACGACCTACGTGGGACATTTAATCATGGAGTCTCACAATACAACATAACAAGCAAATACGTAATTTACATTAATAATATAAGTAAAATTGTTGCGCCCCCCCCTCCCCCCCCCCAAAAAAAAAAAAAAGAGAGAGAGAGGAGATAGTAAATGAAAGGTGCAGCTAAGCAATTTATCCAGAAATTTACTATAATATCTAGTACAATTATTTTTGGGAGGAAAAAGTAAGATACCAAAAGATAGTTATTTACTTCAATTGGGGCTTAAATTATATATATATATATATTAGCGAAAAACATATTGTACTATGGTTGTACAAAAAGATAAAAACTATAATTACGGTAAAACTTACCTCCCACTTTTTGAACATATATTCACCCATAGAATGCATACAATTTATGGATAGATTAATATTTAAATATTATAAATAAACTATTAATGTATGCTTAGGGTCACTTATTAAAAAGTAAAAAAAGATTGACCTTTTTATGCACTTATTTTTCTTATAAAATGTGTAATCCATATTGCAAAGTCTAAAAATTCTTTTCTTTTAGCACCTCATGGATCTAATTTGTAGAATGTACAAATGCTAGAAGCTTGGTTTAGTATAGCAATTACTCTATGTATGGTAGTATATGTAGATTAGCAACATTTGGTGAGGGGGGTTATTTTAGATCAGCATATGAATTGAACATGGTGAAGTTATGTGTTGACCAAGGGTTGTGATGGACATTATTTTGATCAACACATGTATTGAACATGGTGACATTATGTGTTGATAAATGGTTCAAAGTCAAAAAGGGAGGAACGTAGGATGTATGATAATGGGTTTGTGAACGGTTGCAAATAGAAGTCTATCATTGGATAGATTTATTATAATATGTAAGTTTTATTATAAGATAAAAAAAAAAATTCTTCAAAACTTTAAAAATTCCTAAGATAGTGTAACCTCTTTAATACTATAGATAAATTTTCTTATAAGATGAAAAAATTCTTTAAAACTTTAAAGACACCTAAAATAGTACACAAGAAGGATGTTGATTTCTTGCAACTGATACACTTGAAATTATGAAAACTCAAATCATTACATTATAGCTAGCTTTACAAGGTCAAGCCTATTACCTGGGCTCACATTGAGACTAAGGATTATAGAACAAATGAGGACTAAGGTAAGTAAGGCTGGAGTCTACAATTAGAAAAATAGATGGCGATATTGCCCATTTACACTAATTTTTTATTGTATCTTTTACCTATTTTCAATACATAGGATAATTTAGCCAAATTATAGAAAAATTATCCTATAATTGATAAGTGGATTGTGTTTTCTTTCAATGCAAGTTATATTTATTTAGGTAAATATTATATTTGGTGGCTAATTTTGCATACTTTTGCAATTAATTATTACAAGTTTAAAATTATCAATTTAATACCCAAACTTTACCTAATATTTACATTTAATTTTTTGAACTTCACCCACTTTTACAATCAACCATCTAAATGGAGTTACTCCAGAGTTGTGAATGACTTCAAAATGTACATTAATAGTAAATTGATACTTTAAAATTTTAGGTAATTAATTGTAAAAATGGATAAAATTCAAATACCATGTAGATTGACACTTTAGAACATTTCAAGTCAATTGGTGAAAATATTTTACCAAAAATGGTAAAATTTTTGTTGATCATACCCTTAACCGACAAAATATTGACTATGGAACATACAACAAACTTTGTTACTTAATATATGGAAAACCTAGGTGGCTAAGCAACAAATTTTCACCGTATATATATATAAAATATTTTCCTAAATATAAAATCTAATAGAAATCTTAATTAATAAATTTTAATTAATAGTATTCATAATTAAGATAATTTTTGTAAATTAAATTATTATTAGTAGAAAAATTAGAAATATAACATGTTGATTGCCATTCTTTGCTTTGTTGTACACTTTGCTTGCACAATTGAAAACAATTATGAGGTAGTGCTGAAGAATAATCTGATATGAGCACTTTGATACTTAAGTTAATAAAGGTGAAGAGGAAGTAAAAATCTTGATGGAGAGAGAGAGAGAGAGAGATTGTCCTTACCTAAGGGCATCATTCCTTATTTATAATAGATGAGGCTAAGCTATATTAGAATCGAACTATTAGAGTTTATCCTAAGTCCTCAGTAGGTTAGTCTTGAACTTAGGGCTCATGTATAAAAAAGCCTATCAACATTTGCCCTCTCACTTTCTCGACAACGAGTTTAGTAGGGATAGTAAGCACATGGGCAGGCCCTTAAGATTGCAAGCTAAGCTATTGTATAATGAAGGTAAACTAAGGTTGTAGAAAGAGCTACTTTTGGGCACTATTGATCTTATCCATGATTCGATGAATTGGAGCATTGACTTAAATGAAGTAGTAGGGTCGGTGAGATGCTTAAGTTGGACATGAGCCGTACTAAGTGAATTGACTAAGCAAGCAAGTTATCTAAGTCAGACATGACCTATTGATAAGTACTTTATTATATATATTTGTAAATGGGTTTTTACTAGTGTTTTTCATATTTTTGTGGGTGTTTTATAGATATTTGGTACTTAATTCAAAAATATTTTGATTTTAGGCTTGGATGAAATAATTGAGAAGAAAAGCAAAAACTGAATCAAATTTCATTTGATTTAGATTTGAATTGAAATAGTTATGAGCTTTTAAAGATCGATAGATCTGAAAATTAAAAGCCCAATAATATTCCAGCCCATCGTCCAATGATAAATGTCTAAGAATCGTCCAAGTTTTGCCATCCAATTGTAAAGCCCATGACATAATGAGACATAAAAGAAGGCCCTGATGTAGATAATTGGAAATCACTTTGAAAGTTGTCTATGTCCGTGAAACGAGCCATGACAAATTAAGTGGAAGCCCATCGTGCCATTCAATCGTCCAATTGCATGGCCAATTGTTAAAGTCCAACATGGAGCAAAATTGAAGATGCCATGCAGCTTTTGCGAATTGAATTATGGCTGTGAAATGAATTTTTCAAGTCCACGTGATTTTTTTTAAAGTCAGTCCACAATTGAACTTTAAGTCTTGAACTATTGCTTGGTGTGTTTGTGTATAATCAGCAATTTTAGGTATCAATTGAAAAATGCGAAACTATTGTGTAATGTGTTTTCGTTTTTACGAGGTTTACACCTTTCGATGGTGGAGGAGTGGGACGATTATTGAAAGTAGTGTTTAAAATCGAACGAATATGATCAATGAAAGATGAAATGAAGGATACTTGTTCTTTGCTTATTTATAAGTAGATGCATGATACAGTAGCTGAAAAATTTGCACACCTATTAGAGGTGGAAAATATCTCCATAAATCCGATTCATCATCTTCAAGAGGAAAAGGAGTGGAGGAAGTTTTTTCATGATTAAATCTATTGGTATCATAGGACTACAATAATTGTGTAAAGTGCATATGGAGTTGATTAATTATGTTTGGAAAAAAGAAATAATTGTGCTAAGTGCATATGAAAATATTGTACGTTTTGTTCTTACTACTTGATTGATTAGTAAGGCTTTGGTTTCAAACCATATAGGATTTGTTATTGCATTAGTTGGATGATAAATTGAAAGTGAAAAAGGCACATATCGTCTTCTTCGACCTATTATCTTGAGTAAGTTGCAATTTTTTTCCTCCTTGATTCTATGCTCTACTTTTTTTTTTTCTTTGCTCATGCTTAATTCCTTGCACTTTTGCATATTATAGGAGTCATTGCATTCTTAATGAGGACCAATCACCACCCCCTACATCTCCAACTATGACTAAGTGTTTTTTTGATGTTTGATATATTTGATAATTTGATCTAAGATTGGGAGATAAGTTTTAACTTTGTTAAATAAATTACCATATAGAAGCAATATATTTTTTTGATGGTGAGAGTCAATGGAAACAAATAAACCTTAAGTTTTGGTGTAGTTCAATGTCCCCTCTCCCCAAAATGATTGGAGTTATTTGAGTTATACTCTTCAAAAAGATGAATGTGTGACTTTTTACGTCTTACCAATGCTTCCACTTTAATTGTGGTGTTGTGACATTTCATACCATTCTCAAAATATATGTTCATAGTTGTATAACGTTTGAATGTCACAAGTATTGCTTATTAGCAATGTTTAAACGTTACTAATATTTTACGATTTGATGACATTTACATCTTTTGTAATGTTTATCTTTTAAATGTTACAAATTATTTTTTGTGACACACCTTTTGTGATGTCTATTACTGACATCTAATAAATGTTACAAAATTTTTATACGTATACTTAAAATTAGCAACTTCTATTAAACATCCTAAAAAGTCAAAATTCTTGTGGCTTGATTATCAATGAAGATAGAAGAGATTTCATGAATCTATATAGTTTTCCTCTTCCTAGGCACTTTTATTCACTCATGTCATTGATGGCAATCTACCTCTTCATAGAAGTAAACACTCCTCTCAAAGCCAAGACTAGCCATGAAATGTAAGTTAGAGCTTTGTAAGTTGTAAAAGAATAGGCTAAGTGAATTGCTTAGGATTAACAAACTTCTCCTTTTGCTTAAGAAACAAAGCTTGAGTCATAACTAGCCATCTCTACTAAAGAGAAGTTCTTAGCATTCTCAATGGTAAAAACAATTGAATTTATATCCATATCTTTGATAACTAGGAACTTCTGAAATCCAAATCTTGTATGAGAACTTAAAAGTAACTTCTTGAAGAGGGTTTTCAATATTTAGTCATGAGATGCACAACATTGTTGACAATATAGAAAGTATTGAGGTACTAAAAGAAGAAAAGAACCATAGATTAAACTATCCTAGTATCTTTATATGTTGTTACTTCCTTATGTAATATGGAACTTTGGGATTAGGACTAAAATCACATCCAAAAGTTCAGATGGAATGATGCCAAAAGCTTGTAAAGCTATATTTTTGCAAATCAAGAGTATGACACCATTGACACAAAAAGTTAGAGCTAGAACATGAACATAAGAGTTAGTTCTTATTCATATATTGGATTCACGTGTAAATGAGAGGGTGTGTGGCCTTTCCAATGTTTTCTTTTAGTTGAATGGCATGTCTGTACTAATGCTACTTGATTCTCAACCTTCATTTGCTTCTCCATTGGTTACATCAGGTGATCTTCGTATATAGATGAAAGCTCAATGTTGATTTAGTGTTGACAGAGATGTTTTTGTAGGTATTTGCATCTTCTAAAATTACTTAGTACGAAGCTCGGTTTAAGTGTTGTTATGAATGGAAAACTTGGTCAAAGGAAGCTCATATCAATTTGGGATGCTCACTTGTTAGCTTACAGCAAGCTTTTATGGGTATTCTACTATTCGTGAATTGTTTGGTTAAGGAATTGGTTAGCTTGGGTTTGTATTAGGGAGTTCGGGACATGTGAAGGCTTGAAGTGTTACGGTCTGAGAGTTTAAAGGTGAGTGAGGGTGTTTAACTTGGGTATAATGTGTGACAAATGGCATTAGCAAGCAATTTATTTGTGGGGTAATTGGTTTGCTTATGGAAGGTTGAAACCATCTTTAGAGAATACCTCACCATTAAACACATCGCCTGCAAATGTCACTCACTACACAATCTGCCTAAGTTGAACACCTACACTCACCTTTAAACCCTTGAATTGTAATATTTAGCCCCTACCTAAATTCATGATGTGCTTGTCATAAGGCTAAACTATTGCCATTACCATACTAAAAGATTACCAATCATCGTATACTTGTTGTTAAACCCCTCCTATGATCATCTCCACTAAAACGTTGAGTCTCTACAAGTCTCTTCTTACCCTCACCCATCTCTTCATCCATCGAGATTACCTCTTGCTAAATTTCACAATGGTAAGGTAGGACACTCAAGTACATTTAAAAGGATATGGGTAAAACTTGCTACAAGATAACTTGTGACGTAGATGTCTTCTACAGTGATTTCTTTCCTCTAATGGCTACTCCTTTAAGACTAACTTACATAAGTTGGGACTTACAATGCAATTTCCTTTAAGATATTTAGATACGAAGATATACATATATTTAGTTGTAACGCCCCAAAATTCAAAGTATTACAACTCGCCAAGTATCCTTAGTATCTAATTATACATTAGGCGAAGATTGATAACTAAAATCTCTAAATATCACTATAAAAACCTCTAATAACAAAAAAAAAGTATATATTATTTTGCAAGCCTAATTAACATCAAATTATAAATAATTAATTCTTAAATAATAAAAATTAACTATAAGAAATAACATCTAGCTATCTAACTCTTATGTAATGTGTAATCATCACTCCTCCCTTCCCAAAGGTAGTATAATAAGGATCTTCAAGATCATTGTAATATATGTAATTGAAAAAGAAAGAGAAATGAGCTGAAGCTTAGTATGTAACATTGTAAGCACATACGCATGCTATACTAAAATAACAATCCACATACATTAATCTAAATAAATAATGTAAACAATCCATTTATTATCTTTGAATTAATCCATCAAATATCACAATCTTGGTGCCTCAAGACTTAGGGTAACGATGTTGGGAATTGCCACTATAGACCTCAACAACCTACGAGTCCCTAAATCTACCCATATCATGCCAATAAGTGACTCCACTAGAGATAATGTCACCTATCAATCAACAGGGTACCCTCTAGGGATCCGCCACTTCGAGCTCCTAGGTCGAGTTAAGCATAAGTAGCAAACTTTTTTATAGTTGGATATTTCATTAATTCATTTTAACTTTCTATCTTAGCAAGCATAACCAACAAACATGTGCTACGTACCTTACTCCTAAGCAATTATATCCCATGATTTCTTATTGACATTAAAACCTAATATATTCATGTAACAAAACTCATCACATATCTATACTTAATTAGAAACTAATGTTATAACTTATAACTATGATTTTGATTTGAATTGCTTGTATTTTATACTTGAGGTAAATTGTTCAAAAACTATATTAATAACATTATAGATTAAAGCCTATGGTTAAAGTTTAACCTTCCCATTTACATAACATTAAAACTTAAGAACTATATATTTATTCATTATTTATTGATATACACTACTTATATATTTTTTACATTAGTTCATTTGTTATTATGATCAACATAGTTATTTTATTATTATGAAATTATTCTTTAGCCTATTGTTATTTATTATATATAATCCAATTAATTTTATTTGATTCTACACCTCTAAAAATAAAATTTGGATAATCTCTCTCCATATTATTTATAGTTAATAGGCTTCAATTTATATCTTTATTTTCTATATAAATATATCTTTTTTTATCTATCTCTATCTATATCTATCTCTTTTATATTTATATAGGAATCTATCTATATCTATATTTATAACTTTTATATTTATATATGAATCTATCTATATCTATATCTGTATCTTCTATATCATCTATATCTATATTGTTTTTCATAAGGTTTAAATTAATATTTCCTACGCATCTCTACACCTTAAACCATACATTAAAGTATATTTTAAAAACTTCAATAATATATATATATATATATATTTAAAACATGTTTTATTTTCTCTTTATATATATATATGTTCATATCTATATTATTTTTTATAAAGTTTCATAATTTAATACTGATGTTAGCAAGAAATCGACGTGTCAAAAACATGAGAAAACTTCAATTCTTTATTCATAATTCACATATAAATGACTTTTATATATGTCTTTTCAACTCTAAATCATTTATTAAAGTAAATAGAATCCAAAAATCTACATACTTCATTTAGATTCAAGAATTGCAACACTTCACATTAATGTTCTTTTTGCAAAATGCAACCACAACGACTACTTTAGGGTTTTGCAAAATTCCCTAATCAGAAAAATCCTACAATTCTTCTTGATTGAGAAACTCACCTTTGTATTTTTTTTCCCTAACATGATCTTCTAGAGAGGAGTTTATTCGATAAAGAGATAATTATAAGAGATGAGGATATTATCTTAATGAGTAGAAGAAAAAACTATATGAGAACGAGAATAGAATGATAAGGTTACGAAGAGAAAATAGAGAAGATTTGTCTCCCCCCCTCTCTCTCTCTCTCTATGTGTATATATATATATACACATATTTAGGGTTTTAAAATATTTGTATACAGGGATATATCTTCTTTTGAAAAGATTGTTATTATCCTTATTTATATTATTATTATCATTTTTTTTGTCTTTACATTCTCCCTCTCTTACAAAAACTTTTATTCTCGAAAGTTACTAATAGCTTAGATAAGAGAACACCTATTCTGTTACAAACACGTCCCTCATTTCTTGTTTTCTTGTATACTTCAACCAATCATTAAGATCTTAGGTTGTATTAATGACTTTTTCACTATTTAAGGAAGTATTACATACATACATATATATTGTCACTTAAGTATGTATTTTCTAATAGCTTTTATGGCTAATTATTAGTGCCACAACTAATTCTTTCATTATTATTTTTATTTTATTTTATTTTTTTATTACTTGCTTTAGTATAGCTACCATTATTTTTATCTTTTTATAGAATAACCCTTTTTTTAATTTATACATATATATATATGTATATATTTTTACTAAAGGTCATTTATTGGTTACTATTTCTTTATTTAGAAGTTATAATATATGTTTATAAATATCATTATACCTCTTACATAGTGTGCAAGTGCTTATATGTGTATAGAGCTAAGTTATATTGCACAATATCTATATCTTATACCTTTCATTGTTCATTCTATAATAAACCATTTCATTATGCTCATTCGATACAATTCTCTATACATATTGGATGAAATCATTTCATTATATATTCCTATGTATGAAACTACTTTTTATCAAATTGTAAGGATCTTTCTTTTTTTTTTTTCCTTTTCTTTTCTTCTATTTTATTTTATTTTATTTTTTTTACATGTTTCATATTTTGAGATTCTTATGTGTTATACTTTTCAGATATACAATAATTTAAAAAGATTATTATAAGTTTCTACTATTAGTTTTCTTCTAATAAGTTGTAATAGTCAATTATTATGTTTGGAAATATATGTGCTCATTGTCTTTTCACAATTATATGTTTATCTATTTTCTATAACTATATACATGTATTTATACAAGTAGGAGTGGTGAATTTAGACATAACATAATATAGCAAAAGACTCAATGCAACATGATATGAAATGATTTGGTACGACTCAACAAAATACGGCATGACATGATACGATACTACATATGAACGACTGACTAGTGATACAGGAAGAGACCTATAAATTCGCCAATCCCTTATTATATCCATACATGCTAGTGTTTTTAAAATAAGAATCTTTTTAATACAACTTTATTTTTTTCTTGTATATTTTTATTATGCTTATGCTTTGTTTCCTTTCTTTATACTTATTATAATTATCAATTAACATAGGGTATATGTATTTTCATTATTATTGTTTATTTATATGACTCATTTCTTTTCTGTAAAATCATATATTCTTCTCCATAATTATTATTGTATATGTTATTTTTTTTTGTTCTTGTATTTCTTCTCAGCAGTTTTTTTGTGTTTAGAAATATTTTATAATTATTATTAGTACAACCATTGATACTATTATTATATCTAATCATTATTATCTTATTATGATAGCATTGTCGTTGTTAATGAGGTGATCAAGACAAGGTTTTATTATGATAGCTTTACAATTTTCCTTTTTTTTTTTTTATAGTTGGTTGAAGTTAATTGAAATTCAGTTCTATTTTCTTATCTTGTTATTAGCTAATTTCTAGCTTGATTATGGCATCTAGTTGAATAAGTTTAAGGGCGTGCTTACAATTACACAATAGTTTTTTAATATTTACCTCTTTTTTATTTTATATTATTATTATTTAACATCATTAATTTTTTTCCTATTTGATAATCATTGATTAACAATGAATTAGGTTTTAATGTGTAGTTATGATTATTTATTGTAAACTTGATATTTAAAGTTTCATAACTAATTTAATATTAATTATTTTACTTTATCTGACTATTTTATATAAGTAAGAAATTTAATGTTCCAAATTTCTTTAATAATCTTTAAATGGATAAAACTATTAATGCCTTTTAGGTATTCCACCTTGATTTAATATTCTCTTAAGTATATTAGGTTCTATAAATGTTCATTACCTCTAAAATAAGAGAAAAAAAAATTCATAATAAATATTTCCAAAGCAAGCAATAATGACAAACTGAGAAATTTTATATAACTATAATTCAATAACATAAAGTGGCTCATAATCACTTAACCCACTTTCTACCCACACTCTTCATCTTACCGTCTTAAGGTCTATTGCCTAAGTTTTCTAAAATCATTCAAGCACTAGTCCTTCTTGGTGGCTACTCCTTTAAGCTTAGACCATATGAGCCTTTTCATGTCAACAAAAATCACCCACTTATTAAACAAACTAGGTAGCATTGATGTAGCTCAATGAAAGTTGGAACGTAACCATTCGGATACCAATAGTCATAGGACGAGAGGTTTACCCCTCCTAAAGTGCTAACATGGTGCTTGACCATCCTTTACTCTTACATGCTTACTCATATTTTAGATGGTAACCCAGCATTTTGCTGCTTATTTGACCTAGGATATTTCTAAGCCTATCCTTCTTAAGGAGTGTCCTTTAACATTGTCATGAGCCTCCATATGTTTGGAAGGCTCAATTATATCAAGTGGTTTCGACCTACTACGGCCATCATTAGGAGAGTAGCATTGTTTTTTAACCAGTTTACTTATGGGGAGGCTAAACTTATCAAGAGAGAATACCCCACCCTATGAAGATACTACTTGCTAATGCCATTAGCCACACAATATGCTTAAGTTGAACACTCCTACTTGCCTTCTAACTCTCAGACAATGACATTGAGTGCTTTGGCTCATGGTACTACTCTAAAATTGGATTTTGAGTCTTAGAGTTTAAGGTTTCCACTATAGCTCAAGTGGAGCCCTATCAAAAGGAGATTGGAGCTCGAATTTGTTTAGTCGAACAGTTCAATTTAGTTAAGAGCATAGTTCAGGAGCTTAGTTGGTGCATGAGGAGTAACTTAGTTGTAAACTCTTTGCTTGGCTTGTTCTCTATTGATTGGACTCAGAAATTTTTTTACATATGTCGAATTCTTCTTTACTTATCCTTTGCCTAAGCTTCTAGTGAACCTCTTTAGTAAAGTTATATATTTTGTTCTCTTTGGAACCCTTTGTTGTATTTCACACATGAAATTTGTTCATGACTATAAACAACATGGGAGATAAAGCAATAACTTCGACATTTGGATCTAGTGCTCCTAGAAGATTGCTCTTCTTTTAGTAGCCAATTTATGCCTAAAAGCACTGCTAATTTATACTAAAAAGCACTACTGGTTTTTACCTAAAAGCACTACCAGTTTTTCAAAGATAAATGTCCTGGAATGTCATGGTATAGCCAATCTATACCCAAAAAGGCTACAATTATTAGTTTTGTAGTACTTAATAGTAACCAAATTTCAATTTTAGATTCGTGTTGATTTTAAGCAATTGAGATCAAGTGTTTTATCTTTATGCTTCTATAAGTCCTTAAGATTCTATTGTACCCTTGCCTTGCTTTGATTTTGTATGTATTGAAACAAACTCTAAAGAGAAGTTTGGATAATTCCTTAACAATGTTAGAGTGTGAGTCTAAAGATGATTCAATTCGGTGATTTTCGAGCCAGTCTTGTCATTTTATCTCCTTAGCTACACCTTTATTGGTGGTCTTCTTCCTGTAGAAAGCGAAAAGCATTTGGATGTGCCATAGGAACTACATGGTCTCTCCATTATACCCATACGCATTGAAAACTTATCATAGAAAAGTACAAAAAGAAGAATACATTAACCAATTCTATATCCCTAGTTCTTACAAATGATGCCAAATGTTGATTGTCACTCTTCGCTTTGTTGTATGCTCACTTTCAAGACATAAAACTATTACAAGGCTTTGGAGGGTGCTTTGATTCATACACTCTGATGCTTAAGTTTGTAAAGGTGAAGGGGAATAGAAAACCTAATGGAGAGAGAGAGAGAGAACCTTTACTTGGGTACCTTATACCTTATTTATAATGGATCAGGTTAAGCTATACCTAGACCAAGGTATTGGTACTTACTAAAGTCCTGAATAGGTTGGTCTTGAGCTAATGGCGCATGTAGAAAAAGGCCTATCAACATAGCAAGTGTCATAAGATGGTCTAGTGAGTCATATGTTATAAAATACAGAATAGATGATTAAATATGTTGAGATCATAGTAAACAAATAAAAATATTTATTGAGCTAGTCTAGAAGTAAAATATGAACCTAAATTTGCATTATGTAAGGTCTGTTGCGAACTAGACATAGAATTTATCATTTGGTAGTCATATGGATTAGGAAGTAGATAAAATGGATGCTACTTTGATTATTATGACAACAAGCCACCTAAGGAAGCTATTGTTGAGGGGCATAGATATGTTCTTGGGGTAGGCTAATGCTATGAGTAACCATTTAAGGAAGAGGTAGGAAACATTTAAGGATATTGGGGGTAGAGATATGATGCTTGTGCAAGTTGTTGCTATGACAGGGAGAAAGAGCTGAAAACCGACCATTAATAAGGCAACCATGGATAAGCTTCAATAAGAGGCTGTTGCCGTATTTGTCTAAATGGAGAGGTTATGAGCGACCACCTAGTAGAGCATGGATGATATTATATTGGAAGTG
The DNA here is from genome assembly GCA_024138015.1 of Lumnitzera littorea. Classification (NCBI taxonomy): domain Eukaryota; kingdom Viridiplantae; phylum Streptophyta; class Magnoliopsida; order Myrtales; family Combretaceae; genus Lumnitzera; species Lumnitzera littorea. The sequence goes on along the minus strand of JAMXBB010000006.1, from coordinate 99,318,354 downwards.
GAGTATTTTTTATACTCGTCAACTTTATCACTTGCCATAGTTTAGTTACCTATTGCCATAATAATTGGTAGCTGTTAGACCCTTGCAAGACATTCTTACATGATTGCCATCATAAAGATAGGATTGGTGCTTTGTATCTTAATCTATAGTGGTAGCTTAATTTGAGTCTAAATATCTCCTTCATTTCCATATCATGCTTAGGCTTACCTTTGCTTTCTTATATGCAACTGTCATCCTTGGTCTGCTTCTTAACCATCTTGTTCTACATAACAGAATCAAATTATAACTAAACCAGGGTAAAAGTATTAATCATATGTTAAAAAGATTAAATGTAGAAATCATTACATGTGACTCCTTGTCTCTTAATGTAATTCACTACAATGAACTCTACATTGTGCAAGCTTAAAGGTACTAACTATGGTGAGATTTTGAACATCTTGTAAAAATTATGACATATTCAAGAACTTAACTACATTGAACAAAAATAAATAAATAAATAAAAGGAGATTGTATATATAGTTTAGAGCATCCAATACATAAACAAGTATGTTCTAGGTATATGGTTATAATTCAACTTTAACTTGTTGGTTGAATACACCTTCAATGAGAATTGATAAGAAAAGTAAAATTTTGTTAAGTAGCTAAGTATATAGATAAAATCAAATAAATAATTACATTAAAATGAGGAGAGCAACTTCCCCTTTACTCGTTTCCTTATAATATTTCCGACAATCTATATACATGTTTTAGGACTTGTGCCAATTAGTTTAAGTAGTCTCTCAATTTCATCTCCTTCTTGTGATCTTACATCAAAGTTGCCTTGCAACAAGGAAAATGTAAAATTGATCAAATAACAGGTTTTATGATTAAATTGGATTGTATCAAAATGACTACCTATATTTTTCCTTTTTTTAAATAATAGATATATTTGAAGTTTAAATTGTTAAGTGTCACCAAATGAAGTTTTTCTTGTCAAATTTTACGCTTGAAACTTAAATTTGATAAATGCTTTATTTAATTAGACTTCTATTTATCAAATTTACTACATTTGTAAGACAACATAACAAATATTCATTTGTTAAAGGATGCAAATTAGAGGTATAAAGTAAATTTGACTAGTAAAAATTCAACTATCATTTCTATTAAGAAATTAGAGTCCCAAAAATATGATTTAAAATATAATTGTATTAATATATCATCCAAATAATCTTAATCGTCATAATTACATTAGTTTTGCATCTAAATAATAATTAAATCAAATAATATTAAAATTATGTAGTTTAATGAAACTTATAAAAGTACATGTTAAGGTTCTTAGAAGTATTAGCTTGCTAAAAGAAAGGACTTTCCTTTTATTACAGGAAGGATCTTGCTATAAGAAATCATGTTCTTATACTAGTCTTCTTCTTTACAAATATTTTAGCTAGCAAGGCTTACTTAATGAGTACATACACTAACCTATCTTGCTACAAAAACCTTATCCCAATGAGATTTTAGTATTCTTGCAATCACTATTCTTTATAGCAAGAAATCTTATTCTTTGCAGTGAGCATTGGTTTGATCCATATCAGCATCAATAACAGATTTATTATGTTGGTACATATTCTCAATTCGTCCTTCAATATTGGTTCATGAAAATCAAATTTTATCATCACATCTTTGAGAATGAGTCAAAAGTACCGATTTCCTCATTGAATTTGGTTCACTAAATCAACTAGATTATGTGCCCAAATGGTGACTCTATATGTATATGATCCTCTTAAGCTACATATACTATTATTAAGGTAATAAGCAAATTGAGTTGAATAAAAAAATATTGAGCTTAAACTTGAGCTTGGTTTAAGAATTCAAAACTCGATCTTGAATGATCTTAAACTATTGAGCTTGGTTTTATTTTATTTATGCACTTTTTCCCCATCCCTAGCTCTATAGTTTTGGTTATTCTCTTTATTCTCAGCAATTTCTCTACTTATATATTGAATCCCAATTTATTTTACTTATAAATCATAATATAAATCTTTGAAAGCCATGGTTTATTTTTATTTTTTTCTTTAAGGATTTTGATTGTCATGCTAATTTTCTTTTCTTCTCAACTTGCATTAAAATCTAAATAATATATAGTTTTTATTTTTCAAGCTATATTTTAAAACTATCTATATCCTAATTAATTTAGATTAGTAGTTAGATAATCAAATTTTATTCTCATTGCATAAATCGTACTTAGATTTGGTTTAGGTTTCAGGCATCTTATCTTTATAGTATATTTAGACTTATAAAGAAAATGAGGACTATACAGTAAAATGTATTAACTAGATTTTTTTTTTTTTTTTTTGGGCAAAGCATTAGCTAGATTGACCTAGGTCATTTTTTGTCATTTAACACTTATATTTTTTCCCTCCATTTGGAGACAAAGGTTTTCAAAAAAGAATCTAAGAGACTACCATATATGTTATTACATTTTGAACTGAGTTATAAAAATCCTATGTCGATTTAAATATTTATGGATCCTAAAATGTAAATTGTAACAAACATAGAGCCTTGAAACCAAAAAAAGGGTTAAAAACTAAGGTATTTTTTATGCATATTTTCCTAGAAATTTAATATATTGAAAAATTTCGGATATATACATAGCAAAAGCATAATAATGCCAAGGATTATAAGACTTTAGTATACTTGTGCTGTTGGTTTTGGTAAACAACTCATGTTTATCCAAATTTACTCATACATCCAAGGATGCGTACAATTTATCTTACTTTGCTAAGAAACACTTAAATTTTATTTAAAGTACTTGCTATAATGTTTGCATTGATAGCTAAGACAATTACAGCTAAGACAAACCATTTGCCATCTCTTTCTAATAATATAGTTAGTCTAAATAACCATACACGACTAGCGGCCTATCACATTACCAAATTTTGTAAGCGAAATCCTTAAAAGTTTTTACAGATGAATATTTTCAACATGTATAAAACTTATGAATTTAGTTGAGGCTATTTTTTATGTTGACAATTGAAATTGCATGAAATGTTCGTAAAAGAAACTAAAGAGTTGCGTTGTAATGGTAACCAAATATAAAGACCTTTCAATTATTAGTATAGAAATCCCAACCTAAATAAATAGTTAAGGTCTTATAGAGAGAAACAAACATTAAAAGATAATCGTAGAAATATATAACATAACTACATAAGATAATAAGTTTATAACGATTACATAAACATATGGAAAGGATTCAATATTGAGTTATAGGTTAGGATACTAAGGAGAACTAATTATTAGCATTGTTCAGAGGCGATGCATGAAAATTCTCGAAGAAATTGAAGCCTTACAGAACCAAAATAATGCCAGTGCTGCTACTACCATCGTTGCTATTGTTGTTGCTATTGCTATTGCTATTGCTAGAAATGTAAATGTTGTTGGAGATGTCATTGAAGTTGAAGGACGTGACTTGTGACTTATGAGTATTCTCCATAGGTTTTGGGAGGCTATTTGTCTTGTTGTTGTAGAGTATCATAAACTAACAATAGCTACTTCAACATGTCCTTTTTCTTTCTCAAATTCTCAGATTTAGTTGTATTATTAGATGATGTCAGTACATGAGATATATACATAACCACATCTTAAGGAAATAAGTTTCAATGTTACTAACATGCTACATAAAAGGAGGTTTTATAAAAAATATATACTATTGCTATTACTATCATGTGCTTAAATATAATTATTATTTACTCACCATACATCCAAACATGTAGTGTACTAATACCAATGAATCTTTTTTTCTAAGTGTAACACCCTAAGCCATAAGCAACAAATAACCAAGCCAACAAACATTAATGGACTTATTTTAACTACTTGGCTCAAAAGTTTCAAGCTTATGTTGATAAGGTATTCACAACTGTGGCCTTATAAACTAGTACCAAAACCTCCCACAATCCATGTGAAACACTTAACCATGAGGTCTCACAATCTTCCCCTTTAAACATGTGATATCCTCATCACGAGACCTTACAATTAGGCTTGGATCTTTCCCCCTTTTCGGTGTACGATTTGAGCCACCTACTACCTATAAGTGATCTTGTAAGCATGTAAGGAATCACACTTAGGTAACACTCCTCACCTTCCTTGAACCTCTTCTCTAAATTGGAGCTATACCCAAATCATCCACCTATTAATAGGGAGTCCACTATTGTAAACCCCACGAATTTAGCTTTCTAAGTATAGAAACAAATGTCCAAATTGTAAATGATTTCCTAAACTTAAAAGAGCCAGTGAGATTTAAAACCGATTAAAATCTCAATCCAAAACCTAAAGTGGATACAAAAAACTTTAAATCATCAATTGAACCCCTAACCGCATACGAAGACCTTAAAACCTCGAACCTCATCAAAACCCTAAGATGATAATCGAAGATTTAATCGCGTAAGAATATATGAAACCCTAAATGTGTAAAAACATTAGAGATTGTGCCCTAAAGTAATAAAAACCCTAAAACTATAACTTTAAGGATATAAAAGCACTAATTCACCATAATTTGCTTTAAAACCCTAAGTGATAATATATCCTTCATATTTTGCCATTTCATCGGTAAACGACTAAAGATAACCCTCAATCATGCATAAATATTTAGAATACTTAAATGATCCCTTAGAAACTAAGATAATGAATCATAGATTACATTTATTTCTTAAGTATATGATTAAGATAGTCTTACTTAGAGTTAGAGGTATAGTTGAAGATTAAGTTACATGTAATGAACTTTAATACTTGAATTAGTACTTTTTGCACTTGTTATCCAAAGTAGTTTATCAAATAAGATATATAGGCTATAAAGACCTAAAGTAAGACCTCATCAACTATGTTTATTAATCAATTCACCAAATACCTCATTTCCTTAATTTTTCCCTTAATTTCCCTTAATTACTACATTATGTGTACAAAATTATATATGCTTAAGGAGAGTTGACAAAGTCAACATTTTGAAAAGTCAACAAAAGACTAAAAGATAAAGAAAATATCTACTCCTTCATGATGGCTTCTCTTATCTTTTCTTTTGATTTTTCTCTTCTCTTTCTCCTCAATTGTTGCTGTCCACTTATTCTTCAACTTGACCCCACCATTTGTTCTCTTCCATTATGACAACAAAACAAAAGAAACAAACCAAAAATCCTCCTCGATTGCCATGAGCTTCCATCTTTCATTTCACCTTCAACATCTTCCTTTTTGTCTCCTTAATTCCAACATAAGCAAAGGTATGTATTTAAGTTACTTCATCTTGTTTTATCTTCTTCATTAGTTAGTTAATTAGGTAGATTAGATAAGTAGTTATGTGTTTAGCGTTGTCTTGAAGAAGAGGGAACAAAGTTCCCATCTTTAAGTGTAGGAATTAGGAATTATGAAGAAGAAGAAAGGAAGACATGAGTATATGCTCATAAGTATGTGCACATAAAGGAATACTAAAAGAACAAAAGTATGTGAACCTTTGTACATGAGTATTTACCATGTACATAACCTAAATTAAGACCACATTTAACTATACATACCTATACTACACTAAATACATACATAAAAACACAAAAGGATGAAATTGGGAAGATTTTCTTAAGGAAAAGATTAGGCATACGAATTTGTGTATAAAAATACGTATCTAACCGTATAGGTATATGAGTATGTATACATGTATAAATACGGTATAAGTTTAAGTAGATGTATAAGTATATATGTATAAGGTATATGTACATAAGTATAAGGGAAGAAGTAAAATGTACATAAGACATGTACATATGACATAAGCATGAGAAGAGGCTTATGTAATCATATGATGAGGTAAGTGATGAGGTAAGCACATGAGGTAAGCCATGACATAAGCAAGTAATAACATAAGCGTAGGTTTAGAAAATGAGAAAATAGGAAGTGTGTATAATAATTAGGTACTTAACTTAGTAAACCCTAAGACACTTTTTAAATTGGATTATACTTAATTAAGTATATGAATTAGCAATAGCCAAGTAAAATCTTCTAGATATAAGAATTTAAGGCTTAACTAAATCATTGAGTATAAACAAAAGATAAAAATATAAGTAATAAGAGTACTTAAGTTTTCATAGTTAAAAATTTCAATAAATTTAGCCCATATCATAAAACACGGGTCTTAACATCCAAAACGAACATCACCGTGTGAATGTGCGTCCAAAAACGATGAAAAACGATTATAAATTCATAAATATTGAAAATAAAATGAAAAAGTTACGTACGATTAGCAATTAGGTTTAATAGAATAAGGGCTGATAGTAATCTAAGTAGAATTAGGTAGATAGATATCTAGAACTATTAGTTGAGTCAACTACTTATTATCCTTGTTATCTCATAATGATCAGGTGATCCCGACGAGGGCGAGGATCTCCCAATCGGTTATTACGACTAGAGCGAGTCGTCATAGTCAAGTGAGTACTCCCGATGACTCTATACTTGTTTGTGCTTATAGTTAGTGCTTGTAGTTAGTGCACTTAAATTGAATATTAATAACTTGATGCATAGGGTTTTGGGATATGTGTGTGCTTGATATTGATTGATTGTTATAAGAAATATTGTTAAATACGATAATTGATGATTTGATGGTATGATTGATTTGTATATAATTTAGATGGTTTGCTGATATTGATTGATCGGCTCATAATCTGACCTAATTATATTTGGCTTATCTTGAATCAAAAGGGTCATGCATTATCTATGCATCGCATTACTTATTCCGACCATCACTTCATGCAGTTGGTAATGAAGGGCCTTGGAGGGATGGATTCCCACATGATTTGGTTAGTACCGTGTAGGAGCATGGGTACAACAACACCCTACCCTTGGCTCGCAGGTTCTATTGGCGCCGGAGACGCTAACCGTGGGTGGCTAGGGGTCACGTCTAGAGACCACCACTGTAGGGTCTGAGTGTGGACTGCGAGGGCCACCTCACCGCTAGGCCTGGGACTTTGTGAACTATTGGATTTTTAGAAATGGAAATGTGTTTTTGTGAAATACGGAGTTCTAAGTTATGGGTAAAAACCCAGGTGCTAGAGCCCGGTCATGATTGGTGCCGATGAATCTCCAACCCTTATCTTGGAGAGCGTTAAAATCCGATATTATATGCAGTACCAGTCAACTGCATATATTGTTTGGCATTCTGCGTGTACATGCATTCATATGGTTGTAACAATTTGTTTGATAATTGTTTGCCAGTATGGTATGAGGGATAGCTTACTAAGCTCTTATAGCTTATTCCCCAATAGTCTTTCTTTTGCAGGTTTACACATGATATGATTGGGATAAGTTTCGAGTGTTGAGTGCGAGATAAAAATATGTACATTAGTGTTAGAATTAGTTAAGATCTTTATAGGTGATACATAAATATTCTTTGTAGAAAATATTCACATGTTAGAATTTAATATAATTTAATTCTTCATACAGTTTTATAATGTTGGCATATCCTGTCCTATTATTTGGTAGGGGATACCGATTCTCTGCGGTTCTAAGGAACTGTGGGATATCGGACACCCATAGTTATTTATATTTGTATTCTACAGTAAATTAATTACTTAAAAATCAGTAACCTTAGTGATTAATCATTTAGAGTCTTGCAATCTCTGACTTGCAAGACGGTTTTTATATCATGGGTGCACACATGTTATGGAAATGTTAGGTAATCCTACTAGGCCCCCTTTAGGGTTTGGACAACTCTGATATCATTTGTAACGCCTTAGGCTATAAGTAGTGAATAACCAAGCTAGTAAATACTAATAAGTCTATTTTAACCATTTTGCTCAAAAGTTTTGAGCTTGTGTTGATAAAGTATTTACAACTACAACCTTATAAACTAGTACCACATGAAAGTCAACGATCACCAGGGTGAAGTGATATATATATATATATATATATATATATATCATCACATCTACATTATTTCATAGGTAGATAACATATATAATAGTTGCATAATCTATATATTTGTTATCTATATTATTAAAGTAAATTAGAGTTTAAGTAACCGTCAAAACATAATCTTAGTTACTTTTATTCATTTAATCTTTTTAAATAAAATTTAAATTATTGATAAAATAATTTACTTTAATATATTAGATTTTGCATATAGGGCAAATTCCAAACTTCAAGGAAACATAACCCACCTCTCTCACTGTCTTCGCTCCAATATTCCCATCTCTTTCTCTATTTGCCATTTGTCATGTTCAATGCATTTTTTTCTTTTTGAATTGTTTAGCACTAGCACATGGTCTACATTCTATACATGAACTGCCCATGTTTGGCATTGTCACATTTTGCACTTTTTTTTTCTTCTTATCGAGCCACATTTGTTATTGTACATGCATATGATTTCTAAGCTTTTGATACTTTTATTGTTTTCTTTTTTTTTTAAAGGAAAATTACTGTAGAAGTAACATGGCATTATGCTAAGAAATTACAATATACTTAACCAATTATATTCAAATAATAAGAAATTTAATTTTTTTTATTGAGATAATTTTTTAAAAGTTTCCATGTGAGTGTTGCCAATGCGTGTTTTTTCTTATCCTCTCTACCATGCTAATCATAGTTTCTTTGGGTTGAGTGCAAATCATAGCTAATTAAGACCCCTTTGATTTAAATAATATAGATATAGATAAGAGGTAGTAAAATTGTAGAATGGAAGGAAAAAAAAAAAAGAAAGAGGTGTTTCTTTTGTAGGTTTATACTATATTAGAAGTTATATGTATCTTCACGAGCCTAAGATATTGCTTTTATAAAGAGATTATGTATTCATTTCTTCATTTCAACTTTCCATGATAATTAGTATTAGGTAACCAACTTATTATGAATTTAGATATTAGGTAAGTAACTTAGAAAGTAGTTGCAATTATTAGCCTTAGTTATTTAAGCAAGATACTAAATTATTGTAGTTAGTAAAGTTTATTAGAAAATTAGTTACTATAGAAAATGTTATTCTCAAGATTTCTTCTTTTCTCTCAATTTTTTTTAGAATTTGTCTTTGATTTGAACTAAAGAAGATTATGTATTTCTTGTTTATGTAAATGGATTGCGCGAAATCCTAACAATTGTGTTTTTCTTATTGAGAGAATCGCTGGAAATAGAAAAATTCTTCATGTAAATGTTAGAATGTATAGAAAAATGCAAGACGAATTTAAGGAATTATGAAAAGATACAAAGAAAACACAAGAAGACATACCATTATGGAAGGCAAGTTTTAAGCATTTATAAGAAGTAATAGTAGAATATTTGGAAGAAGAGCAAATAATGAACCAAAATAAAGAAAATGCTACACTAAATATTGATGATAGGGGAAAAGAAAATTTTCATGAAATAAATCAACTTATTACAAAAAAAGGATACTAATGAAGTAAAGGATTTGGTGTAAGAAATTAATGTGGAGATTGATTAAGAAAATAGCAACATGGACATTCCTAATGCAAAGATGTAAGAGGAGGGGAATTTTTGCACTGTTGGCTTTATATGTACAACAATATCAAAGGTAGATGTTTTTATGAAAAATTTAATTGGAGAACAAAAATCCATGTTTCTCAACAACATCAATTATGAATATGAAATTTGAGGACAAAGAAATTTTATTATTTAAGTTTTAGGCTTTGTAACCTTTAAAAATCTTGAGCCAAAAGAACAAGAAAATGCTCTAATGATACATTTTAGGGATGTTCAAGTCAACATTATCTTTATTATCTTGATAATGAAGCATATATTGAAGATCTTGTTAATGATTTTTTAATATTACTAAATTATATTAGTTAGTAATACTTATGTTGAATTTTTTTCTCTTGAACCTTAAGGAAGAGGTTTTTTTGTAACAGTTGGGGAAATTGTTATGAATTTAGATATTAGTCAAGCAACTTAGTAAGTGGTTGCAATTATTAGGATTAATTAGTTAAGCAAAATATTAAATAGTTATAACTAATAAAGTTTGTTAAGAAATTAGCTATTATAGAAAATGTTATAAATAGCACTTGTGGAAAACCAAAAAGATCATTATTTCAATCATAACCAAATTCAAGAACTATTATTCTTAAGTTTTCTCCTTTTCTTTCAATTTTTTATAAGTTTGTCTTTGACTTGAACTAAAGACAGTTACGTTTTTTATGCTCATATGAATAGGCTACATGAGATCTTAATACAATCATTGATCAATATGTATGCCCCATTTTTTATTAAGGGAAAGAAAAAGGAAAATCGTTATTTTTAAAAGTTTTCCTATATGTAATTTATGTATTTCAATCATTATAATCATTTACCTTTGTTTAGCACTTATAGCACAAGTGCGATATTTGCTCATATAGATATAATTTGCATATGTGTACAAATGTTACATACAAAACATGTATGTAATCTATGTAAATTAATATGTATATATAACCTATATTTATGTTACAAGAGTATAACTAGCACCTATATTCATAATAGGGTTAATGACGAATTTATCATCCTAACTTTGCTTAAATTTGCAATTTATTAACTAAATTTTGAAACTGTCAATTTATTACTAAATGAAATTATTTGTGTTCATTTATACTACCTAATACAACTTTTTTATTAATTGTTTTCATATATGGATATATAGATGAGTTATGACTTGGACACGTGGAATAAAAAGTCTATATGGATATCTACATGGCATTGGCATGCATATTGGCATGTACATAACATTTTTATTGCTTATATGGCACTTTTTATTATTATCATTGTTATTATATTATCAATTATTAATATTTAATTATTTTTTTTATTGCATCATTGCATGCTAACATGGCATTTTCATGGCATCCACATAGTGTCCACGTAGCATTATTATGGTGATAAGTAAAATGTATAGTCATATAAGATAACTCATCCTTACATCCATTTCTATTCCCTAGTCATTTACTCAACCAATAGTTGTCCTATATCTCATTATATAGTAGGATAAATAAGTTTAAAACCAACTTTTCATCACTTTATTTTTCCTCACTTGTTTATGCAAATCCAAAGTTAGAACCATAACTAGAAAGTACTATGCATCTTCTATTATCTCACAAACATCGAAAACCACCAAACACCATCTTGTCGAAGAATGCTTACAAAGTGGACCCCCTAAATTGTTTGTGGTACTTGAAAAATATTTCAAGTACTAAAAATAGCCCAATCATACCACTTTGAGCCACCACAATTTGACTTTTCAACTACTTTAGCTTCAACCAGCACTACCATTTGATAGTGTCCCATGTCTATAAGAAACCATGATAGTGGTTAAAGTTAAAGTGGCAGGAGAATCAAATTGTGATTGCTCAAAGTAGCATGATTGGGTTGTTTTTGGTACTTGAAATATTTTTAAGTACTAGAAACAATCTATGAGGTCCACTTTGTGAGCTTTTTTGATGAGATTGAGGTGTTTGGTGGTTATGAGATGATAGAGGATGCGAAGTACTTTCTATTTATGGCCTTAACTTTAGATTTGCATGAACGAGTAAGGAAAAATAAAGAGATGAAAAGTTGGTTTTAAACTTATTCATATAGAAAAGAAATGATGTATTTACAATTGTTATCATACATAGCTTATTCTATGAACATTATCCCACTATATAATGAGTTATATAATAGCTATTGGTTGAGTAAATGATCGGGAAGTAGAAATGGACATAAGGATGAGTTGTCTTATGTAACCATTCATTTGAATGCTACATGGATGCCACGTAAATGCTATGTTAGCAAGTAATCAATAATAATAATTAAGTATTAATAATTGATAATATATTAACAATGATAATAATAAATAATGTCATGTAGGCAATAAAAATGTTATGTAGATGGCACGTAGGCACACTAATGCCATCTAGATGTCTATATTGACTTTCTAATCCACGTGTGAAGTTATGATTCATGATTGTTCTATATATTAACCTTTGTAAGCAATCATCAACATAGTTATATTAGGTAGTATAAATAAATATGAATAGTTTTATTAGGTAGTAAATTGATGGTTAATTGCAAATTTAGGCAAAGTTAAGGTGGTGAATTTAACATTAATCCTTCATAATATATATTTACATATAACAATACAATTATATATATAAATGTATATTATATATAACATCGAATCTATATACATGTCTTTTATATATTATGTTATTTATATATTCACCATTATATACATATATATAGCTTGTAAATATACGTATTTAATATGTATGTAATATAGAACTATATATTGTATATATAACATGTCAAATATTAAATGTTATATGTACAAATGTGTGTGTGTGTATATAACATGATATAAATTTTCTATACACATGTTATATGTAAAATCTAAATACAATATATATGTAAGTTATATAAAAATTCTATAATCTATATATTTTGCATATATATGACATTTATATGTATAATATAATATATAAATAATATAAATAGCACTAGTTATTTGATTCATAAAACATATATGTATGTACATACATAGAAAACATCAAGTATACGTTATCTTATGTATAGAAAACATACACAATAATGGGATATATATTTGTTTTACATATATATATATATGCATGTATATATATATTTGTTCAAATACAATATGTTTTAATATTTGTAAAATAAAGTAAAAACCTAAAGATGAAATGGAAACATATTGATGATTTCACTGTAATTTATCAAATAAGATCAAATATTAACAAAAATAAAATCATATTTGTACCTAGAGCTTCGTGTTGTATGGAATTTTTTTTTCTTTTTTTTTTTTTATGTTGTTAGATAATTAGAACTAATAAGGTTACAATATTACGCATTAATGAGGGTTAGTTTCAAGATTATTTTAGGCAACTACCCATTAAGTAAGGTGAAATAAAATCGTGATTCTACCATCTCAAAGATGGAATCACATTCCACTTTAAAGATAGAATCACTAATTTCAAAAAATCATGATTTTAGCTTCTTAAAATGCATCCAAACATAAGATAGGAAATTGAACCTAGAATCTCAATTTCATTCCCGATCCATTCTTGTCTGTTAGAAGTAGTCTGTTAGAAGTAACATTAAAGTTTTTAAATAAGCAATCATTATTTATGTTTATATATCACCAAACCATTTGGTTCCATATAATAAAAAACAGCAAAAGTGTAGTTCCATGTTAGTTATTATCCATATATAGGTCTAGAAGAAATAATTATATGCAATACCATTTAAAGTTAGAAACTTTATTGACCTTTAAATATTTGTTTTAGTATATTATAAACCTTTTTGTATAATATCCAAATTGGCAAGTGATTGATCATAATTGGAAAAAAGAAGTAAAGAAAATAAATTGAATAATTGGATTTATGCATACATAATAAAATTATTTCTTTTAATACCTATTTGTGTTTCAAAATTCAATTTTTAGCTCTGCTTATGCTACATACCTGAAAGTCTTATAATTGATTACACGTTTTATTAACACAATTGAATAAGATAGGGAAAGAACTATAATTCAAAAGAAACTTAATAGAGAAGTAATAATTAACACCAGTAATCATAAACATGCTTGAATAGGTATTATACATTATGTATTATGTAAACATGGTATGTAAATACCATGAATATTAATAGAAGGAAAAGTTTTCACATCAATTATTATGTATGATTTGCATACGGCATATTTATCAATATCATGTTATTATTTACATACTATATGTATATAACGCTTAGCATGTATTACTCACTACATTCTTTCTTGCTTAAATAATCTTTAATAACTCTTAACAAAATGTATCATCATATAGTCAAAAAGGAATATGAAAGAGCTCAACCGAGCTATCCACTAAGTCCTTATATCATTAAAAGATAACTCCTAAATCTTAAGCATAAAGAGAGCCAAATAATAATAATAATAATAATAAAATAGTATATCATAAAGATAGGTCTAACTTCAAACTACTTAGGAACAAATTAGTATTTCAAAAATACAAAACAAATTAGGAACAATTAGAAAAATATTGGTATTTCTGGTCATACTACTTAACTATGTAGAGCCTTAAGGACTTTAGCGGACAAATTGAACTTAAAAAAGCCAACTCACTTAGCCTATGCAAGGAAGAGAAGTAGTTTACTTGCTTCCATATTAAGAACAACCATAAAGTCCGCCCTTATTCCATTTCCTTTTAGTGAAAATTTTATTTTGATTATTTCACGATGGGAACCATTCAAAACCAAAGGAAATGATTGTTCTAGAATGGTGGTTAGTCCTCATAATAGCTCCTTGTAGAAAACTAAAGAGTAATGATAGCAAGTGATTGAGTTTAATAGTTCATCATAAATAGATTTTGAAAATTCCATAATGGATTAGGACAAGACCCACCTAGTGGTAAGGTTAAAAGCTATTTCATGAAGTGTCATTGAGTCTCACAGTTAGGTCTATTCCATTTTTTAGGGTCAAAAGAAGTCATAATACACATACTCAATTTAGTAGTTTTGAGTCTTAGTTGAGAATATTAAGTTTTTGTAAAAAAAATTTAACATTCAAACTATAGTCAAGGTTAATGATCTTTATACCACAATAATGTGGCTATTTAATTTAATCACGACTTTAAATGGTACCTCAACTAGATTTAAATTAACTAAATTTATGGGAAAATTAATCTTCAATTAATTAGATGATCAACGAATCGAAGCTCATAAAATGAAAAATTACAAGCAATTAAAGATTTAATCAAAACTGAGGATTTATAATAGATTTAGATAATTAGGTAGAGCCTTAAGATCTTGAAGAAGCCCTTTTATAATTAATTATATAGATTTTATTTATTTTAGGTGACTTAGTTTTTAAGTCAAGAACCTTAGAAACCTTAAGACAAGCAGGCCTAAGTAAGGGAGTTTTAATGATCCGTTACCTCGTTGTGCTCGGTAATTACTTGTTATTTTGCTGATTACTGTTGATTGTCTATTTGCATGACTATTTTTCTCTATATATTATCATTCATATGACCACCTATTTAAATTAGTAAATATAAATATTTGACCAAAATTGGTAATATTTGTCGCATGCTTATGACTCAATTGATGTACTTATGGGGAGTACTAACTTTACAGTTTTCGAAATGGAATGAGAAAAGTATTTTGGAAATGTTTTTCACTGATAAAAAAGATTTCTTTATAACTCTGGCACATGCTCATGAAATTACCTTGATAATTTTGATCATTAAGGTAAGCTAGCAGGTTATCCTTGATTGACTGATAGGGAGGGAATTTGCATAGCTTAGCTAATAAAGGGCATTGATTTGATTTATGGACAGTAAGCCTGTAGGGTAGTACACCCAATTATTAATAGTAGATAGACCTAATTGGATCCAATTGGTTTGATTGATATTCTTTTATCGACTAGGGTAATAGTCGAATGTCTTCTACAGGGCCGATGCCCTCAAGTAGCCTCATACAGGTAATGTAAGGTGTCTCAAGCGAGTAAGTACATAAGATAATTAATGTGTAAATGACGTAAATCTATACCTTTTATAGTTTAGGACTCCTATGGATGTGTTGTTTGCACTCATCACGTGTGTATTCATTTCGTGTATATGTGACAACAATACGTGATAACTAGCTTAAACGATAGTAACGAGGGATGAACTCACTAAGTTATAGTTTGCTCATTCTCATACATGTTCTTTTGTAGGTGACCTTTAAGTTAAGACTATGATAGGAGCTAAGTGCAAAGTGTAATCAATGAGTAGTGTATGAGGAGATAGAAATAGTAAAGAGCTTACATGGTTGATTTAGAGTATTCTATACAATGCATATCTATTGTTTAAAATTTTACAACCTTATTAAGTTTTAGAATCTTAAGATATGTTTGCCCTATTGTATTTTTATAGACTCTTTGTGGTTTTGGTGGATTATGGTCTAATGGGTATTCATATTTATTTATATTTTATGATAAATTAATAAAATTAAAAATCATAGCTATAGCAATTAATTAGACAAAGTTTAGCAATCTTTGACTTGTAAAGTGGTTTCTATATCATGGGTAGATACGTGATATAGAGACTTTAGATTGTCCAACCAAGTCCCTTTTAGGATCATGATAGAAGTTACATTAGACATTTATGTTACCAAAGAAAGGAAAAACCAATCAAATGGTGAGATGGGATAGAACCTCAACTAAGGTTAAATATTAAAAGATTTAGTCTTCTAGAATACATACTACATGTAATATCACATATATGTATGAATGACTATGCATAAGTGTATGTCACGCTCTCAATAAGTGGAGTCACAATGGTCTCGCCATATTGACCATCCTAAAATAGAAGTTGACCTCTCAACTGCTACTATAAACCTAGTCCACACAAGATATACTTAACTCAATTGCTTTGAAGCATCAAGCTTAGTGTCCATTAATTATAA
This sequence comes from Lumnitzera littorea, assembly GCA_024138015.1. Taxonomy (NCBI): domain Eukaryota; kingdom Viridiplantae; phylum Streptophyta; class Magnoliopsida; order Myrtales; family Combretaceae; genus Lumnitzera; species Lumnitzera littorea. Next base: position 99,301,944 of record JAMXBB010000006.1, on the reverse strand, counting down.
AACTTATAGTACAACTTTTCAAAATAGTTCTTTACCAAAGGTCTAGAGAATAAGATTGTGATTTATTATTATAGTTACAAATAAGACATTCATGTGAAAAAGTTACATTATGAAAAGAGCCTTTTAAGGCTACAGATTTAAGTTAAATACATTACAGATAAAGCGTTGAAAACTATTATGATGCTAGAGGAGACCCCATTAGTTTTCGACCAAAAACTTACAACAGTTGTCAATTAAAAAAAAAAAAAGTCTAGCTATTCTTTCTTGATCCTCACTCCCTAATCCCATTTGTTGTTCTAGATTTAGGTAGAATATTACATTCTACTTTGAACTTACAAAAGAATCTATTGGGGAGTGGGCACGGCAACTTGCTCGATAAATGGGATAAAGATAGAAGTATGCATTTAGCAACAAAACAACAAAGGTTTTTAATCAACTAAGTTAGATACAATGCATATGCAAGTAAGTGTCATCACATAATGTTATTCGATTTATCGTGAGATTAAAGAAATTACGCTTTCTCTAATCCAAGTCAAGGAGTTGAGGTTACACACTCATGAATGAAAGCCAAATCAAAGCTTATGTAATGGAGAACACTTTTTACTCAAGACTACCTTTGAACCACTATTCTAAATCTTGTTGCAACTTTTTCTCCTAACACATAGTTCAACTAAGGGTAGAGAAAAGACCATTTTAGCTACTGTTACAACTTGGGAGGTAACTAAGTTGTGGCAATATTGTTATATACTACGGGAAGATCATAAACCAATACCTTTGTTGGATAAGAACCTTTGTCATATTACACAAGGTGTCATCACAAGCTCAGCTTTCACTAGGAGATCTGTGTTAAGTAATATCAAAGCAAACAATTATAGTCAAAACATTAAATTGAAATATAACATAATGCTTAGGGATAGGTGTCATCCCCCAAATAAGTCACATAGACCATAACTAAAGTGATTAGTAGTCTATGCTAGTACATGTCCCAAAAGATAAAATAACTATTAGAGAGTCTGAATATAATATATAAGTTCACTTGTGCTCTTATCCTCCCTCTAGCATCTTGAAAGCTACTAGAATTAACTATTGGGATTTAAGGATTTGAATCATGAAATTTGCATAGTGAAATTTAAAATTTTTAATATCCCTAAACATTTTAAGATCTAAGCATTTCAATTATATCAAAAAGAGGACTGTGAATTTTACCTTATATGATGCTATTCGAAATTCTCAATTAGGCGGATCAATAGGTAATGTAAATCATGAACATCCTCTATAGGTATCCACATACGAACAAATGTGTTGGAAATAGGCTGTAGTGTATTTTTGCACTTTAAGATGAATTTGTATTAGTATAGGAATCAACTCACAATATCTCATGTTTAAGTCTCATTATTTTGGTCTGTATACTTTCTTTGTGGGTCTAATGTTAACGACTAGGCATTAATGTAACTCTAATAGAGAGCTGCCTCTATCTATATATGGAGGAGTAGAAGATATTATCAGATATTAATAGTATCTAACAAAATATGTTATTTTATTATCTATTATTTTTCTCCAAAAATAATAAATGTCGTTATTTATTATTCCTAAACTATTAAGAATAATAGGTATTTCAATATTTCTTACTAGGTTTATTTAAAATAAACCTATTACCCATTAGGATCATTCTTTGTATGTGACCTTCTAAGTTCAGCTAACGTTGATAGTAGGCCCAAAACTCCTTTTTTGACCTACAAGACATAAGTGGCCTCTAATAAGACATTTTGCCTATCTAATTAAGTGAAGGTCATTGATCTGACTTTATCTATTAAGCAATTAGTTATTTAGACCCTTTGTCACATGATACCTAATGATTAAACATAAGGTATGGATCAAGACACTCTTCTATTGTTTAATCATTAGTTTCTTGAATCTAGAGTTCAACTGACTTAAGCAAATGATATTGATAACTCTTTATCAATTCATTCGAATACGACCATGCATTTTTCTCAATCTTAGTCTTCAAGAGGCCCCAAAGATATCTCTCCTAAATTAATGAGAGGGCCAAATTTCTTTACAAACACTCATATTCCTCCACAAAATTTATTCCATATCTAATCACATTCTTATAATCATTAGATTAAAAATGATAAAGAATTGAGTTAAAACATGGAACTTACAATGTAAGAATCCATGGTGTCATCCAGTAAAAGGATTAAAGTAACACTATAATGAATAGTACTTATCAGATTCATCCATGTAGTAATCTTACGGTGAGTCGATCCAATATTATGTACTTATACATGTATCTATGTGTTGAATTAATATCTCATATCCATGATCAGTAGAATGAGATTATCATTTAGCTAACATATGTCACGCCCCGAAACGGCAGAGTCGTAACAGACCCGCTGTGTAAACCATTCTAAGATAGAAGTTAGCCTTACAACCGCTATCTTAGACCTGATCTACACAAGGCGTCTACGACTTACCTGCTTTGAAGTAAGCAGTTTGTAATTTAAATAAATCATTTACCTAAGAAAGTGAGGAAATATATATATACACTATAATTAAAGTTTACAATATTTCTTCGTAATATATCTCCTAGTTATTACATTATTCAGAAATGAAAAATTCTAAAGTAAAAACTTAGATCTTAAAAATATGTGTTTATTCTTTAAATGTTTTTCCTTACTCCCCAAGATCCAGCAGTTGCTAACTTTAGAGTAGTTGTATGTCGCTTCTTAGCCAGCACCTACATGACGTTTATAGGGATGTGAGTAACCACAGCTTAAAAGCTAGGATGAAGGACTTAAAATTATACCATAAACATAATAAGGTTATCAACCAACTTATTAGGTGCAATGCATGTTCAAGCAAATACCATCACACGACGTTGTCCAACCTGTTGTGAGATTAGAGAAATTATGTCCGCTCTAATCCAGGTTGAGGAGTTGCCATTAATACAATAGCTCACGACCAAACCTAGGCTTATGCAATGGAGACCTTGCTCCTCCCGCGACTACCTTCGAACCATTGACTTCACCCTCGTCGAGACCTTCTTTCCTATCACTTAGTTTGACTAAGGATGAAGAAGAGACCATTATGCAATCCTACGCTATCCCTTTTAAAGGGGTCGGTATTTGGCCGGAGACCTAGGTTTCACCTAATGGGTTGCCATGCAGGTCCGATTATGATTACAAGTAATATATTTGATTAGTTCTAGTTTAGGGTGATCATTCATTTCATACAAATCATACAATACATGTCAAAACAACAAACAGAATCATAGCACCACTCATAATCAAGCACATACACACAACCAACTATCTAACAAGCATAACTAAGTATAATCTTAAACCTCCAAAATACAACAATGTATTAATCCCAACTTACCTCGACTCCTCGCTCACTCACTCGAGGTCCAACTCGTTCAAGCTATCGCCAATCATCCCTATAACATAAACATGGTTTCAGTTTTTCATATAACTATTATAGGTTTGTTTTCTCCCATAACGCTTATTGTTATATTTTGTTTAGGGTTTAATATACCCAATTATCTAGGTCTTAAGTCTTTTATAATTATTCTAGGTTTAGGGTTAGGTACGGGTTGGGTTTTCACATTGATTTCTAAATTAGGTTTTAGTTCGATTTCTAAGTACTATTTTATACCCGAACTCTAGAAACTTGTTTTTACTCATAATGTGAAATTAATCACCTTACTTCCCGATATCCTAATTACCATAACTATCCCTAATCAGTATTTTGTTATATCCAGTACACTTAAATTCTTAGTAGTATACCGAATTTACTCCTAATGTAAGAAATTTTTACTTTTTTCATATAATTACATAAATTCAAGTTTTTTATCAGTTTTATTATATATTCCTATTATTTATATAATATCAATTTTTATCCTAATATTTTTTATTTATTATATTTCCAATAATTACATATTATGTATTATCACCTATTAAGTATATAATACACATCTAATATTTCTAATACTCTAATTATCATCTCCCAACATCAATTATCATTTCAAAGTGTCTAAATTCATCCTAAATCAGATTTTATACCTAATTACCCTAATTTACAAAATTAACTTAAAATGTACTATTTTTCCATATTACTTATTTACTATATAATTAACCTAATAATTACATCTAACACCCTAAATGCTATAAGTATCATACTTCATCAGATTTCAACATCTTAAAACATATAATTAATCATTAAATCAGTAATTAACCATTTAATTACTTAATTAACCCTAAATTACCCATTTTATGCCTCATTTTAAGACCTAAAAATTATCTAAAATTTTTAAAAATTAATTTTCGAAAATGGGCTTCATAGCACTATTTTATATTATCTAAGTAATCTACACAAAAATTTTGGGTTCAAAACTATACTCCTAAGGTCATTTATTTCTAAACTGAAACATGTTCGATTTCGCATGATTTTTTAAGGATCATATATTACGAGAGATATTTTTATCAAAATAATATTTTTCCTAAAAACTGCATACAAAAATATTTTAGAATAAAAAAATTCATAATTTTCTAAAAATATTTACTATTTTTTACAAAATTACATAAAATCAGGCTGGAAATCGGACTCAATAGTTTGGGTGGCTCCAGTCACCGCCGGCCATTGTGGCCTTGTTGATTGGTCCAGGCACTGCCACCACCATGTGGTGGTGGCTGTCCACTCTTAGGTACTCGCCTAGTGTGGGTTCCCTTTCAAGGCCCTAATTATACATTTATTCCTATTTTTTTTTTCTAACCCTAATTTTTCTCTCAATTTTACCTCTCTATTTTTCTCACTCTTCAAACTACCCAAATGAGCTTCTAAAAAATTTGTAGTATTTATAGAGCTTTAAAGGAATTATTGTGCATTAATTAGAGAAGACAATTACCTTATTTTCTTCCAATTTGACTTTTGTATTGTTCTAATTTAATTAGCTAATTTTTTTCTTATTTTCCCCAGTTTCCATGACCTATATGTAATCATTCCTTATTTTTCCTGATTTTTCTTGATTTTTTCTTAATTAATTATGAATTTTATTTAATTATTTAGTATTATTTTAGCACGTTTCACGTATTTTAAGTAATTACGTATATTTCTACCTACATGTAAATTCATATATATTATAAATAAATATTCCTAAATATTATTTAGGTTATTTTATGATTTTTAGTATATATATAATTTATTTCTAGTGATTCGTTAATTATTAGAATACATTTTACGCATTTTCGATAAATAACGAGTTATATATTTAAAATTTAGAATTTTTATAGCCTTTTATTTTATTACTTATTTTCTTAAATTCAAACTTATAGGATTATTTTTACTAATATTTTTTGCTTTACTTATAATTTAGGCTTGATCGGATTTTTCAACCGATCGAAACTTTAAGTGACTGGTTATGGGGCTTATAACATACTAGTCTTAATTTATTATTGTTCCATATAACGAGTGATTAGGGATAATTTAGAGTAGTATTCTTATCACTTTATGGTTTTACTATTAAAGTCATGCACTTTAATAATATAAGGAAGAACAAAACATTTAAGGAATCCTTTTATCATGTTAAATGGTTGATAATAATGTGATAAATAAAATAACTCATATCATAAAAAAAAATGATATGAAATCTATGTAGCTTAAGGCACATCGCTAGCAATTTCCTACTTGCACTAGTCCTCATTAGATGTAAATCTATGTATTTAGATCGTTGGTGTGATTTAGGTTCCTTAGCTTGTGGAAGACCTGAAAAACAAGGCTATGCTAGAAGTATAAATAGGGGTCAAACCATATATGTACAAGTATAAATATGGTATAAGTATATGTATAAGTACATAAGTATATATATTAGTATTTTAGAAGTATAGGTATGTATATAACATATGTATAAATTGTATGTATGAGTATATAAGGATATATATATATATATATATATATGTGTAATGAATGATTACAGAAGTCATGATATCATCAAAAGATTACATAAGCCATGACATAAGCAAATAATGACATAAACGATGATACAATTGATTGATGACCTAAGCAATAACATAAGCATAAGCTTGTAAAATAATAAATTATAAGATTACATAAGAATATAACCTATATATGTATACATGTACTTAGGAGTTGAAGATCCTTTAAACCCTAATACACTTGAATTAAACTTAATTAAATACGTGAATTAGTAATACCAATGTAAAATTCCTTAAGTGTAAGAAGCTAATGGCTAATGAAATTATTAAATACTAGAATAAGATATAAACATAAGTAATAAGAACAATTAAGCTTCAATAAGTTAAAATTTTAATAAATTTAGCTCATATCGTAAAACACGGGTCTTAACGTCCAAAACGGACATCATCGTGTCAACTTGCATCCAAAAACGATGAAAAACGACTATAAGTTCGTAAATATCGAAATTAGAATGAAAAGTTACTAAATAAATAAAGGAAGTTTCACAACTTACAAATATAAGAAAATAGTTACTATTAACCCCATTGAATATGGTTACCTTATACACATTATGCTTAGGTTATATTGGGGGAAACTAAACAAACTATAATAGACTTTTAGTCAACTAAGGAGTTTGACTTCTCAGAATACTTATAAGTTTTACTATTTTGATATAGGCGTTTAATATTGAATTTTGGAAATCATAAAGACTTGGAGAATAAGCAATAATTCAGGTGAGGGAGTTCTAATGACCTGCTACTTGCTTATGCGTATTATTTATATGAGGTTTTATTGCTTATTGTTGCTTGTATGTCTGAATGATTGCTTTGTTTGTTTGCTATCATCTATGTGATCACCTTTTTAAATTGATAAATATAAGTATCGAACCAAAATAACCAATTATACTCGTCGCATGTCTATGACCCAGTAAAGTTATGAATGGAGAGTGCTAACTTTACAAAAATCTTGAGAAAAGTATTTTTGGAAAAAGCTTTTCTACTCTTAAACATATTTTTGTATGATCTCTATAAGGACTCGTGGAGCCATAAATAATATTTTATCATTAAGGCAAAACTAGTATGGGATCTCTAATTGATAGTGAGAGGACTCGCTTTATTGTGCCTATAAGGCCTTAGATAATTTTGGTTGCGAAAGGACTTACATGTTTATGCCCGATGGGCCTTGGATGGTGGATGGTCCTAGTTTGGGATCTACCTATTTGGATTGGAACTCTTTTCTCGACTAGGGTAATAGTCGAGTGTTGTCTAGAGGGGTAGTGCCCCTAAGTAGCCTTATGCGGGTAAGCTGAGGTGCCCTGTACGAGCAAGTACAGGAGATAATCGAAGTGTAGATGACATAATTCTATACCTTCCATAGTTCTGGACTCCTATGGATGTGTTGTATACATTCATTGCGCTTACATTCATTTTGTATGTAGATAGCTTGCGTGCATGTATGATAATAATGTATGATAACTTGCTTGAATGGTAGTAGTGAGGGACGAACTCACTAAGCTGTTTTATACTCATTCCCCCTTAGTTTCCTTTGCAGGTTTACTTACAATGGGATTGGGATACGTCTCGAGTGTCAGGACCCTAAAGAGGGCCTAGCAGGATTACCTAAAATTTCCATAACATGTGTGTACCCATGATATGAAAACCGTCTAGCAAGTCAAAGATTACAAGACTCTAAATGATTAATCACTAAGGTTACTGATTTTTAAGTAATTAATTTACTGTAGAATACAAATATAAATAACTATAGATGTCCAATATCCCACAGTTCCTCAAAACCGTAGAGAATCGGTATCCCCTACCAAATAATAAGACAGGATTACCAACATTATAAAACTGCAGGAAGAATTAAATTATATTAAATTATAACTTGTAAATATTTTCTACAAAGAGTGTTTATGTATTACCTATAAAGATCTCAACTACTTCTAATACTAATGTACATATCTTCATCTCACACTCAGCACTCGAGACTTATCCCAATCTCATCATATGTAAACCTGCAAAAGAAAGACTATTGGAGAATAAGCTACAAGAGCTTAGTGAGCTGTCCTTCATACCATACTAGCAAACAAGTTATCAAACAAATTATTACAACCATATGAATGGATGAACAATATATACAGGCGACCGGTACTGCATATAATATCGGATTTTAACGCCCTCCGAGATAAGGGTTGGAGATTCATTGGCACCAATCACCACCGGGCTCTAGTACCTGGGTTTTTTTTTTTTTTACCCATAACTTAGAATTCCATATTTCACAAAAATACATTTCCATTTCTAAAAATCGAGTAGTTCACAAAGTCCCAAGCCTAGCGGTGAGGTAGCCCCTGCAGTCCACACTCACACCCTACAACGGTGGTCTCTAGATGCGACCCCCAGCCCCCCACGGTTAGCGTCTCCGGTGCCAATAGAACTCGCGAGCTAAGGATAGGGTCTTGTTATACCCATGCTCTTGCACGGTACTATTCAAATCATGTAGGAATCCATCCCTCCAAGGTCCTTCATTACCAACCGTGTGAAGTGACGGCCGGAATAAGTAATGCGATGCATGGATAATGCATGACCCTTTTGATTCAAGATAAGCTAAATATAATTAGGTCAGATTATGAGGCGATCAATCAATATCAGCAAACCATCCAAATCATATAAAAATCAATCATACCATCAAATCATCAATTATCGTATTTAACAATATTTCTTACAATAATCAATCAATATCAAGCACAAACATATCCCGAAACCCCATGTATTAAGTTATTGATGTTCAATTTAAGTGCACTAACTACAAGCACAAACAAGTATAGAGTCATCGAGAGTACTCACTTGACTATGACGACTCGCTCTAATCGTAATAACTGATCAGGAGATCCTCGTCCTCATCGAGATCACCTGATCATTACGAGATAACAAGGATAATAAGTAGTTGACTCAACTAATGGTTCTAGATATCTATCTACCAAATTCTACTTAGATTACTATCAGCCCTCATTCTATTAAACCTAATTGCTAATTGTATGTAACTTTTTCATTCTATTTTTGATATTTACGAATTTATAGTCGTTTTTCATCGTTTTTAGACGTACATTCACACGGTGATGTCTGTTTTGGACGTTAAGACCCATGTTTTATGATATGGGCTAAATTTATTGAAATTTTATCTTATTGAAGTTTAATTATTCTTATTGCTTATGTTTATGCCCTAGTTTAGGATTTAATGATTGAATTAGCTATTTGATTCTTACACTTAGGAAATTTTACATTAGTGCTACTAATTTTCATACTTGATTAAGTTTAATTCAATCTAAGAAGTGTATTAGGGTTTAAAGGATCTTCGACTCCTAAGTACATGTATACATATATAGGTTATATTCTTATGTCATCTTATAATCTATTCTTTTACAAGCATATGCTTATGTCATGGCTCATGTAATCTTTTTGATGATGTCATGGCTTATGTAATCCTTTGATGATGTCATGGCTTATGTAATCCATTCATTACATGTAAATATATGTCATTAATTAGTTATACATATACATATGTTATATACCTACCTACACTCATAACATACTAATATGTATACTTATGTACTTATACATATACTAATACATATACCCATATACACATACGGTGGCATACGTATTTTTATACATATTTTCGTATGCCTTATCTACCCCCTTAAGAAAGCTTCACAATTTCATTCTTTTTGTCTTTTAAGAGTATATTTGACATGGTATATGTATGTATAGTTAGTATATACCTTATTTTAGGTTATGTACATATTGTATACTTATGTACAAAGGTATTTATACATGTATTCTTCTAGCATATCCTTATATACATATACTTAAGGACATATGCACATGCATATCCTTCTTCTTCACCATGATTTCTACACTTCAACATGTAAAGATTACAACTTTAAGCCTAGATCAACATATATATATATATATATGTATGTATGTTTGTACACAATACATAACCTAACATTTTCTCCTTCTAAGTAATAAAGAGGATGAAGTAAGACATAAGAATAAAATAGCATACCTTAAGTTGCCCTTGACTATGGATGAAATGGTTGAAAAGTTGAAAAGGAAAGAAGAGTGAAAGGGGAAAGGAAGCTCACGGCATGGAGGGGGCTTTTGTTTTGATTTGTTTTGCTTATGGAAGAAGGGGAATGGTAGGGTCTAGAAGATGGAAGTAGTGGACGGCAAAGAAAAGAAAAAAGAAGGGAAGAGTCAAAAGAAAAGGAAAGAAATCATGAGAAGGAAGATATTTTTTTCCTAATGAAAGAGACACTTTTGTTGACTTTTCAATAGTTGACTTTAGTCAACATGTGTTGACTTGGTCAACATTTTGACCTTGGTCAACATGTGTTGACTTAGTCAACTTTCAAAAAAATAAATATCCTTTTGTGTACATAATGAACTAATTAGGAAGAATTTGGAGAAAGATTAAGGAAATGAAAGGTAATAAGAAATGATTAGTAAAAATAGATAATAAAATCTTCCATTAGGTATTTATATCCTATATATATCATTTGGTAAGCTACTTAGTATAATTGAGATGAAACATAGCATTTAGGGTATTAAGGTTTACTACATTTAACCTAAGCCTCAACTAAACCTTTAACTCTATGTAATACTAACCTATTTATATACTTAGAAGATAAATGTGATCTAGAATGCAATATCATAGTTTCTAAGGGATCACTTAAGTATTCTAAATATTTATGCATGATTGAGGATTATCTTTAGTTGTTTATCGATGAAATAGCAAAATATGGAGGATATATTATCACTTAAGGTTTTAGGGTAAGTCCTAGTGAATTAGTGCTTTTATATCCTTAAAGTTATAGTTTTAGGGTTTTTATTACTTTAGGGTACAATCCCTAATGTTTTTACACATTTCGGGTTTCATATATTCTTACGCAATTAAATCTTTGATTGTCATCTTAAGGTTTTGATGAGGTTCGAGGTTTTAGGGTCTTCGTATGCAGTTAGAGGTTCAATTGATGATTTAAGGTTTTTCGTATCCACTTTAGGTTTTGGATTGAGATTTTAATCGGTTTTAAATCTCACTAGCTCTTTTGAGTTCAGGAAATCATTTACAGTTTGGAAGTTTGTTTCTATACTTAGAAAGCTAAATTTATGGGGTTTACATCGAGTGCTAAGTGCAAGATGAAAATATGTATAATAGTATTAGAAGTAGCTGAGTACTTTTTAGATGATGCATAAACATCCTTTGTAGAAAATATCTATATGTTAGAATTTAATATAATTTAATTTTTCTTACAGTTTTCTAATGTTGTATATCCTGTCTTATTATTTGGTAGGAGATACCGATTCTCTACGGTTTTAAAGAACTATGGGATATTAGATATTTGTAGTTATTTATTTATATGTTATGTTACAATAAATTAATTACTTGAGAATCAGTAATCTTAGTGATTTATTATTTAAAGTCTTGCAATCTCTAACTTGTAAGGTGGTTTTCATATCATGGGCACACACATGTTATGAAAATTTTAGATAATCCTATTAAGCCCCCTTTAGGGTCCTGATAAGTAGAAGTGTTCCTCCAACACTTCCTTACAAGTAAGATTCTTGTTAAGGATTCTTCAATCCTTAACACCATAAAGCAAAGGTCAGATGAGTCTATTAGAGATTACTTAGCCAAGTTTATGACTGAGATAGTCCAAAAGTTTAGAATTAGACATGAGTATGGCTCTCAATGTTGTCATTGATGGAGTCAAGCCCCATGGAGACATTTTCAAGTCTCTTGCCAAGAATAAGTCAAGAACTTTTGTTGAATTCAAAGCCAAAGCCACATCCTACATTCAACAAGACAAAAACATAAAGGCTCAAATGAGAGGCCAATCAAAATGGAGGAGACAAGAAAAATGAGAAAAGGAGAAGTGCAAATGATCGACTCAAAACAAACGATGATCAAAGTCCTAATACCAAGAGAAAAAGACCTCGAATTCTAACATATTCATCCTACACATCAGTCAATTGTTCAATTTCAAACATATTAATGGAGGTACATGGGTAGAGAGTCATATTGCAGTAGCTAAAGAGGATGAGAGGAAACCGCTCAAGGTGAAATTCCAACAAATACTATAATTTCCATTGTGATAAAGGCCATAACACAAATGAATGCATCCAACTTAAGAATACAATTGAAGATGCAACTCAACAAGGGCACTTGTGCAAGTTTCTAGCATATGATGCCGAAAATATTAAGCAACTATCTCAGAGGAGACACGAAGACTAGGGGAATGTTACTCTACCAACTATTATCGGGAAAGATGCAACAGACGGGAATATCAATAGAGCACCTAATGAGATAATCAACATTATTGTCAATAGACCTTCTATTATAAGCCAGTCAAGCCCCTCAAGTTTGACTAACACCATATATTATATTTGCAATATCTAGGGCAAAAGGGTCAAAATCAATAATACAATTTCCTTCATAGAGAAAGATTTTGAAGGTATCTAAAGGCCACCTAATGATGCACTTGTGTTTAGTGCGAGAATTGCCAACTTTGAGGTCAAGAAAATTGTCATTAACACTAAAAGTTTAGTAGATATTATTTTTCAGCATGCTTTTGATCAGATGAGACCAAAGATCAAAGCACTGTTGAGATCTTATAACCATGATTTATATGCTTTCAACAATCAACTCGTTCGAGTAGCTGGAGTAATCTCTTTACTAATCTAAATTGGAGATGATGAGCATGTTATAGAAGATAAAGTAGACTTCCCTATTGTCAAATGTTGGTCTTTATACAATATGATAATGGGACGGCCGTATCAACACTTATTCGACATTGTTCCTTCCATTCCTTATCTTAAAGCCAAATTCCCTACTCCTACAGGGGTCAATATATGTAAAGGATATTGATAGTTAACAAGGTCTTTATATATGAGGATCTAAGGCCTAAAGAAATTTTTCAAGTAGAAACTTATCTAAAAGGAAAGCTAGTCGGCATAGATAATGATAGGGAAACCCTTGTCGGCACACATCTGTCAAAGTTTAAACAACTTCTTATAGGTAAAATGTTGATGTATTTGCATAGCCCCCTTCGAACATGCTAAGTATCCCTAGAGACGTTATGGTATATAAGCTCCAAATCGATCTAAGTATGAGAGTGATCCAATAAAAGAAAAGGCATTTTGCCCCTTGAAAGGCAAGCAGCCATAGAAGAAGAAGTTTATAATCTCTTGAAGGTGGGATTCATTTAGGAAGAGCCTTATCCAACTTGACTAGCCAATCATGTGTTAGTTAAGAAGTTTAATGACAAATGGAGCATGTACATAGACTTCATGGATCTTAATAAGGCTTGTCTTAAGGATTTCTTTCCATTGCCGAAAATTGATCAGATGGTTGATTCAATAGTCAGGCATGTATTGCTTTCTTTTATGGATGCTTTAGCTAGATACAACCAAATCAAAATGGATAAAGAAGATGAAGTTTCCACATCATTCATCACTCAATTTTAGAATGTATCATTATACAATGATGCCCTTTAGCCTAAAAAATGTTGATACAACTTATCAAAGGCTTTTCATTATGATGTTCAACCTTAGAGCCATCGAAATGTAGAAGTATATGTCAATGACATGATTCTAAAAAACATGATAGAGGATCGACATCTTGTTGACCTTAAGGAAACATTCTCTACTTTAAAGAGACATAACATGAAGCTCAATCCACAAAAGTGCATCTTTGGTGCTATTCGAGAATGTTTTTAAGGTACATGGTCACTTAGCATGGTATTGAAGCCAACCTAAGAAAGATTGATATAATAATAAACATGAAATCTCTTCGTATTGTCAAGGAGGTACAGGAACTCACTAGGTAAATAGTTTCCCTTAACCAGTTTGTGTCAAGAAGTGCAGATAGGTACGCAAAATTCTTTAAAATTTTAAAGAATCTGAGAGACTTCAAATGGAAAAATTATTGCGAGAGGGCACTCAATGAACTTAAAAAATTTCTTGAATCACCCCCAATTCTCTCAACACTTATCTCAGGAGAGAATTTGTATTTATACTTATCAATTAATTACTGAGCGTTATCCTTTGTATTGGTTAGAATGGATTGCAAGGAGCCTTAGCTAGTTTATTACGTATGTCTTTTCCTATAAGGATTGAAGCATCAATACACGAAAATTGAGAAGTTTGTACTAGTAGTGGTTCTCTTAGCAAGGAAGTTGAAATTGTATCTTGAGGCTCACTAAATCATAGTCCTCATTGATTAACCTTTGCGGTAGGCATTGTAACGGCTAGACTCCTCTGCAAGGATGATGAAATATGCCTTAGAGCAAAGTTCCTATGGTATATACTATAAACCTAGAATGGTATTAAAAGCTCAAGTGCTAGTAGATTTTCTAGCCAAATTCACAAGTAAGGAAGAAAATGTAAAGATTATCAAGAAACCCACATGGTATTTTTATGTGGATAGTTCTTGTATTAGAGAGGGAAGTGGTGTGAGCCTTATTCTACAAGGACCCTAGAATGTTAAGGTTAATTATGCCTTGAAATTCGGATATCTAGCTAGCAATAATGAAGTGGAATAAGAAGCATTAATAGCTGGCCTTAAACTAGCAAAAGAAATTAGTGTTGAGAAACTCGAAGTTTTCTTTAATCCACAACTGGTGGTGAATAAAGTCATAAGAAGTTATGTAGCAAGGAAAGAAGAAATGAGCAAGTATTTGTTGATGGTACGAATGCTTACAAAAGAATTTCAATCTTTTTCAATCCATAAAGTACCGAGAAGTAAGAATATTGTTGTTGATAAGTTGTCCAAGTTGGTCAGTATGGCATTTCCTAACTTGAGTGACAAACTCTTTTTCAAGTTTCTCCTGTACAAAAAGTTTATCCATGGTCTTGTAAAGCTGCGAATTAGTTCCTTACCTGAAAGAGAAGTCTTGGATGGATCCCCTTATAGATTACTTAAGAGATGGTGTCCTCCCCAATGATAAGAAAGTGGCTTGAAGATTGGTTTATCAAGCCACAAATTACATATTGATAGATGATAAGTTGTATAAACATGATATATCCCAACCTTATCTTTGATACCTTCCTCAAAAAGATGCCCAACAAGTGTTATCTAAACTATATGATAGTGTATGCAACAACCACATGAAAGCACAAACATTGAATATCTATGCGTTGCGACTCAGCTATTATTAGTCGACTATGAAATAAGATGTAAGAACAGCTGTTTAGCATTGTTTATAATGCCAAAAGCATGAGGCACCGATTTATGCACCTTCTACTAAATTTTGCTACTTATGTAGCCCTTAGCTCTTTGCCTAATGGGGATTAAACATACTTAGATCATTTTCGAAGTCCATAGCTTAACTACAATTCATTATTGTTGTTGTAGATTATTGCACAAAATGGGCAAAGGCCAAAGTATTGGTAAGGATCGTCGAACAAAAACTTGAGGCATTTGTTTTCAACTCCATAATATCAAGGTTTGGAGTCTCATTTATGATAATCATGGACAATAGACCACAATTTGACAACAACGAATTTTGAGCATATTGTGAGAAATACGACATTCACCTGAACTACACATCTATAGCTTACCCCTAATCGAAGGGGCAAGTTGAAGCTGTCAACAAGATCATCTTATACGGCTTAAAGAGGGAGGTTAATCAAGCCAAAGGAAAATGGGCTAAGGAATTGTTGGATGTCTTATGGGGATACCAGACTACTTATAGAATTGTAATAGGGAAAACACCCTTCAAGTTGGCATATGGTATGGAGGTAATCTTACAGATTGAGTTGGACATGCTAAACCAATGCACAAAAAATTTTGACGTGATGATCAATCATGTTAGTTTAATAGTAAATTTGGATACAATTAAAGAAATTAGAGCTGTTGCAAGAGTGAGGGTTGCAACATATTAGCATAAGGTAGCTGGATACTATAATTAGAAGGTGAAGTATAAGGTTTTTCAGCTAAAAGATTTGGTTTGTGAAAAACTATAGGCGATTGGCGCGTGAGAAAAACAAGGGAAGCTTAGTGCAAATTGGGAGGATCCTATTAGGGTCCAAGAAATTGTTAGGGAGGGGGCCTATCAACTAGAAAAGTTAGATAGATCAATCATCCCTCATGCATGGAATGCCAAGAGCTTGAAAGTTTATTTTAATTAATTCCTTTGATGTTATGAAGCATTTCCATTTGTCTTGTAAGGCAATAGCCTATTTGCTATTTGTTTTGAAAGGAAAATATGTTCAAAGTTACAACATTGACTTGTTTCTCTTCCTGATCTTTTTATGATTAATGGATTATTATCATGTCTAAACTATACGGTAAACGAACTAATGTTTAGCAAGTTCAAACCTATCACAATTTATGAATGTTATGAATTAGTTGAAAAGCCAAATGATCGTATTAATTCATAGAGGTGATCTAGTGGCTTGAATAAGACAATTGGTCTACGTCAAAATGACTAACAGACAATGTCTATAAAAAACACTCAAATTAGGAGTGTGAAATAAAACATGCCAAGAAATTTAGGCATGTAAAATAAAACATGTTGACAAAATAGGGCATATGAAATAAAACATGCTAAGAAAATACAACATGTGAAATAAAACATGCTAGGAAATGATAGTGTAGGTAAAATGAAACATGCCAAAATTACTAGGTTATGCATGTGGAAATGTGCATAATATAACAAATACAATGATGAGTTTTCAACCATTTGATCGAATACTGTCCATACAAAGGATAACTAATTATAAGGGAAACAATCTTATGATTCATTCTTGAACTGAGTAGAGGTGTTCTATTGATCAGAAGTTAGAGCTTTATTGGAGCATATTTCCTTTCTAGTGCATGGTGTTAGTGGTGAATTTTGGGATGAGGAAATAGTTTTGCAAAAGAAAATAAAATCCTTGGTACCGAGGCTAGTTCGATAAAACCACTCCGATGCCTAAGTTAGAATGATTATTTATTATGATAAATAACTGAATAAGAAGTGTCAGAGAGCTCTTACAAAGTTTCTTTTCAATATTTATAGATGGTTGTTGTGTTTAAGGCAGTTGTCGAGGTAACTGTTAAGACACGTGGAACCTTCTTGACTTGATATCTTTCTTAATATGTAGGGATAGCAAGTGGTTGTAAAATATAACCGTGCTTATGATAATTGGTTGCGCCATAGATTTGAATTCAAACCAAGACCGTTTCTTGAACACGGCATAAGTGCCATGTGTCTTCTAAAGAGGGCGAATGTTGAGAGAGTCGATTGTTCGGCATCTTAGCCAACGGTGTAAGTTGAGTGAAAACTGACTATCAACACATGGGGTTTAGGAACAACTGGATTTCTCTTTGCACTCATAGGAGATTTCCTTAGATAAACAATCCTCGTAATTTCCAAGATCCTTAGCACAAACCTCATTATCATCTTGCATATTAATCTCGGCACTTGAATCCTCATCATCTTCTTCGTTACAATTACTGACTTTATCATCAACATCGGCGAAGTCTAAACACAAGTGATCATAGCTAGGGTAAAACTTGAGGATTTCTTCTCTTACCACTTGAACCCTCTCTAACAACTTTTTTCTCAATAATCTCTCATATTGCCAACTTAGTGTCATGATTTCAAGTACCTCTTTAACATAAGGTCCTTTCCTCATTGCCTCCTCTAATTCGGCAATACAGCTTTGTAGTCTAGAGTTATTGGTCTCAACTTCCTTTATTTGCATCCTAAGCCTTTCTTCCTCATTACTCATTGAATAAAGTGTTCAACCCAAGCCCCAGCACTCTTCCTTCTTTTGATGCAGCTCCTCCTTCAAATCTTAAGTTTCCTTATACTGCTCATCAACCTTCACCTTAAGGCATAAGACTTCATTGGTAGCAAAAGAGTATGTCAATTTCTAGGTAGTAAGTTCATCTCAATACTTTCTAGCCTCCATCTTAACCCTTATTCTCACATTCTCGATAGCTACAATTTGAGCTTTTGAGTAGTTGCACACGTCAATAATTTTCTACAACAAATCAATATGGAATGATAAATTCTCTAGATCACCTGGTAGAATACATGAAAGATTATTATTATTATTACCTTTTTCATTTCTTTATCAACTTCATCTAAGGCCATCAAAACATAGTTGCTGATCAATAAACAAATAAGAGTGTTAGCAATCAAATACACCTAACAATTGGAAAGATTCAATTGATACTTACATCATACAGCTTAGTCGCGATGTGCGCCTTATTATAACCACCGACCATGTTAACATCTTTCTTCGCAATCTCCTTATCTTTAGGAAAGATAACACCTTCCATCAAGGCTAAAGATTTTGTCTTGTCACCTAGGACCAAGTCAATATATAAGATATTGTGGCTCTAATATGGAATGAAGTACTTGCTAACCTCCATTTTAGGGATGAATTTAGTACTGCTAATGCCAAATGATTTGTTCTGCATTGCATCTTTCACCCTTTTCGTCCAATTCCTTAGAACCTTTAGTAGGAGGTTAGTCGATAAGTTCCTTTCCATTTCTTTTGTTTATACTCGGCACAATCTCTATTAAGAGTGGCGACCCTTTGACGACCTCAAAATTGGTGACTTCAGCCTCACTTCAGGGTTTGATCTCTTGGTCACCTTCTCTTGGCTCCGCAATCGAAGGAGTATCTTTGGTTGGAAGGCTCTCAATTTGTGCGGCTTTGGTAAGCCTAAGATTCTCGCTCCCTTGTCACTTTGCAGTTGGATGAGAGGCCTCCTTAGGGCCACTACATGTTTTACTGTACCCTCTTTTACTTCTTTTTTTTTACAGTAATGGGCCAAATAGCAACAACAATAGAGGTTACATGCTTATTGGCTTTTGATTTCTTGGCCTTCACTTAGGTTAATAGCTTAGTAAGGATTACCTCGCTAGCACCCATATATACAATACAAAGTAGATGAATTAATACTAAAGCGAGGAATAAGAAAAAACTTACATTCTCCATACCAAGTAAGGCTTAAAGGCAATAATTCCTCTCCTAAGTCACAAGAATAGCTTTCTTCTTATAGTTATACTTGGTACGGTGATTACTTAATAGCGTAAATTCATTCTTGGAAAATATTGGCTCTCTATTCTCATACTACCTTATTATCCTCTTGACACCTTAAAAAAGTACCAATCGTCAGGTTGCCTCTTAATCATAAAGAAATAGTGAAATAATTGAGGTGTAACCCTGATTTAGACTTCTTCACAAACTATCTTGAAAGCTGCAAGAAGTCGATAAGTGTTTATTGAGAACATACTCAGCACAACTCGAAAATAGTTGAAAAACTGCTTGACAAAAGTCAAGAAGGAGAAGCGCAGTCCAAAGTCGAGATATTTCAAATAGATTTAAAACTCTCACTCCCTCAAAAAATACACCCTTTCCTCTTCTCTTAGCTTCCTAAGGTTCTACTCTCCGTAAAGGTCTTGCTAGTATTTGTTATATTTTGAAAGAAGCACTTTATTAATAGCACTAGCCACTCCATTTGGAGAATCATCTAAGTAAACTATAATATTATACAGATACTTAGCCACAGATCTTCCTTCCTTGTCATCTAGATAGGTATCTGCCGTGAGAGAGTTAATTCGAGCAAGTTTATCCCACCACTCTCCTTTTTTTAGGGGGAAGAAGTAACATTAGTCTTAATTGCTTCAAAATCTAAAAGGATAAGTCGACGAATTATATTGCGAACCATACCTAATTGATTATAATGAATGTCATAGAATTTGAAAGTGAAGACAAGATGTTCAAAACAAACAAAAGCTTAAGGATGTAAAAGAAAAAAATTTATTTTTGGTATTGAAAAGTTCCTTAAATATGGATAATTTACTCTTGTAACTGCACTACTTAGATGATGGAACGAATTATAAATGTATGTTTCAAGATAGAAATTCAACGGTCGTCAAGGCTCTAACAATTATTAATGCCTACGGTGTAATCATGGCTAGTGTGATAGCTATCATACGTACTACCATTTAGTCTTCCGACAGGCAGGAAAATTGAAAGTTGCAACCTTTTGAGCAAGATGCAATCCGTCCTTCTAAAGGAAAATCAAGGAATTTCTCACATTACTTAGCATTTGGGAAATTATTCCTCACTCAACACCTATAGAGAATATTAAAATATTTACTCTCTTAGTCTAATCCTTGAACTCCGAAGTTGGGGGGCAAATATTGGTAGTCAAATTTCATTCACTTGGTCACTTGTCTGCTGACATGCAGAGTAATATAAATTCGTATCTGATTTGAATTTAAAGAAAGTAGCATGAACAGTTATCATTTAAGATGGTTATTAATCATAATTGCCTACTATTTCTACATTTCAAGAATGTACCTGATCAAGATCCTCTAAGTGTCTCAATAATCACTCTATTAACTATTGTTTCAAACACAACATTCAGCTATATATAGAAAGAAAAAGCACTATAAGAGATATCTGGTAACTCTCCACAACTTACTCAGTATTTTACAATATTCACTTATTGACTTAGGCATCACAGTGGCTACACTAGACTAGCCCTGATACCAAAAGCCTTTTTGTTTCTTTGTAAGACAAAACTTCTAACCCAAAATCACCTAACAACAATATTTCTGTTAGTAGCTAAGGAGGGTAGCCTCTAGGTTAGGTTGGTTTATATATTGAGACTATTATAACTCCTCAAGTTTAGGGCATGACATATATTCATAAAAATACACATATATTCATATAGCATATTAGGTTATATTATTCCTTTTTATAACTTAAACAACTTATTTATAAGTCTTAGCTATATTTTGTGATTGGTTTTAAGGGTATCAACGGTTTCAACAAGTTTTACACTATATTGAATAATTATATTTTTAAGGCTAAAATTAAGTTTTTAGGATATTACTTTTAAAATTTAATTTTATTAAGTCGTTTCAACTAATTTTTCCAACTTAGTCGTTTCAACTAATTTTTCCAACTTAGTCGTAAAGTTTAAGCTAAATTAGATAAGTTTTTCCAAAAGCCTTAAATCTAGATATGGTTGCCTTAAAAGGCGATTCTAAGAGTTCACACAAGTGGTCATTTGATGTGGAAACTCCAAATGCCTTGTTTTGATCCGAATTTGTGCAATAATTTTCTAATATTTATTTTCCTACTTGATACTAGTTTTTGAGAGTTTGTTGGTTTTTAAATGTTGTAAAGTGATAAAAGTTCCTCCCAGGTATAGAAGAGCAGCAAATACCGCCAGAGGAATTAAAAAGGGATCATCGATTGGGGTCAGTTGCCTAGGATCGTGCCCAGTTCTGGATTCGAACGACCTGGCATGAAACGCATATGCGTAATAGGGAATAGTATTTATCGGACGGTCTTGGCTCTTCATTATTTAGTTTTACACTTAGGGATAGCGTTTCAAATTTCTTTCATGTGTCATCCACACAATTTTTTTTTCCCCATCTTTATTTTTGTATTTCTGCTTCTAATTATTCTGCACCATCTATTTTATAATTACGTTATTCGCTTTAATTAATATGATTATTATATGTAGCATCAATCATCATAGGTGCACATGAACTAATCTTAAATCATCGTCTTGTTTACAAAAAAAAAGGGACTTATCTATCGAATTGTGATGAAGACTGTTGAGAACTACATATTAACATGGCACATAATCAGCATGTGAAAATATAATAGACACAAGACTAAATGTAAATAACATGTATGGACGTGGACCGTTACTAGTTATCAATGTTTTAAAGTTTATACAACTTGAGTAAGAATAGATGGAGCCACTAAGGTTTTGAGAAAATCTAGACGAGCCGATACAAAGATATCCCCCAAAACAAAAGGAGAAAAGAAGAAAAAGAAAAAAAAAAAAAATCGTTGGAGGCAAAAGTGAATTATGAATTTGTAGAGGTATATGAGCTTTTGGTTTCAGGATGAAAAACGAAGAAGAAACAACCATTAAAGATTTCGACAAGAGTGTATGGGCTAATATTACTACCAATAATTCGTCTGTTGGTCACTTTTACAACTGCTCTAATTGACATTATTATTATTATTTTAAACGGGAATGAGGGATAGGAAATATAAACCATACCATCTAATCTAATGTTCTTGGATGAATGCATTAAGCATGGAGTGTTCTGGATAAAAATTACATAACTTAGTGCTTAGGTAATGAAAACTAAGGGGTGAATGAAGATATTGCTTTTAAAAGACCCAATCATAAGCAGAAAATGACACATAATGAAGATGGAATTTAAAAATGTATGGGTAATAAGGCAAGAATGATAAGATAAAAAATGAATGTATTAGAGAAAAAGTTGAAGCAAAAACTATAGATCAAAGGATAAGATAAAGAAAGTATGATGAAGATGGATCTAGTGAGCATGTATGAAAAAATGCTTTATAACTGTACTTGTTAGGTGTTACTACACTTTAGGGATACTAACACAAAACAAGGGTAAAAGATAACCAAAAAAGGGTTTGCGAAGAAATTACATGGAATATTAGAGTGTCCTATGATTGAGGATTTTATCCAAATGCTCTTGGGTTCATCCAAATGAGACGCCAAAGAGCCATAATCGATGTCTTTTGAGATATCTTAATTATTCTAAAATTTATACTCGATTTGTAATCTAATATCATTACTAAAAGTTGAGATAAGTTGTCTTGTGAATGGCTAGAAAACCATGATTCCCTACAAATAAAATAATTCCCAACCAAAACTAGATATTAAGAAACTTTTTTAAGACAATACTGAAGCAAGAAAATGATTGGTGTCTCACATAATTTTTTTAAATATGAAAACTTTCTTGATATTAAATATTGATAATAGTGTTTTAAACACTCACTACAAAAAAAAAAAAAATTATTAAATGTGAGAACTTTCTTTTGACACAAATAGTTGGAAAATGGTCAATTTTAATCAAAACAAGTGAACCCTTACAATAACTCATCAACTTTTCTATATAGCAAGGAGCAGTTTGTTAGCAATTATATGTGAAAATTTAAAATTCTCGCAAAAACCAAGGCATTTGCAATAAATTACTTTCCCAAAAAGCTAAATAACGTTGGTGGCACATCATCACTTTACAACAATTGTTATAGTGCAAGTAAATGCTATAAGTAACAATAAAATCCTTTCAATATATAATATGCTTTCTTTTTTCTTTCCAAAATTCCTACAATGCACTCAATGCACTTTTAATAAGGAATTTCCTACATGGCATTGTATAATGTAAGAGTTTAAGAAACTTACAATCCTATTGATTATCAACCAACATTAGCAAATAGAAATAAGTACAATTGGAAAAAGAAAATATCATAGTTAAAAAAGTCCACTCTCTCCTCTTATAAGATCAAAACCCTAAAACTCTTACTATCAAAAAAAAAAAGCCAAAAATCCTAAATATATATGAGAAATCATAGAGTTATTACCTATAAATCTGGAAAAAAAATAGATGAATCATCATTGTTGCTCCTCTTTTGGTACCTTTAATCTTGTTCCAAGAAAAAAAAAAAAAAGAAGCACCACCAACAATAGTGTCAAAACACATAGAAAAACCCTAATTAGAGAGAGAGAGAGAGAGAGAGAGAGAGAGAGGGAAAGTGACAACATTACTTACCTTGGTGGTGGTTGATGCTCTTGCTATTTAGAAAAGACTCAAGGCTTTCATAAGAAAAAAGGAGAGAGAGAGAGAGAGAGGGAAAGTGACAACATTACTTACCTTGGTGGTGGTTGATGCTCTTGCTATTTAGAAAAGACTCAAGGCTTTCATAAGAAAAAAGGAGAGCGAAGGAGAAGAGGACTTGGAGAGCTAGGCTTGTTTCTGAGTGCAAAGAGTAAAATAGATTTTTAATATTGTGCTTAGGGTTTTCACATGTTATGAGGAGTGAGATGCTACATAAGCACATATGTAGCAATATAATTTTCACAATTAGTATATGAATACGATTTATGTGGCAAACCAATCTTTGCAATTCCCCTTTCTTTGACTTACAACAAATACCCTTGCACCTTTACATCTCGCTAATCCCCATTTCTATTGTAGTGATTTCTAATGAGTAATATTCTTGGAGAGAGATTGCATTTGGAAAAGGGTGTAAATGATAATATGGATAAATTTATCTTATTTAAATCAAAATATTACAATTATATATCTAAAGGAAGGTATAAGCTTATTAATACAATTGTAATATAATGGTTTTCATTAATGAGTATATCCATGATGCTTTGTAATGTTTGTTTTAATTTTTTTTTTTTTATGAAAGGATTAAAGGTATCATGTGTACTTTGCATGAGTAAAAAAGAATAAACTTTATACCTTTTTCAATATAGCATATATATTAGTTGGAATTTAACCATCAATTTCTCAAACAAAATCAAAATTAGTACATAAAAAATATGTAAGCTTTGTTATTGATAAAATTACATCACAAAAATTATATATGAAAAATCAAAGAAGAGAGAGAGAGAGAAAGAGAGAGAAATATAATATAAGTATTTAAAGATTTCTTATTGTGGTGACATTTCAAGATTGTTTTATTAGCAATGTTAAAAAAAAAAATTATTTTCAATGTAAGTTATTAGACAATTAGTTTTTAAATAATCCATATTTATTTTCATAATATTAAATTAAAAATATATTTATGCACCAAGTCATATCATTTTTATTATTGGTTAATACTTTATGGAGTAAGACTAAAAGATTTGTAGTATTGACAATGTAATTACTATTTATGAGGCGGTATCAATAAAATATATAGCATCCAAGGATAATTTATAATATTAATTATAATTTTAATGGATGAAACCTAATTTATTAGTTATTATAGGATAAAAAAAGAGAACATTATTTGAACCAAATAAAAATAAATGCAATTTAATCAAATAAAATGATTTCAATAGGGGTTAAACCCAAAATGTTGTACTTATCCAACAAACCATTTTACTATACTAACATCAATATGTTTATCGAATAATTCTTTAAAATATAAATATATAAACATTTTCTTTTTTTAAGTAAATTTTACTAATTAACTTTTCTTTATGAGCTTAGGAAATTTGACCCCCTTTAGATTCTTACTTGCTTGAATTTGAGTTGATTTGTTTCTAGCACATAAAGTAATTGGTTGTAAGGAGTATATGGGAAGCTTATATATGTGGAACTTTGCAAAGTGTTTATACCTCTTTTCAACCAAGGGTGGTTGGTACTCTCAATATCGACTAGTAAGCACATCTCGACCCTTGCAAAAGAAGAAAAGGAAGGATGGGTGGTACATGTAGAGAAAACCCATTTAGCCTCTGACCATAAAAAAACTCATCACTGACTACACCATCCTTTGTAGAAGGCTAGCTGACTAGGAGCAGGGGGTTGTGAGTTCTTTCTATTTATGCCCTTGGGGATCTCGAAGATAAGAAAGTAAGACAAGTGAATCGCAAGATCTAAAGTCTAGTTTTTCCCTTGAAAGTTTGTGTTATACTCTCCCAAAGTTAACTTAAGCATCAAGTGATCATACTGGAGCAATTTCTAGCATCTCTCAAGCTTACGTATCACTATTGTAGGTCTAATTCAACTCTCTCAAGGCAAAAATTATTTTGCATTAGTAGCCAATGATTTCAAGTGATAAGGGCATAAACTACTTCTTTGTTGTGAAATGAGTAATAAGTCCTTTTAAACGTATATCCTTTTTAAATAAATAAAATTTAAGAAATGTCCTATAGTGATTTCCTTATGGTACTTGATGTGATTGAGGTTCAACTTTTGGATTATTTAGAAATAATTAAAATGTATGTATATATATGCGTGTATGTGTGTAAACTTATAAATTTATATAGGCAAAGTGATAAATCTCCTCTAAAAAGAAAGTAAAACCAGTTGTAACGAATATCCACCACATAAAGAGGTTCAAAGCTAGAAATATTGCTACTTCAAATTGAAATGAAATTACATGTAATGAGTAAACTAGCTATATGGGAATCATACCTTAACTTGTTCAATGGTACCACCTTGTACAAGTACCAACAAGATCTCACAAGAATTTTATATCTACCAATTCATAGTCAGATCCAGGGAACTCGCCAAATTGGGACACTTAGGATTAATCCTAACGTTCTCTCTAGACATACTAATATTGCTTACATCCTTCCGTAAATGCCTACGTTCTGCTTCTAGCCTTGAAGGAAACTGACACGAGGACAGTAGACACAAATCGTTATCCGCTTCTTCATCATATTAAAATTTTCTTCTGATTACTTCCTTCTTTTTTTTCGGTTTCACACTTAAGGAAAGATCCAAATTAACATCATCATCGTTGTCTTCTTCTTCTTCTTTGTCATCCGGCATAGTAGTCCTAGTTTTACTTTTCATATGGTAGCCATCGCTCTCATCCATTAATATATCAGCGAAGGGGGTATCTGGGTTTAAGTGGGACTTTGTTTTAGGCACTGTTGACCGGATACCCAATAAGCTGAGAAGGAAGCTTCTACAAGAGGATCTTGCTGCCTTCTTATTTGGTGGACTGTTGTTAAAATTACGAGTTAAAAATATATTTTTATCAGTTTATAATTTTATAATATTTTTTTTAGTTAAAATAGATATAAAATCATTTATGTGTAAACTTTTAGTAAAATTATAAACTTTTTTCAATAATTTTATAAGTTTACGATTTTACTAATTTTATACAAATTTATCAATTTTATACATTCAAATAAACAATAAAATCATAATTTTAATAATTATACCAATCTGCTTCCATTTCTCATGTTGTTGATGTGATTCCAATAAGGTTCCTAGCTCATCTCTTTCCATCACCATCGTTGGACCAAATGTCTCTACAATAATGATATATATAGCAAATAAGGATTACAAGTATCCGTATTAACTTAATTGAATCTATATATATATATATACATATATATTAAAAAAATAAAAAAATTGTACCTATCATCCTTGAAAATTTTGAAAATTAAATGGAGCCCCATTTTTTCTTAAAAAAAAATCAATTGATACCACTCTTTAAAACAAGTGTGGATTCCCCATTTTTCTTTTTCTTCTGACTAAGCCATTCTATGTAAAATAAGCTTATTCTGATGTTTATTTATTAATTAATATATATAATTAATTAAATTAACTAAACCTAGAAAAGCTAAAAGGTTACCAAGTCTATTATAAATTAGTGGTATGAATATTGGTATCTTAATATGTTAGACTTGATTCAAACCCATCCCCAAATTATAATATAATTGGTAAAAAAAAAACTAAAAAGCTTATATTAATATTAATATGTAGATGAATTTAAATAAATTAACTAGAAAACTACCACGTAAACATTTAGATAATCTTATTTCATGCATTTTGGGGGTTTGTAAAATTTTAAAATTTTCAGAGTGATCTGTGCAGTTTTTTTAAAAGAAAAAAGAAAAAAAAGTAGCAGAATAAAAAACAATTTATCTATATGATTTGCATACAATCCATTTATGTAATACCTGAAACTACAATCCTTTTTATGATCTATCTTTTGAAAAATAGATCTAGGCCGAAAATCACCATGACTGAATCGGTTTCTTGAAGCACTTGACATAAGATCCAGCATTGAGTTTATCACTGTCAATCATAAACTTCATTATATGTATATATATATATATATATCTACAGTGAGAAAAGGAAGAAAAATCATTCGAAAAGAAAGACTATGTCAATGTCCTGTTGATCGTAAATATATACAAACCTTCACCTCGGTCGCTGATCTTCTTGTTCCGATACATCTGTTGTCTCAAACATTCACAGATATGGAGAAGATATTAATTAACTAATTAATACGTAGTTTGATCTAGTCAAATATATGTATTATTGAACAAAACAATCTCCACGTCCATTACGTCCATTACTAATATTAAAAAGGAGATTTGTTTATACTCTCGTTCTTATGTTTTATGGGACTAATCCTATTATTTATTTAACTTTTAATTTATACTCCTTTAAATATAAATAATTAAATAAATTATAAATTTAATGATTTGGTTTTAATGAAATAAAAGTGAATAAAGAGATAGAAAGTAGAATAAATCCCATCAAAACAGATAACGCTATTAAATATAAACCTGTAAATGGCTCTTTACATGAGCAATGCCCAGTCCCTTGACGTTCATCAATTGCAAAACCAATTTAGGTGTGGCCCCTGAAATTTTAATATAAACCACGTATTTTAGAGACATTAATCTCGCATCTACCCATCGATCAGGATATTATATTAACTAAAAAACAATAAATGGAGTTGTTGGTACCAAATGATACATCGGTTTTGATCCCGAAAAGGTAATCATACCATTTAATATAAGAACACCGACGACGATATATCACATGAAAATGTATATTTTCAAAAATTTTTAAAATCCGATACAAGAGTTATCATATACAACTTGATGGGTGTTTATACACCCTTCATCTATCCTCTTGAAGAATAGGTTTCTTTATTTGAAGCTTTTCCCAATTAATGAAACAAAGCAATAAATGGATGAAGCATGGAGACTGAAAAGAGAAGATTAGTGAAATTAGTACGCACGTTCTTGACCCCCAAGTCTGTCGACGGCCTGAACAAAACGCAGATGAAGCTCCGGCGTCCATCGAAGCCGTGGCTCTTTAGATCGGGCATACCGACTTACACCATTACCCGTGGCGCTTCTCTTCGTCTCCCCCATCTCCTCGTCCAATATGCTATTACCGCTTGACCTTGCACTGTTTCTGGTCTTAGTACTTGCTCCGTCTCTTTCCTCATCTTCCTTCTCTCCCAAAAATAATACACCTGTTGCTGCCTTCCTCGGAGCTTCATTTGCGTTTTGCGGGTTCATATCGGATCAGGATGCAACAACTATGTGCGTAACTGTTATATTTTGTACAAGAACTGTAAGTTCCCTTTACAGTTTCAGTTGTCTTCCTTTATACTAATCCGTAGCTAGGTAGACCTAGCTATGGAGCTTTGACGATTGTGAGCGAGGCTTTTCTGTCATGGAGACGATAAAAGTAACAAGATAAAATCGGACACCCTAATTAAGTCTCACCAGGTAGCAGTGCTCTCGCCAGGGCAGACGCCTTTTCAAAGATGACCTGGTCATATATATGTTGATGTACCTATGTTTAATATATTATTGAAATTATTTCATATGTATAGAATGTATTCATAAGTAGATATTTTGCTAATATTCAACGTATCTCGAACGGGTTCTTCCGCAAAGGAAGACTGTTTTATTTATTTTATTTTATTTTTTATTTAGGGCATGCTGAAAGGTCAAAAATTGCAGGAAGGAGCATGCCAAAGTCCACATAATATATGTATATATACACACTATACGGCATACTTACGGAAAATAACTGGTGTGCATGGGATAGCCTATGGTAAATTAAATTACATATTGGAAAAACTGTCCTCACAACTAGCATATCATGCATAAAAAGCACAAGAAGTCAGCGTGCTATCAGGTATAATCATAACTGAAATTGTAAGAAGGACAATGAAAAAATAATAATATTGTAAGACATATATTTTAAAAATCTTAACAATTTTAACTATTAATACGTAATCTTATATAAAATTATTTTAGATGATCAATTTTCAAGTTGTATTTTTGTATATATTGGCAGATATAAATATATATAGCCGGGAAAATATAAATTGTGAGCGAAGAGAGGGAAATCAAAGCGTTGGGAAGATTGAGATGATTCTTGCTGTCGGTGTTTATGGATTCAATTTTGAATTTCATCCCACAGGCCTGCATGCATATAATAACAAAAAAATTTGTGTTTTGCCTTCTCAATGATTCTTCGTCAGATTCAATCGCTTCCTTCTTTCTTAACCTAATTATTTCTTGCTCTGGGTTAATTGTCGTCACTATCTACAATAGTAGCTACCCTCTAGCTACCACCGAGACTAAAGATGCGAACAATTACATAGCCCAATCAGATTTATAAATACTATATAGAACACCCAAATAGTGAAGTCAGACCCTGACATCCCTTCTCAAGATATATGTTTACTGCTGGAGAGCATCAGCACTAAATATGGCACATTTGATGCGGCCTTTATAACAAGTGTACGAAATGTCACTTGTATAAAATGGATAAGCATAGTATGTGATTCGGTTCCTTTTTACTTTTATACTAAATATTAGTAGAAAATGCACTCGCGATGCGTGTGCCAAGTATAATTTTAAAATATATTTTCTTAGATAGATGGCTAAAGTAGAGAATATTTTTATTTGCATAATCAATCATGCTTTTCCTTGAAAATATATGAAATGTTCTTATATGTTAATTATTTGACTGAAGCATACTAGTATATGTCAATACTTATTTCCATGCAAAATTACAGTGTTGCCATAGGGGAAAAGAAAAAAAAAAGCTGTTCCTTTCTTTTTCTTTTGTGTGGATATAAAACTGTAGTTAAATTATATTGACAGGTTTTGATACATAAAATATGACCAGAAAATAAAAACAGAGAGAGAGAGAAGAATAAGAGGAAAGAAATTGTAGTTAAATTATATTGGGGAAAATTACATCATAAGGGGTAAATGTTTGGAAATTAATTCAAATAAAAAAAGAACATTTCTAGTAGTTCATTTAAGAGATAAAGTTTGTCTATGTAGTTAAAATAGGAGATGTCATAATAGAGCTGTTATAACTCCATTTACTGCTGTTGACATATCAAGTTATATGGACACGTCTGCAATGACGTGGTGTAAAATAAACAATCAGGACTTTTGAATTGTTTAACTTAACCTGAAATAGGAAATTTAAAAAGGCAAAATCCATTAAAAAAGGAATTAAAACAAAAAAAATTAAAAACTCTATCAAATTATCTAAATAATCACAGTGTTGATGAAAATCTAATTCATGTGTTAAAACCTTACATGTGCAAATCCTAAACTTAGAAAGAAAGGAAGAGCACCATTAGAAATTAAAACCCTAAATCTTCAAACTCACATTATTATAACTCTATCTCTAATTGAATGCCTAATCAAATCACTATTGGCGCATCGAGCACATCGGAGTCTTGCAACGATCTAGTAAGTTTCTCCTTCCTTTATCTCTTTGCATTTATGATTTGCTATTTTTCTATTTGTGTTGATTTTTGGTTGATTTCTCATCTGTACTTGTACGAGTCATAGAAAATTCTCTTCAATAGGATTTTTTGTCATGTGTTGTTAGATGGTAAAAAAGTTCTTGCACACATGAATGTTGGGCCATACTAAGTTTGGTTATACATTTGGTTGGATGTAGCTATATTGTGATGTCATTTGTATAAAATTATTTGCTTTCGATGGAGCCATTACAAAGTGTATGTACATATGCTTAGAGATAAGTTGATTGCATGGTGGAGGTTAGAACTTGATTTTCTTTTGGAGAATATATTACCAAGGGTCTAATATGCCTCCTTTTCTTTGTTAGATTATGCTTTTTGAGCCTATGCAAAGAGGGTTTAGACTTCAAATCTAGTATGGAAACCTTGCTATGGTTCTTGATGTCGAGCTTGAAATTTTCAGTTTTTTATTCATTTTCTTTAACTTGATTTAAACTAAACCTTATACCCATTTAGTTTAAACCCTTGACTAAAGTTGTAGTTTTCTATGGGTGCTTAATATTTGCTATTCAGGATTAAACTTTTATAGTTAATTTATTAGTAAAATTTTAATGTATTAGTCTCTTTCATTTTGGAAAATGGTTGATTTTATAATTTTTATCAATTTGGTTTTTGTTTAAAGAAAACTCTAAAAGGGGTCCTAATTTATGTGATTTTTTTTTTTGAAAAATTCTAATGGAAGCCTTAATTACAAAAAGGTTTAATTGAACTTTTACTTTTGAAAATAATTTTTCTAAGTGAATTATTTATTATTTTGTTATTTTTTTTATATTTTTTACTATTTATTTTTTTATGTTAAACTAATAACTTTCCTCCCTTCTTTTTTCTCTTTTTCCTTCTTGTTTTCTTTTTCTTCTTTCTTCTCCTTTTTTTAGTTCTTTTTTTTAATTATAGGTTTTTATCATAATAGAATAAGGAAGGAAGAACATAAGAAAAAGATAAAAATAATTGAAAAATATAACAAGAATAATAAAAATAAATAAATAAATAAATAAAATAATGATAAAACAATAAACCAAAAGAAGGATGACTAGACTGGGCATAGACTTAGGCTATACCCTAGTTGGAGCAAAGATTTGGAGTAGGTTATCAAGTTAGGTTAGACCCAATCTGGGTCGTGGTTGAAGCAATAGTAGCAACAGTTACAATGAGGTGTTTCTAGACTATGTGATGGCTGAAATGATTGGGTAAGGGTGGATCTATGAGGATTTTATTGGGGATATAAGGGTAAGATCAATGCCACAGCTAAATAGTAGCCGTTTGTAGTGGTTAGAGTAAGTCAGCGATGGTGATGGAATAGGTTTACCTGCATAGTGGTGGTTGTGGTTTGGGAAGGTGTTGGGTTTAGACTCTTTGACTACCTCAAGCTTAGCCGTAGTTGTGGTTTTGGTCATGGAGAGGCATAGGTAGTGGTTCATATTAAGCTGCGTGGTGGTTAGGCTTTCAAACCTAGGTGTTTAGTGGTAAGCCTAAGGCTTTTGGCAAATGTTGAGGCTACTTAAGATTGAATACTAGGAGCATGAGTGAACTTTTAAGGTGTTAGCTCATCTCGAAAGCTATCGTGGAATTTGCAATCTTAGAAAGAGAGAGAGAGAGAGAGAGAAAGAAGCCATGAGTTGGAAGTTAGAGAGAGAAATTACTGAAGCTTTTTATTTTGTGTGTGTTTTTGAGATTGTTCGTGCTTGTTATGGACCTCCAAACCCCTTTTTATATTGATTTAAGCTTAATACATTGAAGGAAAACATTGAAAATGCATTGAATTGAAGATTGAAGTTAATGGGTCTTGATTTTTTTTATCTGATTTGCTTGATTTTAGACGAAATGAGTAGTTAAACACGATTCATGATACTTGTATTTGCCTTAAACATTCATTAAAAGCTTTGATTCCTTCTTGAAATGCTCAGATTTACTGAATCATGTAAGTACTTAAATCTTGGAGTGTAATTTTTTCTTGACATTGAAGGTCAATTTGTTTTACTAGATGGATGAATCGAGTTAAGATCTTAGTCCTCATTCATAGTATCCTACGTAATCATTGTGATTTTACCATTAATTTGGTAAACTTGCTAAGAAAATTGGATAAAAAATGAGTGCAAAGTGTGCTATCTAAGCTTGATGTTACACAAGAAACTATTGGAAATTAAGGGAAAGGGAAGGAAAATTTTGCTGACATGGCATCACATCAGCTATGCTACTTAACTAGACACCATCGCATGTCTTGATAGACACATGGCACAATAGGTGATGGATTGCCAACCATTGGCTCTCTTATTCGCATATGCCTTCAATGCCTTCAATCTCTTGCTCGAAGGAATTTCTCTCATCAGCCTACTGATGACGAGACAAAGTATATAGAAGAACGGCAAGTGAACTCCTTTAGGCCTCAACTTGGATATACCCTACTTTATCCTAATCTTAACACCATTGTCAACCCCTCATTTGCCGATGCCGACCTACTAAGTGCTAAGGATGAGGATTGTATACATCAAGCCCTACTCTAACCACTCAGACCTTCATGTGTTGAGGCTGAAGCTCCCGCATGCCAGATCCTTCTCTTTCAACTTACTACATATTGGCATTTCTCATTTGTCTTAGCAACTCTTGATATTACCCATCTATAGCTACCGCATCATGAACCCACCTCAACTACTATACCTAGAGATTCCGTGGTTTGAACCTATAGATAAGCTGTCACCTGTCCTTCAGTTTTTCTAGCATTATACTATTATTCTTTTTCGTCATTTGTCATATTTACCCCTTATGTACAAATTAAAAATCCCTTTCCTTTTCATTCTTTTTGTAATTTTCCTTATTTGTAATGTTTTCTTAAGGACTTACTATAAATAGTCTCTTTTCTCTATAGTCGAATCATCTTACATCCCTTTTAGATATTGAATATACTAGTTCTTGTGAGATATTCATCTCCGAGCATATTTTCTTATACTCTTATCTATTCTTATTGGGTAGCTCGAGATTAGTGGCGGGTGAACCTTAACATTAGCTTATGCATCACATCAAGTAAAGTGTTGAGTCGTATTGTATTCATTGATGAATCACATCCTCTAAGTAGCTTCACGTAAGCTACTGCATTCCATTTTGCCTACTACTCCATTCTATTTTCTTCAATATCTCGAAGGACTCATTTGGTTCTCATCTTCTACGATAAGTCCTAGTGATTACTAAGCTTTTAGATACATTGTATAATCCTAATATCAAAGCTCGAGGTTGTAATTAGAAGTTGTATCAAAGTAGTTCCTGTTAGTGTACTATTCTGTTGTACTTCATTTTCCCACTTGAAGGATAGAGCAAGTTTGCAATTTACTGTTTGATTTGTACTTTCTAAGAGTGTGTAGAAATTTCTTATGTAAGGGGTGTTTTCTAAAGCTTTATGTTGAGAATGTTAAATCCTATTGTTTAAGGAGAGATTAACGATACCAAGAGTGATACTCATGGTCATAGTCGTATTAACCAACAAATCCCATAAACTACTAATAAGTAGATACAAAACCTTACTACTATTGTGGCTCATTTGGCAGTCTCTATATAAAGGGTCTTAGAGATTAAGCTTAAGGAAAGAATTGTTATTAAACAAGGCTGATAGGTAAGAGAAAGGTTAAGAAGGTAGATGGATGACCAATGAGTACTAGAGCCACTTAATATGAACTAAGCTCTACCCCGACATGCTAATAGAGTTGTTAGATGGAGACTAGAGTTAACGAGGTTGAAGAGTATGATGAGGAGGAGCAATGCAATGGCATTAAGGAGTACGAGCTAAGAGCTCTTAGAGGAGCCGAGCATCTCAAGGTGCAAATTCTATGCTTTAATGGGTCTAGTAATCCTGATGACTACTTAGATTGGGAGGAGAAGATCAAAAAGATATTTGACTTCTATGACTATGAGGATGTTGTTTGTATCAAGGTAATTGCACTAGAGTTTTCTAGATATGTAGCAATGTGGTGGAAAAAGTTGCAAAACATACACTAGAGAGCTTGATGTGAGATCCGAACGTAGAATGAAATGAAGAGAGTTTTGAGGAGTAGGTTTATTCCAGAATACTATAAACAAGACACCTTTCGACGACTCTAAGACTTATAGTAAGGCAATAAATCAATGGACGAGTACATTTGAGAATTCTAATTGCTGATGATCCAATGTCATGTTGATGAACCCAAGACTTAAACTATAGCACAATTCATTTCTGGGCTTAGAATTGAGATTGGCCATATAATGGAGTTATAGAGGCTTAGGACTTTAGATGAGGCTATCCGAGTAGCCTAAAGGGTAGAAAGACAAAGGTAGAGCCAAATTAGCTGAATGCTAAGCAACTAATTGGAAGTAGCATGCTGAGCTAACCCAAAAATGACTAAGTACTAAACAATTCCGAGATGGACCGCTAAGGATAGGTGTTAAGCCGAGTAGAAGATGGCCTAAGTAAGGGTAAGGTCGAGGAGCCTAAGTTTAGAAGAGACTAAGGTTAGAGGTCTAGGAGGAATACCTAAGAAATCAAATGTCTTGGTTATAGACACATGGCTAGTTAATGTCTGAACCAACATATCATGACCATCATGGGAGGTAACCACAAGTTCGAAGTGGAGACTGCTAGTAAAGGAGAAGATGAAGAGGGAGTTGATTAGGTGCTAAAAGGATATCTAGAAGATTCTAATGCCATGACCCCACCCAAACCAAGGGTGAGTACTATTTTGTCACTCGAAGATCTCATAGTACCTTTGTGGCCGACAAAAATGAGTAAAGGGAGAACCTCTTCCATATGAATTACTAAGTGAATGGCAAACTATGCGCATTGATCATCAATAGGGGAAGTTGTACCAATGTCATAGCGCAAGGAGTAGTCAAGGCCCTAAAGTTGCCGACCTACCTACTCCTTAAGCGATATAAGATTCATTAATTGAATGAGAAGGGAGGTCTAATCATTACCGAAAAGGTTAGAGTGCCCATTAGTATTGGTGACAGGTATAAGGATGAGGTGCTATGCGATGTCCTTCCCATGTATGCTTCACACATCTTACTTGGTCGACATTGGCTATTCGATTTGAGAATGTTGCATGATGGATATAAAAACACCTATATATTCCAAAAGGATGGGAAGAAGGTTATACTAACCTCGATGAGCCCTTAGGAAGTACAGGAGTCATAAGAGAAGACTGCTCGATCTCTATAGTGGAAATCCTTAGTGATTTCCTATGCTCAATTTTCTCGAGAAGTTAAGGTAGAGGAGAGTGTGCTCCTATTAGGCAGGAAACTCCTGGAGTTGAGAGAAGTAGGAAGCTTACTTGTTCAAGTGTAGATACTATTACAAAAGTATGCTAACCTCTTTCTTATCGAGATACCAAGAGGTTTGCTACCCATCAGGGTTACAAAACATTGCATTAATCTTTAACCCAAAGCTCTTCTTTTGAATCGACCTGCCTATAGGCTTAATCCTAAGTAGGCAACTAAACTGAAGAAACAAGTAGATGAGTTGATTAATTACGGATATGTCCAAGAAAACATGAGCCCTTATGTCGTGCCAGCTATCTTAGTGTTGAAGAAAGATGGTACATGGAGAATGTGCATTAATAGTTAAGCCATCAACAAAATTACTATTAGATGTTGATATC
This sequence comes from Lumnitzera littorea, assembly GCA_024138015.1. Lineage (NCBI taxonomy): Eukaryota > Viridiplantae > Streptophyta > Magnoliopsida > Myrtales > Combretaceae > Lumnitzera > Lumnitzera littorea. The sequence goes on along the minus strand of JAMXBB010000006.1, from coordinate 99,265,217 downwards.
TAATTCTACGATTGGATGATATACCTGATGAGTTGCATGGTACCTATATCTTTTCAAAGATTAATATGAAAAGTAGCTACCATCAAATATGGATGGGACCTAGAGATGAATGGAAGATGGCCTTCAAAATAAGGGATGGTTTGTTTAAGTAGATGGTGATGCTGTTTGGTTTGACAAATGTACTCAGCACTTTTATGCGACTCATAAATGATGTCCTAGGAACATTAATTGGTAAATGCATTATGGTGTACTTCAATGACATTCTAGTCTACAGTGCTAACCTTGTTTCTCATGTTGGACATTTAAGATCAATGTTTGATATCCTTCATACCAAGAAGTTATTCAGCAATTTAAAGAAATGTGTGTTCTACTGGAGCAAAGTTGTATTCCTTGGATATGTTGTTTCGGAAGGAGAAGTCCAAGTTGATGACAAGAAAGTCTGAGCTATTCTTGAGTAGCCAATACCGGCTAACATTACTAAAGTAAGGAGTTTTCATGGTCTACCTTTGTTCTATCAAAGATTTATTCGGAACTTCAGTTCCATAACTACTCCTCTTATTGAGTTGACCAGGAAAACTTTGAGTTCAAGCGGTCTGAGAAAGCTCAGAAAAGCTTTGATGAGATAAAGTCCAAGTTGATATTAGCCTCAATACTTATCCTATCAAATTTTGAGAAAGTTTTTAGAGTATAGTGTAATACATAAGGAGTTAGCATTGGTGCTATTCTTATGTAAGAACACTAACCAATTGTCTATTTTAGTGAGAAACTTAGAAGAGCTGCCTTAAATTAGTTAGCATATGACAAGAAGTTCTATGCGCTTATCTGAACATTACAGAATTGGCAACACTACTTACTGTTGAGAGAATTCATTATCTACATAAATCATGAATCTCTCAAACATCTCCAAGGGCAGCAAAAACTTTCTTGGCATTAAGCCAAATGGGTTGAATTCTTGGAGTCTTTTTGCTATCTCATCTAGTATAAGAAGGGAAACACCAATACTATAGCTGATGCTCTCTCACGTCGACATGTCCTTGTTACATCATTGCAAGCTAAGATACTTAGACTTGGCACCCTACCTGATCAATATGAGCATAATTTGTATTTTAGGCCCTTAGTAGCAAAGTGCAATGTTAGAGGAGTTATGGATGAGTTTTATTTGAGCTAAAGGTTTTTGATAAAGGGCAAATAAGTTTATGTGTCGAATGGTTCGACTGGAGAGTTACTTGTCCAAGAAGCTCATGCTAGAGGTTTAACTGACCACTTCAAATAAAATAGAATGGCTAAGATGTTGAGAGAACATTTCTATTAGCTTGGGATGATGAAGGACGTGTACTGAGTTCTTAAGAGGTGCGAGGTATGTAAACATGCAAAGGGGAGAAAGGAGCCACATGGAGAGTATGCACCTCTGCTTATACTTGAATGGCCATGGATCGATTTAAGCATGGATTTCATGCTCTACCTACCTCGAACTATAAGAAGACACGACTCTATCATAGTGGTGGTTGATCAATTCAACAAGATAAGCTAATTCATCCCCTACCACAAAACCAATAATGATTTATTTGTTGCTAACCGCTTTTTACAAGAGATCGTATGGTTACATGGAGTACCAAGAAGTATTATGTCTAATCATGACTCAAAGTTCATGAGCTTCTTCTAGAGAGCCATATGGAAAAAGCTCGATACTAACATCATGTTCAGTACTTCTTACCACCACTAAATAGACTGCCAGACCAAAGTTGTGAACAGGATAGTAGGCAACCTCGTATGAGCTACTATTAGGAAGAATCCATATGATTAGGATCTATGCCTGCCTATCATTGAGTTTTCTTACAACCGTTCAACTCATAGCTTGATATGAAGGTCACCATTTAAGGTCATTTATGGACTTAACCCGAACTTACCCTCGGATATGGTTATTAGTCCAACCACCCAAGGAGAAAGTCAACTTGTCCTATAGTGCATTGAAGAGTTCTAGAAATTGCATCAAAAGATTGCTAAACAACTAGCCAAGATTATGGCTTGATAGAAAGAACAAGGAAGTTGAGGAAGGAGGTGAGTCACTTACAATCCCGAAGACCTTGTTTGGATCTACCTCAATAAGGAGCATTTCCTTAGAAAAAGGACTAATAAGCTATCTCCCTAATCAAATGGACCTTCTAAGATCCTTAGGCATATTAATAACAACACATATGAGCTTGAACTACCTGAAGGATACGACGAGTCCCCTACTTTCAATGTCTCTGATTTGATGCCATATGGTTAAAATGAAGGAGACTAAGCTTTAAGGGCTTCAACAACCTCGAGCAACTAATAGACTGTCAACCATTAGCCTTCTTATTCATATGTACCTTCGAAGCCTTCAATCTCTCACTTGAAGGATTCTCTCTTATCAGCCTGGTGAGGATAAGATAAAGTATACAAAAGAATGGTGGGCGAACCCCTTAAGGTCTTAGCTTAGATACACCCTACTTTATCTTAATCTTAGTGCTGTTGCCGGGCCCCTCATTTGCCAAAGTTGACTTGCCAAGTGCTAAGTGCCAAGGCCAAGGCTATTGCATGTTGGATCCTTCTCTTTCAACTTACTATACAGTAGCATTTCTCATTCATCTCAATAACTTCTGATATTGCCCATCATAACTACCACATCGTAAACCCAACTCAACCGTTGTGCCTAAAGATTCTTTAGTATGAACCCATTAACAAGCTGCCACTTGTCCTTCACTTTCTTTAACATTATACTATTATTCCCTTTCATCATTTGTCTTATTTACCCCTTATGTACATATTAGGAATCCCTTTCTTCTTTATTCTTTTTTGTAATGTTATCCTATGTACTTACTATAAATAGTCCCTTTTCTCTATAGTCAAATCATTTTACATCCCTTTTAGATATTGAATATACTAGTTCATGTGAGATATTCATCTCCAAGCACATTTTCATGTACTCTTATCTAATTTTGCCGAGTAGCTCGAGATTAGTAATGGGTGGACCTTAACATTAGCTTATGTATCACATTAAGTGAAGTGTTGAGTTGTGTTGTGCTTATTGGTGAGTCACATCATTTGAACAGCTTCATGTAAGCTACTGTATTTCGTTTTGCTGACCGCTCCATTCTATTTTCTTTAATATTTCAAAGAACCCATTTGGTTCTCATCTCCTATAAGTCCTAGTGATCATTGAGCTCCTAGGTACACTATATAATCCACCAATAGGGTTATAACACTTGGTAGTTTAGGGATTGAGAAAAAACAAAAGGTGCAATTGTACCTTACAAGAATTGAACCTAAGAGCTCCATCTCCTTTCAATTATTCAAACCAAGTGTATTACCAACTAGGCTATTGGTCCATGCCTTGATTTATGTTGCAAGCAAATTGTATGTAAAGACTAAATTTTCCTAGCTTTGAATTTCAAATTTATCTTAGGCCCAAACCAACCATAAGTTAAAATGGAAAAGCAAACCTAATCCAAACCTTATTATTTCTAAAAGCTATCTTAATTATTTATTGATCCTATTTTAACTCTATTTTTCCTAATTTTTTTTGTTTTTTCTAAAATTTTCTATTGTATTATTTTTCTTCAAAATTTACAATTTTTTTTTGTATTTTTTATTTTTTTTTAATTTTTGAATTAGTTACCCTTTTCCCACTTAAAAAAAAAATTCAACTACTGGGTAATAGAAATGGAGTATCTACACTTAAGTATTTCAAAGGAAATATATTCTCAACTAGATTATAAGTATTTTAATGGTAGCAATATTGATTGACTAAAAATGTAGCCTTTCTTGGTAATATCATAATCTCCCTTTTATATTTGTGATGTACTAACTATTTTATTATTCAAATTAGGTTTTATAGCTTAGCATAAGGAATTGTAGATATGACTAAATAGTGGATAAAATATGAGGAAGAAGAAGGTTAGGGAACTGCTCCATAACCTCCAACATAGTCTAAGCTTCATCCTCTATTGGAAACTCATCGAATAGTAGCAGTCATGTAGAATGTTGCTTTTGTGGTTTGTACTTACCTTGACAAACTAGTTGGATGAAACAAAATCTAAGGAGGAGATTTCACAATTGTCTACATTGGAGAGGCAAAGGGTCTTGTACTTTCTTTAAATGGGTAGACTTACCAATACTTGACCATGCAAAAGATGTAATATTGGAACTCCGTTAGTAGTTAGGTGACTTTAGACCAATTAATGTGAATGTCTCATCAAGTGGCAATGATGTCAACGAAAAACAAAGTTCAATGGAAATTGAGTTAAATGTTGTAAAAGAACAACTAGCTCATACGAAGAAAAGTTTGAAGTTAAAGAAGAAGATAATGTTTTTTACTTATTGGCTTTTTCATGGTTGGTCTTTTACGTAGCAGCTATTGTGCTTCTTTTGATGATGTTGAATGATAGTGGCTCGTTAGTTAATTCGAGAATATCATGATTTAGCTAAAAACATGAAACAACCATCAGTCTTGCTGTCATAAAGAAATAAACCCAATTTAAAATTATATTTTCTCCTTTATTTTTTTTTAACTGTTCTTATTTTAGGTCAAGTTAAACAATTCAAATGTCCAGATTGTTTATTTTAGGCTACATCATTGCACACATGTCTATATAATGTGATACATTAGTAGAAGTAAACGAGTTATAACGGCTCCATTATGACTCCCTTATTTCAACTAAATAGAAGTAAATAGGTTATAATGTAATAAATTAGCAGAAGTAAATGTTTATCCCTTGCAATGTAATTTTTCCAATTATATTGATAGGTTTTGTATATAAAAGTTGACAAAAAAATAAAGACAAAGTTTGGGGGGAGAGAGAGAGAGAGAGAAAGAGAGGTAAGAAAGCATTGTTCTTTAGTTACCCCAAATCATTAGAAGAATGATGGAGAAAATAATAATAACAAATTAGAAGAGAGAGAAAAATAAAAGAGAATAAAGTAGAAGTGATTGGGTAGTTATTGAAAAGTGGAAAAGCATTTAAATGTTTATTTACATGTAGTAGAATAAATAAAAGTTAAGTGACAGTTAAATTTCCTTCTCGTTCAAATAATATAGATAAATTTTTCCTCTAATTGCATGTTTGTAAAATGTTAACTTTGGATTTATATTTGAATCGAGTGTGCTTGGCATAAATACCTAAAATAAGTCGCATTTATCCTTTCCTCTCCCAAAATAAACCATGGCCTCACATGCATGCATATACATAAACTAAATCACGTCCATATAGTTCCTTTCTCATAGTTGTTCAACATAGTCAAATTTATCTTATTCATACTTGTATAACTAATAGCTTATAGGGAATGGCTATTCCATTTCTTCCTCAATCTGTATTGAGCACCTATTACATTATTCACTTCACTTTTCACTCCATAATTGCTATTATACAAGGAATCACAGTTCCCCAAAACTTTGAATTGGGATTTGTCATGGAAACTTATGAATTGCAACTCTAGTTGTTAATTATATTCTTTTATCACCAAAAAAACCTCATATAATTAACATATTACAAATTATGCTCTTGAAACAAAACCTAAACTATCACTAAACTAGAAGAAAACAAACCTTAATTCCTCTTCATAGTCATCTTCTTTACAATTATTAACTCAGACTCTGTTTTCCTCTTCTACCATAATCTCTCTCTTTCTCCCTCTTCCTATCATTGTCTCATGATCTCTCTCTCATCCCTCTCCAATTCTCCCTCTTATTGATCTCTCCTTCATCTCTCTCTCCTTGTTATTAGCTCAAACTTATAGACTTATGCTATTAGACCCTATCATCAACTCTCCTCTCTAATACACTTCCCTTGTTCTTCACTTTCTCTTTATATCTCTCTTTAACCTGGTCTCTTTCTCCCTTCAGCTTCTATGCATGGACTTTGTTCTAATTACATTTTCTCTCTCATCTCATCTTTAAGCACCATCTCTTAGCTTCAATCTTTTGCATCCATTCAAATAGATTTCACTAGCTTGCTCTCACGCTTATTTTTACCTTCAAATTTCATCATAATAAATGTAGTTTTATTGTATTCTTCTTCTCAAGAGTGAAAACATTTGGAAGATATTTAATAATACCAATCATAACATGTTAAATTTTGATTTAAAGTTAGGGTTTCCAATTTTGATTGGGTTTTGATTTGGATATGTAAGTTTGGAATAATCCTTTTAACTACTATTCAAACATCATTCTTCATCTATTCATTTAAGCATTTACTACCTATTACAACTGTATTTCATTTTAGAGGAATCTCTATTCCTTTACCCCTATATTATATTCAATGAAGTGAATAACCTATAAATGCTCCTATAGGTGATACTTGTTATATTGGAAAAAGCTAAAGACTGTTGTTGAAGCTAAGCTAGGATTACCTATGAGGCTTATTAATCCTAAATTTCATGTTCTCAAAGTATATAAAGCAAACCAAAATGTATTCTTTTATATCAAATGCCTTAACTGTAAAACCCTTTAGTTTGATCCTATTTCTAACATCTTCTTATATATATTTCTATTGAACACATTCATTTATGTTACACTAAACTATGTATGCATATTTCTCTAGTAAATCCACAATAAGATGGATCATAAAATTTAAGAAATGTGATAGGAAATCATCTCAAATTTGCAAAACATTATGATTACTCTTATTCATGAACTTTAATACAACAACCTTAGTTATTTTGCACATGATTCTATGAAGCGTGACATCCCATGAATCACTTATAAATCTCATGCTTTAGAAATCTATGCAAGACCATTGATGAGATTTCCCTTAGATTGAACTAAATAAGATGATTTGTTTTATGCATATTGATAGATAATTTTATATCCCTGATAACACTACATACTTTCTTTATGTAATTAGGGTAAGTGGCTTGATGATCCAACTGCCTAGGAATGTAAGATGCAAAACTGATCTAAATCCTTGTCCTTTTCATTAAAAAAGCAAACTAGGTACTTAGAATTTATTTAATAAGTTCTACCATTGATTATATTTCAAACTTATGAATTTCCAAAAAAAAAAAAATGATCACTTTAGTTGACTTAAAAATCAAAAGGGTAGCAATTGTCTAACAAATTAATTTTCTTAGTTTTCTACTAATTACGATGAATTCCACATCATATTTATCTGCATCTATATAAAAAAAAAATACAAAAATAGCAAATTTTCAACATAAAACATAAACTAGTTTACTAAAAATTAAGAAAAATCCAAATGTTATTGTTTTTCATTCATAAAATATTATTTATCTAATTTGTACTTAAAAGCATAAAGTTATGGATTTTCAAAAAAAAAAAATTAATTATTCCATCAAAGCTTGAACATTCTAAATATTATGAACTTTTCATAAATGATCGTTAATAATTTGCAAATCTATCAAAATGGTTGAAAATTATGAACATTTGATAAAAACAATTCAATTGTTCCACTTAAAATTAAAATTCTTATTATTACTTCCCACTAAAAATATTATTTATATTAAAAGTATTAAATTGTCCATAAATTAAAAATTGTCAAAAAAATATTAATTATTCATCTAAAAGTTAAATAATTCAAATATTATCAATTTTGTAATTGAAATTACAATGATTTTAGGTTAGCTACACACTTATTGGTATTTATAAATTTAGGACAACATAAATTAAAGAAGTTGTTAAATAGAATAGAAACAAAAAATGTTTGTTTGCTTCCATGAGAAAATATACATATTATTCACTTTAATCATAAAAAAAAATTAAAAAATTATAAATTTTTATGGTAAAACGAAAGATATTTTGGCATAAATAACAATACATGTAAACTAAAAAACCAAAAAATAAAAATTCTTTGAAAGCAAATTGCATACATTTAACACCACATACGAGTATTGAAGTTTTAAACAAGAAATCTAAGAGTTAATAAAATGTGTTTCATCTACTTTCATGCAAAATTATTTATTTAAATCAAATTTAACAATTAAGTCATTGAATGAATAAATAATAATACAAGCAATAGATAAAATTATTGTAAAATAGAAGGGAGTAATAAAGAAGGTTAAGCCTAGACTTGACGTGAAGTTTAAAGTATCCCTTACCTATTCATACATTACCTCTAACAAAAAATTTCATACCACTTTTATTAGTATTAATATTTTGGCTCTTAGAAACCTAATACACCAATGATGCACTGATACTAGATTACAAATGAAATGCTCAAAACAATTTGCAAATGAAAGTTCTCATTTGCACTATACTTTTCTTATTCAAAATTATTGTAAAATTATGAACAAGGATATAAGGAAATTAGCGATTGTAATAATAAGATCTTATATTACATGAACAACTCAATTTGATGCATGATATTTGCATACCAGCTTTTTTTATAACACTTGTTTAGTTAACTATTTTTAGTTTTATTTCATCAAAATTAACTAAAAACTTTATGATTCAATATGTTCCCCCTTTTCGACGAAGAAACAATTGAGACAACAACTTTTTTTTTTTTTTTACCAATAATTGAGACACTAACTTTGAAATGGTAAAATTTTTCTCATCAGACTAATACCTATACAATTAATAATATTGGCTCTTATTGAAACACCTAAACCATTGATTCCATCAATTAAATTCTTTGTGAATTATTTAATAATTACAATTGATTTGAAGGGAAAAAAAATGCATTTAGTTCTCAACTACATGATCTATGTCCTAATGTTATATGAAATGTATAACCTTATTAAAACATGCTCAATTTCAAGTAAAAGCTAAATTGATTCTGTTGAGAATGAGTGTTGTCCGTCATTACACAACATATGGATTAGTAACATTTCATTTAATTTGTAATTAAAATTAGTGAAGTAAGTAATCAATATAACATCTTAGGATTTTGCTAAGTCTAAATAATATATTAAATTTCCTAAATTTGGCAATTGTCATTAATGATTGTTAATAAATGCAAATACATAATTGTTTGGATTTGATAATAAACTTAATTAGCTTCTGTTAGAGATTAACCCTATACTGGCTTATTCGTTAAAACCATTTCGGATGCCCCTTCCCAATAAGATAAATTCCAAGCATAGGATTGTGATTTGGATATTTGAGTATTAACATAGGGTTAAATATTTAATTGAATTTGATCCATTTATAATTAAGTGAAGCTTAGGACTAAAATAATTGGAACCACTCGAGTAACTTAACAATCTAAACTCTTGCTTAAGAATTTATAGAGGATTAATTTGATTTGAGAATGATCTAAGTATAATTTTTAGACTGATTCCTTATATTAATGACATCACTTAAAGAATTAGGCCCCTTCTCTATGAATGAGTTTAAGTGGTTTAGGTTTAGAGGGCTTAGAATTGGATTATCAAACTAGTCTGTCCACTTTCAACTTTTGTCAATAGGTTGTGCACCTCAACTGACTTGTTTATGAGCTTAAACTATAAGAAGCCTAAAATAAATAATCTATTATACTGAAGGATGTATTTTGTTCATTGCTCACCAAAGTTATCAAATGAATGTCATGAAAACTTATCTCATTTATTGATTGCTAGAGTCATCTAGTGAATGGGGATAAGCTTTAGAATCTATAGATAGGTTATCTCTCCTCTTCTTCATTTAACACATCAGATGATTCAGATACATCATTAATTGTATTGATGAAACACTACCATCATAGACTAAACATTGGATTTGATAATGAACATCTAGCTTCTTATAAAAAATAATGAAATCGATACTTTAATATCTTTCACTTGTGACCAACCAAATATATACAATAGACCCTCGAAGCCCTATTACTAATGCAACAATCAATTCTTGGTTTAGATATATTATTTTGTCTTCATCAATCAAGTACAATCAATCCAAGCATATGCATGTAACACAACACCTTAAGCATAATCATTTCATAATAAATATAATTAAATAGTACTCTACACTTGAAGCACAAATAAGATAAGATGATGGTCTGTATGCTCACTCAACTATAGCATCTAGCAATCCTAATAATCCTTAAGCGAGTTGATCCTTAGCTTTACATCACCTGAGATTATAATTAAAATATAAGTATTGCATGTTAGTTCACTTAGTTAGCTCTTCCTGTCTTAAAATTTTAGCTTTTATTTTTTTTGTATTTCGATCATAACTTATTCGTTTTAAGTCCATTTTTAGTGATCTTATATTTTTTTTCCCGTCATTTTCAAGTGTTTTTTAATTTGGTGAGGTTCTTTTTAGGTGCTTAGGCTTGTAGGGTCTTAGTTTAGGTTAATTAATTTTGTTGGTTAATGGGTTATTTTGACCTTCTTAGCATTTAGGCTTAGTTTTGGGCTTTAGGCCTTACGTGTAACTTCTTAAGCCTTTTATTTAAGTATTTTTAAGTTGAATTTTCTACCTAAATTTAGTAACTACTAATTTGGGCCTTACTATTACTCTAGTGGGCTTAAATAAGATCTTTTTACTAATTTAGGGCCTTAGTTGGTTAAGGGGCCTATAAGGGTTGTCTTATATAAGCCTTAAGACTTAATAGGCCTTTTATATTTTAAATAATGAGCTTTATTTTTAGTATCAAACCTGATCACATCCATTTAGGCTTATATTTTAATTCTTTTAAGGCTGTTTAGGTTAATTTTGCATTTTAGGGCCTTAAGCCCAATCCTATTGATCTTTTTGGTACTCTAAGTTAGGTCCAATTTATCCTAAGTTCTAGATCTGGTCATTGGTGTTAATAAGGATTTTTACACTATTATTAAGCCGCTAATTAGTAACTATGTTAGTTTAAGTCATTAACTCATCACTACCCGACTTAACTTGATTAATCACAACCTAAATCATACTTAATACTAAATAATCATGTGATTAAGTTAATAAATCAAAAATTTGCATACCTTTGCTCAAGTTACAAGTGGCAGCTAAGAAGATTGTTTAGGGTATCCATTACATTTTTGCACCTATTTCTCATTTTAGTGCATTTCCTTAATCTAAAACATGTATTTAATTAGTGTGAATTGATTTTTCTACTAAATGTGATGAAAATAATTTGGGAACTCCTACATGAAGGTGTTGGTATGCTTGTCGAATAAGTGTCATTAAGCTTTTCTTAAGGATTTGTTAACAAAACATATTAATTACTAATCTCCACTACATGTTCATGTTACTACCTAAATCATTGATTCTAGTTCATACATCATTTTAATTCAACATTCATTATACTTCCTTAAAACACTATGACATATATGTACATAGGAATGTAAAAGCCTAAAATGCTAGAAAATATCATGAATCCTAAGGAAAAATAAGTAGAAACTAGACTTGGTCAGTTGCTAGAGTTGGGTGTGTTAGTCCTCCTTTAGGTGTATTGTGCCATGACCTTTTGTGTATGTAGGAGTTTTTGTGAGTGTTGGTCTACTAAGAGAATAAGTAAGGGAGGCATGGGGCTTAGTGGTTAGTGGTTTGGTGGAGTGGTGGTGGTGCAGATGTAGCCAACAGTGAAGTGTGTGGAGGTGGTTGATGAGGTGATTTTGGGTATGTTTTGGAGTAAGTTTTTGAGAGTATTTTTGTGAGATGAATGAGGGTGAGAAAAATAAAAGAAAAATGGGAGTGTAGGATAATAGTGGCTAGCACATTATGGAAGGGAGAGGGGCTAAATTGGGTAGGTGGTACATGGTCCGAAATTATACTATATTTGCTTCTTGCCATTTTTAGTATTGTTTTCTCTCCAAAAGGACATTGTCATTTGTTGCTTTAACAAATTACATTGTCTTCTCTTAATTAAACTTATCTTCTTGTTAATTAAGATATAATGGAGGTTGGTTAAGGCTTAGGGTGTAATTAAGGTGATTAAGTACAATCGACTCTAATTAAGCATAATTAAGGAAATTCTAAGGCTTTGTTACATCTTATTATTTTAATTTGATTATTTTCCATGCACTACATGTACCCTTAGGGTTTCCTTAGGGTTATGGGTTTGTAGTTATCGGTTCATATATGCATTATAGTACTTAGGGTTTTAGGAAACTAAAGTACTTGTTTATACATAATGAGTGATTTTCACCACTTGAATTGGTTTTTCTCAATGCTTAAGGGTTTTCAGGAATTAGTTAGGGCTTCTATAGTGCTTTAGAAATTCCCATATATTAGGGTTTTTATGGTTTTTCACTTATAATTAAGGTTTTAGTGTTAAACTTAATCTAGGGTTTTCTAGCTTCTTATTTAAGATTTTTGACTTAATATTTAGGCTTAAGTTATCTTATTTAGGGTTTTAATTCTTGCATTTTTATAGAGTTCTAGTGATTATCCATTGACTCCCTTTCTTGTCTAACTTCTTATTGTGTTCAAAACTCATAAGGTTTACATCCTCCCCCCTTCCTTAGAAAAATTTTGTCCCCAAAACTTATAAGGCATACCTATTATTTCAAACAACTCTAGGTATTCACATCTCACTTCCTCTTTAGATTCCTAAGTAGCTTCCTCCTTGTCATGGTTTCTCCATAATGCCTTAACATACCAAATTTCCTTGGTCCCTAAGTTTTGAGTCTTTTGGTCTAAGATTTGATTAGGATGCTCTTCATAGGTGAGATTTTCCTTCAGTTGGACTGATCCTAATTCCACCACTCTGTTTGGGTCTAGAATGTACTTATGAAGGACTAATACATGAAAGACATTGTGCAGTCTAGACAAATTTGGAGGTAACACTAGCTGGTAGGCTAAATTTCTAACTCTATCCAACACTTTGAAGGGTCTAATGTATTAGAGGCTGAACTCCCCTTATATCCTTACTTAATGTAAGCTCTTTATTGGGTTCACCTTGAGATATAAGTAATCACTAACTTGAAACTCCACTTCTTGTCTCTTTAAATTTACCTAATTCTTTTGTTGATCCCAGGCTTCCTTCTTTCTTTGCTTAATGATGGCCACTTTCTTTATAGCTTTTTGTACTAAGTTAGATCATAAGCCCAACTTTTGATCGTCATCCTATAATAGAGGAGATCTACAATTCCATTGTATAAAGCTTTATAAGGCAACATTTGACTCTAAGTACATGGGGAGTTCTTATAGGTGTCTTATTAAAATTAGGTAGATAATTCTTATCAGGTTCCATTATAGTCGAAAAGTACAATACTAAGACCATCATAGATACAATTGCCTTATCATACATATACTTTTTTCTCAAAAGCTACAACTGTAGTGTATTTATTATACAAAGGACCTAATTCATCCTCCATAATCTTCCAATCATCCTTCATACTCTTAGATAATTCCTTCTTATAAGTGATTATAATCTCATCTATCATATAAAATATCATCCAATCAACTAATTCAAATAATAAGTTTTACAACCAAACTCAAGAATTAATAGGGGTTCATCCCCTTCCCCAAAATTTAACTAAGCATAAATAAGCCCTGTTTATGAAGCTAAAAGTAAACATAACTCAACACAAGTTAGATTAGTATTATCCCTCACCTGTTTTCATTTTATATTATCTAGATTCTATTATGTAGATAACTTAGATATACACCTACTAATTTAAATCTTTTACGCCTACTTACTTTCCCTATTCTTAATGTTCCCAACGTCTAGTTCATTTTAATTTAATGCTTTAAAGCCTAGCTCTCTACGAACTATGCTCTAATACTACCTAAAAACTGTTATGCTCTAAACTCAAAGAGTCATAATAGTCCCGCTGTATAAACTAACCTAGGCTAGAAGTTGCTACCTTAGTTGCTAACATAGGTATAGTTCACATAAGGCAAACAATGACTCAACCAGCTTTGAAGTAGTTAGATAGACACTTGTAGTATATAAAACTTATGGAGTAATACTTTACAAAATACATATTCTCATATTTATTAATAATTTAGTTCTTTTACATAGTTGATTATACATCAAAAGTTTCAAAGTTTTTAAAAAGAACTATACCTCTCCACGAGAGGACTACATTACATATATAGATATAATAGCAAGCCAATGAAGACTATAAGGTCTCCTAGAAGACTTTACAATCCTCCCACAAAAGAAAACAAAAGTGACATGAGCTTTAATCCATTCATTAGACTTCACCACTTTACTCTCTAACCTATTCGAACTAACTTGTGGACAACTATAACGAGGTATCATTGCATTCTATTCCATACTCGCAAAATAATCTATTGGAATGTGAGCTCAACTAGCTTAGTAAGAAGGGATGAAGTCATAAGAGTACATTAACAAATAGGGTTATTCAAACATTATTTAAATGCAAATGCAACAGATAAATGATAGAGCATCTTATAATGTTTAACCAGTTTATTGTGAAGTTAGAGTAGTTCCATCCACTTTAACTTAGATTTTGAGGAGTTTCAATGTGATACTATCAAACTAAATCTGAGCTTATGTAATGGAGAATGCTCTCCTCCTTAGATAACATTCAAACCATGGTACTCAACATTGCTATGACCCTCGCTCCTATTACTTTGTTTGACTAAGGGTGGGAAAAGGACTATTTCTACTATCCTTATTGAAGTGTCAGTACTTAATCTAACAACTTAATCGCTACCCCTATTGCATTCATGATTGTTAGATTATATCTTTAATCAACTCAAGATTAGTTCGGATTATCAGGTGAGCAACCAAGTTCATATGCGTAAGACATGACATATTTAAGTAGAAAACAACACTTGGAGTTTAACTCTCAATCATTAATTACTAACATAGGTAAACACATAGCACACGTATAAACAATCTAGCTACAACCACAAATAAGTACTCTTACTTTTCTAAGTATCTTAATATGATACTTCAATATGCTACAAAGCATCCATCCTAACTTACCTATACCCACTAGTAATTTACTCTTGATTGTTGCCTCCTTACCCTTCAATTGTCCTTAAAAATATATAATAAAGCAGTTTTCAAGTCTTAATTAATTAGTTATTAATTTGTTTTATACGTTTTTAGTTGTTTTGTTCTAAGTTTCATAAGTTAATTTCACTTAAAAATCATGATTTTTTAGCCCTTCATCGATTTTCATAAGTTACCCTAATAAGCTAAATCCTCTAAGTTATGATCTGAATGATTTATAATAGTTTTCTTTAGTAAAAAATCCAATGAGTTTGGTTTTGATTAGTTTTATAATATTTTCCTTTATTCCAAAAATCCTCTAAGTTACTCTCTAAGTTATACAAGGTTATGTGCCACACTAATTTTATCCTTTAAGACAGCCTTTAAACTTCGCTAATTAAGTTCCTTATTCGACAATCCTCTAACTGACCCTCTGACTCTGTTATTTATAGGTTTTTTAATAAAATCATCCCCTAACTAATCCTCTATTTCCCTTATTTTCACATTTATTTCATAATTTTTGCTTTTGACCTACTCTCTAAGTATCAATCTAGTATAAAATTCATCTTCAAAATCCTCTAGGTTATCATTTGCTCTCAGCTAAGATCCTAAGTTTGGCTATTTTACTAACTTTCTTTTTAAATTATAACTATAGAAGCAAAATGAAAACATCAAATAACACTCTAAACCATCCTTCCTTAGTTTCATCACTTCTTAATTCTCCATTCATTAAATCACAATTCATCAATTGTTTTAAATTCACCAAATTTGTCAAATATTAACTTCACTATTTAAGGCCAACTTCCAACTTTCTATAACTTCTCACTTTATTAATCAATCCAACCACTCCAAAGTAGTATCCATACTCCAAATATGATTCAAACTTAGCATCTAAGTGAAAATTATCAAAGAAATACATTATTTTTACCAAAAAAATTATTTTAGGCTCAAAAATCAAATAAAAATATGGAAAAATAGTACCATGAAAAAACTTTGACATAGTAAATTGATATTAACTTAAGATAGTTTGTGAAAAAAAAAAATGAAGTAGAAACTACGTCATTTGCCTAATTTATTTCAACTTAAAAAATTATCCAATTTCTTTGATTTCTTAAGAACGTATATGATAGATACTAAATTTATATAAAATGATATTTTTCTTAGGTTCTATATACAAAAGTATGTAAGAGTAATTTCTTTTCATAATTTTCTAAGCATTTTGGTATTTTTGCAAAATTTACAAAATTAGGTAGAATTTGGACCTAAATGAAAAATCTTACTCCAGTTACTAGAAGCTCACCCCACCTTCTTGGAAACACTAGTCGCTGGCTACTCCTTGTGGTAGGGTGGTCAATTAACTTCTATCTCTGCCTTAAACTAGTGAACCGTTGATTTACCTTAACCATGCACTGATGTTGCTATTTTTTCCTAATTTTATTCTTTGATTAACTTAACTCATTCGAATTTTTCCTAATTCAATACTTGCATGTTTAATATATTGGAGAGGGTTTCTAGATTTTTCCTAATTGATCAAGTGTTGAATTAAAATTTTTTCTCTCTCTTCTTGCAATTTCCTTTATGTATCTTCACTCCATTTGCATGTTTGTTTGCCATACTTACTAAACTCCTATCTATGGCCTTTCCACATACCCTAACAACTTAATTCTAGTTACTATTAATTTTTTATAATTTTTAAGTGTTTTTTATTAATTTTGTTAGGTTATTTTAGCCTAAAATGCATATATTAAGATATTTTTACTAATTACGGGTATACGTATATACTTAAAAATTACATATGATACATACGTATATATTATACATATGTTATTTAATGTACCATAATAATGTTATTACATATATAGCTTATCTCTAAAAGTTTATGAACTAATGAGACTTATTTTACGTAATTACAAATAATAATATGTAATATAGTTGAATTACACTATTATAACTATATTATTATTATTTTATTATATTTTTAATATCTGGGTCTTCGACGTCTCTCCTCTAAAGTCTAGAGCCTATACTTAAATTTTTAGGTTAATCGAGTTAGTTTAATTAATACTCTAAATTTACTCATTTGTTTCTTATTTATTGAGTATGAGGCTCAAAAATTGCTACCAACTATTATTTTTTTTTTAGGAAAAATATTAAAAAAAATTACTTTATTATTAAAAATAATGTGGCTGCCAAATCCTACATATACAAGTCTTTGGGACCTTCATTTACACATTTTAGAAACATAGAATACTTAGAGAAAAATCAAATGAAATTAGAAGAAAATAGGAAAAAAATAAGAAAATTTATTCCTATGTCATTTTTAGAGTACTTGCATGTTGTAATTTTATTTTTTATAAAATTATGAATATTTTATATACTTGCTTAACAAATATACTATTCATTCGAATTTTGAAATTTAAAATAAATATGGTAAATGATGTTGTTTCAAAATTTTTTTGTAGTATATATATTACATCTAATTTATTACTATGTAGCTTGATTTTGATTTTATATATTTTTATTATTTATTACATTTTTTGGCCCTAAAAATAGTTAAAAATGGGGTAATTTATGAAATAAATTGGTTTTAAGGGAAATAATTAATGAAATTCAGATCTAATTGATTCTAGATATTTATAATTATATCAAAATAGGTTGGAATTAATTTGGTTTAAGAATCATATCATTTACCTAATTAATCATATTTTTGGGGAAAATTGTAATTTTACTAATATTGATGATAAACCCAATAGCATGAAACTAATTACTAATTGAGTTCCATATTTTATTTTTTGAGTTTATAGAAATTTTCTTGGAATTATTTGGTGACATTAGCTATTTATTATGAATTTTTCTAGTTAAATAGCCTAATTTACTAATTGAAATTCGTTTTTTTAAACAAAACTAAGGTAAAATGTGAGAATAAATCTCATACATATACACACTGACCAAGTTTGATTAGAATGGATATTTATCATATTTTATGCTATGATATGATCTAGGCTAGGATATATATGTGATACGGATAAATACTACAAATATTATTAAGCTATGCTACGAAAATATATAAAATATAGCTTATTTATATAATAAGGACATAATATGCTAATGCATACAATAGGGATATATATATATATATAGTAGAAACTAAAATATGCCCTTTATAAGTTATCTCTCGAAATATAACTCATAATATATATCATTGAGTTCAAACAAACTCAACGATATCAACATTATTAAAATTGAATAACTTTTAGAAAATAGTGTATATGGTAAAATATAATGCTTGAAGCATATATGTTCAGATATACTTTAGATATGTATATTTATATGTATGTGTGTATGTGCGCGCGCGCGCGTACGTGTGTATAAATATGTATGCATGTCCCTAGTAAAGATAAGATACTTTTATAGTAATGTGAGGATAACAAGGTTATGACATACCTCAAGTATATGTAATATGTGTATATAAATATAAATATATATATATAAATATAAGCAACTCTATTAAATAAATATATAAACAGTATTTCAATTCAGTTATATAACAATATAAAGAACTAGATAAAACTCTAACGTTTTTGTAAATCTTACGAAAACCGAATTTGAAATTTGATATATATAGGATTTTCAAGTGAACAAACTATTGATGTTCCAAACCTATTGGAGTGAGCTTCATTACAGGTAATTAGGATTTGTGGAGACTGGAATATATACTCACTTGTGGTTATAAGTAGTTGATTGTATGCATATTATGCTTGTGCTTTGTTGCTAAAATGCGAATTTGTAGTTAAGCCACATACTATGCTGTGTTGGTTAACCTTGTTTGTTATGTTATAAAATGGTCGATCACTCTCTCTTGACTGGATTAATTGATGCACGAACTAAAATCATAAATAGACATGCATCACATCTTAGATAAATTCCAATGCCTTCGACGTGGTTATAGTGAACTGACCTTTCCTCACCTTTAGTTAAACTAAGTGATAAGAGAGGAGGTTATAATGAGATTGGGGTTATTAAGTTTGAAGGTAGTTATAGGTGGATTAAGAGCCTCAATTACATAAGCCTAGAATTAGTCGTGAGAGGGCCTCGTGGTTTTTATGATTGGTATTATAGCCATCATATCGTAACTTCTTAACTCGAGTTAGAGCTAGTAAAATTTCTCTAACCTTACGATAAACTCAATAACATCATATGGATGATACATTGTTTGTTCATGCATTGCACATAATAATTGCTTGATAACTTGGTTATACTATTTTGCTTGTCTTTACTGAGTTATGGTTTGCTTACTACTTTATAAATTTGCTTGTAGGATCTAAGTAACTATGTCGTAAGACAATTACCTCCAACTATGCAAAAAGGGCATATTTAGGCCTAAGTGAGGCTAAATTGATGAGGACTATGCCTTTTAGAGCCTTTGTTTTCTATGGGAATAAATAGATCATCTTGGCGATATAGTTGGATTCTTACTTTTGAGTCATATCACATACTTATATACTTTTATAAATACCTTGTACTTAGTCTTATTATAAATATAAGTTTATTATGAGTATAAATATTAGTATATCTGTGGAATTGTGAATACTTCGTAGTGGTTTGTTGTATGAGTCTTGTGTATATCATGGTTATATTAGCAACTAAGTAAATAGTTTTTAGTATAAAATTGATATACATGGCAAACTGCTATGAATTGATAGTGTTCAAGGTGTGACAACTTGACCAGGTGCAACTCTAAACATAAACATCTGTAGGTGGAAGAAGGTAGCGCAAGAGCCCCTAGTAGCTAAAGGGTGGTCGAATAGTCGTGTGTTAATGAGGTCCTATTTTGCATTTGATTCCCATTTAATTTCTAAAAATATCAAATTAATTCAAAAAGTTATGAAAATTTTTTTAATTAGATTTTTTTATATGCACTTTCATGTAGTAATTTTATTTTGTTGAAATAACATTTATTATAACACTTACTTAACAACATGCTACGTTTTAACAAATTTTCATTTAATTTTTCAAAATAATGAGCGATGTTTTTTGAGTTAAAAAAATTATACAACACTCTTATAATATGTATTAAATTTTAGTAATAAGAATTTTTTGAAAAATTTTATGTTTAATATTTATTGTAATTTATTTAGTGTTTGCTAGTTATTTTATTGAATTGAAAAGTAGTTGGATTTTTCTAGTAAATTAGGAATAAAATCAACATGATACAATTTCTGATGATTATTAATAATGAAATGTAGGTTATATTCTTATTTTAAAGTTAAGTATAATAATTTTCCTATTTTAGCTAATTATTGATAAAATTGAACTAAAACAAGTATGTTAGAATATATTGTATATTACACTATTTTAGTATTTTTCAAGACCAAAATATAACAACTATGATTTATTGAGTATATTATATTTTCCACAGCTTTAATAGAGTCTTGATACTAATTATTACATATTTTCCTGCCATTTATGCATATTTTACCAAATATGATAACAAGGGTCAATTGTATAGTTAACACCATAACAAGAGGGAGTCTTAGCTACAATTATGCTTGAAGGACTCTTTACTGATCTTAGCATAAGTTGATTGAAAAGTGGGAATTTTATAGGCAATTATAGTGCTTTAGTTAAATTAAAAGCTAAATAAGAGGTAGAATCAGAAGTTCCTAAACTTAAGAATTCTTGTGTAAGTTAAACTTAAACAACTGAATTAGGTGAAATACTATAGATTTTTAATTAATAAATTGTGGATGTAAGTTAAGTAGTATTTGATTAGAAATTTTGAAGTTAGGTTGAATCAGAGAGAAATTTAGAGGCTAAGTCAAAAGCTAAATCAGAGGCTAAGTCAAAGACTAAGTTATATATAGTCTGGAGTAAAAAAAAAAAAAAAAAAAAAACCAACAAGCTAATATCAAACTAAAATATTTATATACACATGAGTTGTAGTTGACCTTAGTAGTATTTATCCTTGTTAGGTAAAGTCATATAAGATGGAGCTTGTGCTAACGAGTTAGCTTAGGAATGAACCGCAAGCTAGGTAAGTAGATATGAATATAGAGAGTAGATTTGCATCTACTCATTTGGGAGTGAGTACACATATATGTGATTATGGTGATTGTATGAGAAATGATTGAATAACTACATGAAGTGCACTATGATGTTTTGCTCTGTGCATCAAATGTTGGTTGATCATGATACTCTTGTTGTGCTACGCTAACTTAAGATAAATGCTAGGTATTAAGCTCATCTCTTAAGGTATTTATTTAAATGAACCTAACACCGGGCTTTTTAGAAATGAAAAGGAAAAAGAAATAAACCTTAGGTTTGGCTATAAGAACAACTAAATAAGTTTGGTTGCTTTACTTGGTATTCATCTAAGATTTGATTGATATATTCATGGCATGACACGAAAAGAACTTATAAGTCAAATTTCTGAAACTTATGATTTTGCTAGGATAAGTGTTGTTCTTTTTTTTAAGTCGAGTTTTTGTGCATATAGATTTACATTAACCAAAGACTTTAACTACGCTCCATGGCTTTCTTAGGCTAAATTATTGCTAGGTTTCTAGATATCCTATCTAAATGCTTAGATTTGAAGTCAATCAAATCCGATGAGTTACTAAGTTAGCTAAGATATCGAAACTAATGCATGTTATGTATATTAGCATGGCATACAAAATTTGCATTATCTTACTTACTGGCTGGATGATTAACTTAATATGATATCTGTATGCCTATATCGCATGCATTGTTGTGTTACTGCTTGTTTATCCATTCTTACTCAACTTATAGTAAGTTGAGAAGCTAAGTAGATAAAGTGTTTTATCCTCAAGTTACGAAAAGGATTTTGGGGCACCATCATTAGTGGGGTAGACTTTTGAGAGCGCTGGTTAGAGTTAGTTTTGGAAAAGTGGAAGTTTTGTGGAGCAAGTATAATAGAAACATAGAAGTTTAATTTCAACAAATGAAGTTGTAACTTTTGGGATATGTAAATATTGTTTATATTTGTAACTTGAAAGACTGCATTTGAACTCATTTTGAGCGCTAAATATATAAGATTATGATCTTTTATTAGATTTTTATCTAGTTATAACGGGTTTTCCTATGAAATGGTATATCCTGTGCTCTGTTGAGACGTAACATTTGTAGAATGTATAACTGGTGAAAGCTAGGTTTAATGAAAGCAATTAGTCCATGTATGGTACTATGCATAGATTAGTGATATTTGATGGTGGGCATTATTTTGGGTCAACATATGAATTGAACATGGTAAAGTTTTATGTTGATGAAGGGTTGTAGTGGACATTATTTTGATAATGGGTTTGTGAACGGTTGCAAGTAGAAGTCTACGTAGGTTGGATGGATTTATATTAATTATTATATGTAAGTTTTATTATAAGATTAAAAAGTTCTTTAAACCTTTAAAAACATCAAAGATAGTGCAATATCTCTAATGATATAGATAAATTTTATCATAAGATTAAAAAGTTCTTTAAAACTTCAAGAACATAAAAAATACTTCAACCTCTTTAACAATGCAGATATAAACGTTGATTCAATTCCATCCATGAAAAAAATTATATAGTCATAAGCTTTTGTCAATTAATTAATCCAAGAGCATGAGAACGATGCTAATTTCTTGAAATCGATACACTTAAAATTACGGAAACTCTAATTATTACATTACAACTAGCCTTACAAAGTCATGCTCATCACTTGAACTAATCATTGCGACTAAGGATTATAGAACATATAAGGACTAGGGTAAGTAAGGTTGGGGTCTTCATTTAGAGAAATAGACTTAGATATCGGTCATTTGCACTTTTTTTTTTTAATTGTATCTTTTACTTATTTTCATTATATAAGATAATTAAGCCAAATCACAGAAAAATTATCCTATGACTCAAAAGTGAATCATGTTTTCTTTCAATGCAAGTTATATTTATTTGGGTAAATATTACATGTGGTAGTTAAATCTTGCCTTTTTTTACAATTAATCACCTAAATTTTAGATTATCAATTTGGTACTTAAACTTTACCTAATGTTTATAGTTAATTATTTTAACTTTACCTACTTTTACAATCAACTATCTAAATGGAGTTAGTTCAAATATGATAAATGACTTCAAAAAGTTCATTAGTAGTAAATTGATAATTTAAAACTTCAAGTAGTTGATTACAAACATAGATAAAATTGAAATATCTATTGTGGGTTGACACTTCAAAAAATTTCGAATCAATTGGTGAAATTATTTTACCAAAAAAGGGAATTTTTTCATTGATTATACCTTTAACCCACAAAATATTTTATCCGACTATAGAAGGTAAGACAAACTTTGCCACTTAATATGTGGCAAGCCTATGTGGCTAAGTAACAAATTTTCACCATATATATTATATTTTCCTAAATATAAAATCTAATAGATATCTTAATTAGTAAATTTAGATTAATAGTATTCATAATTGAGATAAGTTTTATAAATTAAATAATTATAACTAGTAAGATATAATTGTTAGAATTAATATTACTTAAAAGTAGTAGAAAAATTAGAAATGCAACATGTTTTTCGTCATTCTTTGCTTCGCTGTACACTTACTTATAAGATAGAAAACAACTATTAGGAAACATTAGATGGTACTTTGGCGTGACCACTCTGCTACCTAAGTCAACAATGGTAAAGAGGGAATAGACCCTAGTAAAGGGTGGAGGGAGGAAGAGAGAGAGTGAGAGCGAGAGAGAGAAAGAGAGAGATTCCCCTTACTTAGGGGCCTCATCCTTTATTTATAATAAATGAGGCCAAGCTATATTTGGATTGGGCTACTAGAGCTTATCCAAAGTCTTAAGCAGATCAATCTTGAGCATGTGGATCATGTCTAAATAGGCTTATTAACACTTACCCTCCCACTCTCTTTGGCGATAGGTTCAATAAGGAGAGTAAGCACATGGATGGGTCTTCAAGGCTCTAAGTAAAGTTGTTGTATAATGAAGGTAATGCTGTAGGAAGAGATTCTTTTGGACTATCAGCCATATGCATGATCTGACGAACCAAGGCTTTTCCTTAAACGAAGTAGTAGGGTAGATAGGATGCTTAAGTTGGACATGACCCATACCAATTGGATTGATGAAGCAAGTAGGTTGTCTAAGTTAGACATGACTTGTACTAGGTAGATAGTTAGAGCATCAGGTACTTAGGTAGGTAAAGCCAAATTATTGAATTGGAAGAGGCCAACTCTTGGCTAATTTTGAAAAGGTGAGTTGATGGACTTAGGAGGTCAATCATTGTAGATGGCTTGCAAAATTTAAATGCAAACATAATGACTTGAGGAAGGCAAGATTGTTGTAAGGGGCTTGAGAAGGTGAGATTGGTCTTGTAGACTTGAATAAGTCAAGTTTTTGTTGAAGCCCATAGAGGCATAGGCAGACTTAATGAGCTTAAGAGATCGCATCCATCATGAGGGCCCAAAGAGGCAAAGGTGCCTAAAGAGGTAAGGAGGGGAGTTTCTCATATGTATAGACTTATGTCCTTTTAATGAGATCACCCAAATGGCCTGAAGAGGCGAAAGGGGGAGTTTCCTGGATGTATGGACTTATGTCCTATCAATAAGATCACTCGGTGTGGTTGGGTTGATGGTGTTCCAACTAACAATGCATGAAGAGGTGAGAAGGGGAGCTTCTTAGATGTATAGACTTTTGTCCTATCAAGAGATCATTTAATGTAGTCGAGTTGGTGGTATTCTAATTAATATGCCTAAAGAAGTGACAAGGGGAGCTTCTCCGATGTATGGATGATGTCTTATTGATAAGATCACCCAATATGGTCTGATCAATGCCTTGAAGAGGTAAGAAGCGAAGTTTCTTGGATGGATGGACTTATATCTTATTGACAAGAGCACTTAGTGTAGTTAGGTTAGTGGTGTTCTCATTAATGTTGCTTAAAGAGGCGAAAAGGGGAATTTCCTTAGATGTATGGACTTATGTCTATTGATGAGATCACTTAAGTGGCTAATAAGATGCAAGAAGGGGAGTTTCTTAGATGTATAGATTTATGTCCTGTCGATGAGATCACTTAGATGGGGGAGAGTTGGTGGTACCCTCCCATAGAGTTCCTCGAACATCTAGAACATAGTATGTTGATGAGGTTACTCGAGTGGCCTAATAAGCCTGTGGTTCCATTCACCCTTGCTGGACTAGAAGCTTATATCTAATTTTTGAATGAAGGCCTGTAGACTAAAGCGAATCATGGTCAATTTTATGACACTTGCAACTCATGATGTTTTACAATGCCTTGTGCTTTTGCAATGCTTAGCTCTTTAGCTAAGTGGAGTAGTCAAGCAAGCAAGTCCTCCTTATAGCACCTCTTACCTCCTGCTCTCATTACTGAAGGAGTGGTAATGAGAGTTAGTGGATAAGTGGGCTTTCTCTAAGCCCATATTAGAGCTATTTTAGGCTGGAGGTAGATTAATGATTGAAGAGTAAGTCTCTCATCTACACTTTCATCCTTAGTTGTGATACTATAACCTAAAGCATTATCTTGAATGGAATGGCTAAGTGGGATGGATGTTAGTTGTTCTATTTAGTTTGGTGTTCAATGGGGCCCAAACTATTGTAGAGTTAATGCTTAATGTTAGTTATTGTTGCTTTGTAGGTCAGTATGGTAGTACGAAGCTTCGTAACTTAGCATTGCAATTACTTAATTGTTGAAAGATCAGGTAAGAGTATGTAAGAAGGGCAATAGGGTGCTCTCAATGGAGGTGGCTTCCTATACCTTAAAATGATGATGAATCAATCGTTTCCCTGATAGGCTTTTATAATGAAGCTGCTGGTGTAACCATCATACTTCTTTACAAAGCCTTTTAGTTGTCTTTTACTTTTGCTATGAAACTGTTAACCTAGTAGCTTAACACTTACAAGTTTACTACTTTTCATGTTATGGAGCTACTTGGTTTTAGTTACTATTGTACCTCCTGCTTAGAATTAAAGCATTCATATCAGCTTTTCAAGGGAACTCAATTATGGTGTACTCTATTGCTATCCAATAGCCCTTGAAGTTCAAATTGATGAGACGGATAGCTTAGAAGAAGAATTTACCACTTGTTATTGTACAGAGCTTAGGTTACATATGGTTTTCAGTTGTTACTAAGGGCACATGAAGAGTAGCTCAATTCTATCATTTCTATGGTGTTCAAATCTACTAGTAATGGGAGTTGTAACTTAGAATTTGTAGCTATTGATCATCTCGTATAGAGTGTGGAAGCTTTTCATGTATAGTAGAAAAATTTCAACTTGGTTCCTTTTATGTTGTATATGTATCGAGCTCTAATGTCATTAGATGGCTTAATAAGATTCAAGTTGTTGCCTAACTTGGCATGTAATGTAAATCACAACTCAACTTAGTTATGAGTTAGCGATCATATTCAAGTGTTACAAAATCAAGTGGTTGTCGTATAAATAGCTCAAATTTGTCATAAAGTTCATCTCATTATGTTTGGTAGTCATGATTCTATTGTTGTGATTCTATTGTAGAGTATTATACTTTAGTGCATATGGGGATATGAAAACATGTGAAACAATTTGTAAAAGTTGCAATATCAATTAGAACCTTAAGGATGAGTAACAAATCAATTAGCTCTACATATTCTAAAGAACATAACTAGTCATGTTCCTTCAATATTTTGCTCAAAGCATTATAAGATTCGTC
Organism: Lumnitzera littorea; assembly: GCA_024138015.1. Lineage (NCBI taxonomy): Eukaryota > Viridiplantae > Streptophyta > Magnoliopsida > Myrtales > Combretaceae > Lumnitzera > Lumnitzera littorea. The sequence continues at coordinate 99,238,720 of JAMXBB010000006.1, read as the reverse complement.
ATGGCCAGCACCATTTGTTTTTTGAAAAATGTCCTTAATAAAGCTAAAGATTATAGTGATATGATTTGACTTAGCTCCCTAACATTTATTTATTTTTTTTTTAAATTTCCTTAATAAAGATAGATATTATAGTGATAAGATTTGACTTAGCTCCTTGAGTAAGAGATAATGCTAGCTCTAATATCACTTCCTTGTCAACATCTTTCATCATGTTATCCATAGCTAATCGAAGCTCAAGTTTGCATATCTCAAGCCTTAACTTCTTGTATTTGATCAAAAAATGATTGAGGCATAAAACAAATCATAAAAGATAATCAAGCCATGTATAACCAATGTAAGAGAGCATGAACTTTTAGAGTCTAAAACCGAATCATCTATGATTTCCATTTCTTGAAATGGGGAATGATAACTACTACCAAACCAACACTATAAGAATTTTACTGATAGGTGACATATGGATTTTTTAAAACATTACTAATCCTTCTAAATAATATTAATGTTCATTATATGTTAGGAAATCTTAAACATTGGTAATGTTTTCTATTAAAGTGAGTTGGCAATAAGCTCCTAATTATCTATATTTTATAGAGTGATTTTTAATACTTTCCCCTTGAATTTTGAGTTTATTTTAAGAAAATGATACTTAATTGAGTAAAATCTTGGTTTTTAGGTTTTGGAATGATATACGAAAGAAAACTAGAAAATAGAAATAAGTTTTACTCAATTCGGAACACAAACAAGGAAGTTATGAACTTTTGAAGATTGACATGACTATATAACGTGATTGTGTCATTTCTAAGGGAATTTCAAGCACAAACATAAGTGGTTAGTGGCAAACACGAACAAAATGACATGACCATGTCCCTAATTGTGTCACTCCTAAGTGTTAAGAAGATAAAAAAATAAGATTCGAAAAAGATTTGATTTAGGGTATCAAAATGACACAAGCAGGTGACATAGTCATGTCGCCTACTGTGAATTCTTTGTTTTTCCTTTACTATTTAAGGCTTCATTAGGGCTTTTTGACATAAATTTTTCATGTCTTTTTGAGAGAACTTCAAGAAAAAAATACCTAAGAGAGCACATAACTTTAAGAATTCAGAACTCAGGATTCAAGATTCTTCTTATCACATCTATGGATCTTTGTTCTACTTTTTTTTTTTTTTAGTTTTTGTTAAAGATTATTCTTTTATCATGCATAGAGAGTAGATATTTTTGTATCTAGGTCTTATGGCACCTAGATTTATCATATGACAATTGCTTTTGTTAGATCTAATTAACTTCTTAAGTTTTCTTGAATCAATTATGTATACTTTTATGCTTTAGATTGATATTCTTATAGTTATTAATCTAAAAATTTGATAATGTACAAGAAGATTGAGGGACTTCTTATATAATGAGATCTAGGCATAATTGATGAAGGTTTATGTAATATTAGATAAATTGCAAGATTCTTCCAGATTTTAATATTATCTTTAAGAGAATTCATTGTGCGTTAATGCAATCTTAGGTTATGCTATAAGGAAGAGATTCTATTAGGTAATCTTAAGATTAGGGCTAATAGGCTTGAGAAAGCCATCAACTCTAATAGAGAATTCTCCTAATCAAGAAAATTAATGAGTTAATTAGATTATCTTTAAAGAAAATCACATGTATAGGCCTAGACGAAGCAAGATACAGGTATGCTATTGATTCTTAAATTAAATCTTTAATTAATTGTTTTCCTATTTTAGTTCTTGATTAGTTATTAAAATCATTAGTTGTTGCCATTTTAGCTTAAATGTTTAAGTTCTTCAAATTGAATTCACCAGTTAAATGATAGAGCTAAGGTTAGTCTAAGGGATCAACTTGGACTTGTATCCGCTACATTAGAATTTAATAAGTATGCTAGCCTCATATCAAGTTTTTAGCATTGTTTCTAAAGAACTTTGATATTAAGAATGCTAGTTGTTTATTACTTAACCACCTTTTTCCTTGTATTTATTATTTTCTTTTATTGCTTTGAGCTACAACTAATTTTATATTTCTTCTCCTTGTAGTGCATGACTTGAAGCAATTCGAAAAATTTGGTGGAGCTTGATCCTAAAATTGAGAGAACTGTCCTTAAGAATTTAAGAAGAATTTAAGATTGCATATTTAGATAAATAGTGGCTACCCCAAAAGACGAGTCAATTGTTGAGGTTAAGGGAGAGAGTATAACAACTCAACTGAAACTCCTCCCATTGAGTTATTTTCTACTTTGGCATATAACATCTATGGTTTTGTGCTTTGGTGTAGCAGTTTCTTAAGTGGTTACCCATCTTAGGATTAACCTAGTCTAAGAATACTTAACATTAGAGATCCAATGTGTTACAAGTAGCTACACCAAAAAGCACCTTGATGATTTATAGTTCAGTCACCTAACATGTAAGGGGTATTACAATCTATTACTCTTATAGAACTGATGTCCTTATCGGTTTTGTTATACAAGTCTAAAACTACTACCTGGTAAAGACTTACCCTTTTAGTTAGTAAAGTGCTCTGATACTACATATAACGACCTAATCAGAACTCCTCCTACCAAGGAATTGTCCACTTTAGCATAGAACGCAACATGATTTTATCCCTTAGTGTAGTAAATTCCTAGGTGATCACCTATCCTAAGATTGACCTAGCTTAAGTACACTTAACATTAGAGTTTCAACATACTTTGAGTTGCTACACCAAAAGGCACCTTGTAATGACCTGACTAAAACTTCTCCCACCGAGGTATTGCTCGCTTTATTGTAGAATGCTACATAGTTTTGTCCCCTGGTGCATTAGCTTCCTAGGAGGTGACCCGTCTTAAGATTGATCCATCCCAAGCATGCTTAACTTTGGAGTTTCAACATGCTCCAAGCTACTACACCAAAAGGTGCAACAATGATTAAAGTTACTTCTCCTAGCATGTAAGGTATATTATAGAGGGTGAAGAGGTGAATGATTAATTCATCAATCAAGAAGATCTACCACTTGATCCACTACAAGATCTTGAATCAATGGCTAATAATGACGATGAAGCAAACCGGGCCATGTTTGATTATCCTAAGCTTACAGTTATTGGGGTTTACTCTAGTATCACATGACTAGTTATTGTTGCTAACAACTTTCAAATTGCACCTAATATCATACAAATGGTGCAACAATATATTTAGCTTGATGGCCTCTAAGATGAAGATCCTAATGCTCATATCTTTAGTTTTGTAGAGATTTGTAACACATTTAAAATTAACGAAGCCATGGACGATGCTATCCGATTGCAATTATTCCCTTTTTCCTTAAGGGGTAGAGTAAGGCAATGGTTGAACTCCTTGCTATGGAACTTGATAACAACCTAGAAAGACTTGGCAAAGAAATTTTTGGAGAAGTATTTTCCATTTGTGAAGACCGCCAAGCTTTAGAACAATATCTTCTGTTTTGCTTAATTAGAAGTTAAAACCTTGTATGATACATAGGAGTGGTTTAAGGACTTGATTATGAGGTGCCTACATCATGGCCTCCTACTTTGGATGTAGATTCATACCTTCTACAATGACCTCAAATTATCTATGAGACAAATGATTAACACGGCTGCAAGAGGTACTTTGAATACAAAAACACTTGAGCAAGTACCAAACTTGATTGAAGGAATGCCAATGAACAATTACGAATGGGGAAGCATTAAAGCCAAGTAAAGGGCTATAGGAATTCATGATGTGGACTTAGCTACTACTCTAATAGCTAAGGTAGATCTATTGAGTAAGAAGATTGATACACTCTTTATTGGCTCTAAACAAGTACAACCAATTATAAGTGATTTTGACATGCAGGTGTATGGAGCACAAGAGCAAGTAGAACAGGTAGATTATTTGGGAAATCCATCTAGGTAGTAGAATAACCCTTTCAGCAACAATTATAATCTTGGTTGGAGGAGTCACTGCAACTTCTCATAGGGAAATAAGAACTAAGGCCAAGAAAAGACTAACTTTGGTTTACCTAGATTTCAAGGATCATTACCACCCCCACCATCTTAATAGAAGAAGCCTGATTTGGAAGAACTTCTCAGTAAATATATTTAAGGTAATGAGGCTAGGTTATTCAACATTAAAACATCATTCAGTAATCAAGAGGCTTCTAATCACAATTTGGAGAATTAAATAGGTCAGCTTGCAAAAATGATCTTTGAAAGGGAATAAGGGATACTCCTAGGGAACATCGAGATCAACCCTAGGGAACATGTCAATGCAGTAACCTTGAGAAGTGGTAGAGAGCTACAAGTTGAGAAAAAGGATAGTGATGAAGTAGTAGAGAAGTAAGTGGAAGTCAAAGGTAAGGAAGACACAAAGTTACCAAAATCAAAAGAGAATATAGAACCACCAAAAGCGAAGGAGTACAAGCTGCCTATCCCTTATCTATAGTGCCTCGAGCAAGATTATGCTGATCAAAATAAGCAATTCAATAAATTTCTCGATATTTTTAAACAATTACACATGAACTTACCTCTTGTTTATGCTTTATTGCAAATGCCAAAATATAGAAAGTTCCTAAAGGATCTTTTGTTGAGCAAGAGTAAGCTAGAGAATCTTTCAATTGTCACACTTAATGAGGAATGCTCCATACTACTCCATAAAAAGTTGCCAAAGAAATTAATAGATCTAGAGAGTTTTACTCTTCCTTGTGTGCTCGGAAACTTGTTTGTAAATAATGCTTTGGTGAATCTAGGAGCTAATATCAATTTGATGCCCTATAAATTTTTTTAAGAAGTTAGGATTAGGAGAACCAAAGCCTACATGCATGAGTTTGCAATTCGCCAATAGGTTTGTAACATATCCTATAGGCATTATTGAGGTTGTATTTATTCAAGTGGGTAAATTTATTTTTCCTATTGATTTTGTAATATTGGACATGGATGAAGATTTTGAAGTGCCTCTTATCCTAAGTGGACCATTCTTAGTTACTGCTAGGGCTATCATTGATGTTTGTAAGCATAAGCTCATCTTAAGGGTCAAAGATGAAGAAATTGTTTTCCAAAATTTAGATTAAGTGCACAAGACCCTTGACTTAGAGGGCAAGCTATAATGCAAATTCTACTAATGCCATCATTGCTAAATGTTTACAAGAAACACTTGTCAAAGAACTCGCAAAGCATTGCTTAGAAAAAGGAGATAAAGAGATGGTGTAAACCCTTAATCGACCGAAGGTTATAACTCAATTGAGAGATAATGAGTCTAGTGTGGTAAAGAAGGAGCTTGAACAATTTTGTAGACCAAGGGATCGAAAGTTAGATCCCTCTAAAGTAAAGCCACCAGTATTGGGATGGAATCAAGGAAGAGAGCATTTAGAACACACTTTTGTAGTGAGAAGCTTAAAGCTATCAATGACCACTCCATCTATGCAAAAAGTTGACAGAAAGATAAAACTTGAGAGGCACGAGTTTGATGAATGGTGTGACAAGAAGAAAGTCAATGGAAACCACATACCCAAAAAAGAGAATTTATAAGATCAATGGAAAAAGGATAAGTTTATACTTGTATGGCAAGTTTAAAAGTGAGGTAAGGGAGGAGATCTACTTTGACAAGGATGAAGGTAAGTGAGGTTAGCATTTTATCAAGCTATTGATGTTAAACATAGCACTCTTAGGAGGCAACCTAAGCCGATCAGATATTTTAGCAATTTTCTTTATTTATTTTTGTACTTTAGCAATTTTATTTCTTTTTAATTACTTATTTGATTAATTTCATGCATTAGACTAGACATTTTTCCACAAAAAAAAAAAAAAAAATTCGTGTATAGCCAATTACACAATCAAGAGACGCGATTGTGTCTCATGGTCGTATCGTTTCCAAAGGTCTTTGTTGTGTAAATACAAAGAGTTAAATGACCAACAGATACAACCATGTCTCCCAATCATATCGTTCCTAAGGTATTAACAACTCGTTATCACAGTTTAGTACACAACTTAGGAGACATGGTAGTATCTTCCAATCATGTCACATGCCCTATTTAAAGATTGAACCTAGCTTCTCTCTCTGACTACCTCATTTCATTCGCACAAGAAACAAACATGATCTCCTCCTTTTTTCTTCTTTTCACATGTGCACTTGAACACTAAACTACACATACACTACATCTTTCATCTTCTGGCACCAAAAGGACTTCATACTCTTTAAATCATACTCAATCTCCACTCATTTCATGCTTGTTCCAATATTTAGTGTGAATCTTGAATGATGAATCTTCAACATAAATTAGTGCTTTTTCTTTAGCTTAGTTTCATAGTGAAATTCAAGTACTTTTATGCATGATCTTGAGTGTTCTATGTGTTGAATATCATTAAAACTATCATGTCGTTTACAATTAGTGCCATCTATTAAATTTGAAAGATACAGGTTATGACACGATCATACCATTTGCTATATGTTACTTTAGGCTTGTGATTCTTGATTATTGAGATGAAGTGTTGGATGTTCTTAATTCATTTGCTTTGTTATTCATTTTAGCACTTAAGATTTTAATGATTTATGATCGCCTCTAAATAGAGCCATTGAGTCTTACAATTTAAATTCCAATATTTTATCCTTTACTTGGTTAAATAAGCAAGTGTACCTATCGTTTGTTAATATGGATAAGTATAGGGTTATCTCCACTAGGAAAAGGTTCAAACACTAATATAGATTCTTCTTCCTATTAACTAGCGAATTGAATGATCAACAAAGTAATTAGATTAATTTCTACAACTAAACTATAATAATTCTACTATTATACCAAGAAAGCACAACAAACAAGATTGTAACACAAAAACAACAAATTACAAAATATGTTTACTTCCTCATATTAACATGAATTATAAACTATCTAACTTAACAATTACTCATCTACAGGAATTCTCTATTCATAAGTATTCTTCATAGAATTACTCAATTATAATCTTGATTGCATTCCTTAGAATCTCTTTTAAAAGAATGGACAAGTCAAGATCATATGAAAAGTTTACTAAATCCTTGAGTTCCATAAAACATATAGCAAACTTCCTTAAAATATCTCTATTAGCAGAAGTAGTTCATTCTAGTGACTAAGATTTACTCAATGGAATCATTTCTCAATGTATTCCATTGAGATCTACTGCAAGATTGTGTCGTATACTACATTATCTCAACTCATATGAAGTAGTAATCACTAGAAATTCGTAATTATTAGGAATAACAACAAATCAAAGTACATTCATGTTAAAATGACTTTGTAAACCCTAAATTATTACTCATACATGATAGACAAAGAATGAACATAGAGAAATAAGAAAAACAAAATAAAACATAACATAGATAGAAGGAGAGATAAGAGGGAAACTCCTTTTGATTAACTTGAAGAATCTTGATACAACAATACACGGATGTTGGATTCTTTACAATTCTCTCGAATTTAATGAAGAATAATACTCAACTCACGTTATAGTACCACTACACTAAGAACACAAATAAGAAATTTTATGGTGTTGATTCTGATGATTGTTGTGTTTCTTGATGATGTTGGTTTTGATGTGATCCTCCCTTTAAAAGTTGTAGTACATTTGTACTTGACTCATCAAAGGACTAAAAATATACGACTTTAAGACACTATCCAATGTTAAGACATGTTCCACGTATTGGTTCATGTGAAAAAGTAAAAGAGAAACAATCATGTCCACTCTTATCACACTCGTGACTCGGGGTATGATAGTATTGAAAAACGAAAATCTACACTAATCATAGTTATAACCATGGATGTAAACTCCTTGTCGCTTCATTGCATCTCATCATGCCCATGATCGAGAGAGTGATCACCCTCATTGATACAATCACGGGTGTGACTAATAAGGGGATCGACAAAACTTCCTCAATCACGCCTGTAATGGAGGGCATAATCAGTGCTAGCCATTCCAATGTTACATTATCACACTCATGATAGAGTATATCATGGTTTTACTTAAAAATATTCTTCTCCTCACAGCCATAATTACCTTAAAATTCATTATTCTTGTCTAAACTTCATATTCTTGCTCTTAATTCATCTAAAATCAATACATTATATAATTAAGTACCAAGAACTTAAGAAATGAACATAATTATAGTCAATTTATGTTTAAATATGTCTTGAAAGTGTAGAATAACTTACTCTTATCAAACTTCCCTACACTTAAGCTTTATTTGTCCTTAGGTAAACACTAAAAAATAATCAATTACATATTTAACAAAGCATTCCCAGTGGATTAACTTTGTGCCTACTATATTGTGTTCTTAGAATATATAAACCAATATTCTAGGATTATTTAAAGTAAAGCACACTTTACCCTTACTATTTAATGATAAATTTCAAAGGTACAAAGCGAACACCAAGTCAACTAGAGCAAAAGAAAATTGGTTATACTTCTTCTGCTTTAGTAAGTGTATAAAAACCCTTCAATTACTTCTTAAGAACACTAATCTAGAATAAAAGTACATTACATCCATCTCCAAAAACAATTTATATATTGTATTTTCAATTCTTTTCCTTTTTCTTTCTTTATTTTTCAAGAAGGAAACCAAAAACCAAAGATTAGCAGCGAAGTCAGACTTTGCTCTTCTAAGGAACCAAAGCTCGCCCTTACTAACTCAATCCTTATATATCTTTATTGCAAAGTTATAAAGACAAATATTAGCAGCGAGGTCAAACTTCACTCTTCTGAGGGACTAAAGCTTGCTCTTACTAACTCAATCTTTAAACACTTCAATTTACTCTATTTTGAAGAGATTCTCAAAAAAATCAATAAGCGAATTACTTCATTTGCCCTTTTCATTCAAGATTAAATGAGCTATAAAAGTAATTAAGGAGTAAATATACCACTCAGTAAGTTTAGAAGCATAACCAATTAACTTTGAACTAAAGACTACGATTCACTTCTAACCTTTAAATTCATTCATTAAATAGCAAGTAAGTTTGCTTCACTTAGATTTTATCTCATAATTTTGATCTTGTACACTAATTCTACAAGAAGTGAGTAATGCACAAAATTAGTTATTATTTTGCAAAACTTACAACCTATTCAGTCAACTCGTAACTTGAAAACAAACAAACTGCTTATATGGGAAACTTTTGATAAATAGGTCTAATCTTTCCTTACACTTAGAGAGAGACATTGTCTTCAATGTCTAAGGAAAGCAAACATAGAATAGGCATAGAAAAAGAAAAACTAGAAAGATGATAAACAATGGATAATGAGAACAAGACTTCCCTGATATATCAAGTTTGACCAATGCATTGAGTCTTCAACCATCAAATAGTACAGCCTTCAATACCTTAAAAAAGTGAACAACAAAAGAGACCTAACCATTAAGACAAGACAAAAACAAAACATTGCAAATACAAGATATGAGAATCTCCATTAATAGTACATCAATGACATTAAGCTCTCAACTAGTGAATAAGTCTAAAAATAAACAAAATAAAACAAACAAAAACAAAAGAAAGAAAACAAGTTAGTCATCTTTAGCTTCTATCTCTTCATCTAAGTCGTCATCGTCCTTCTTAGTTGACTCTTCCTCACTCTTATTCTTAATACCTTGTCCTACAATTTTTTGATGGGTTTCTTAAGTTTCCTCCTCATCATCACTTTCTTCTTCTTCAGACCCTTCCTCCTTAGCACTAGAGTCTTCCTCTTTTGACCCATCACCTTCTTCTTCTTCTTCTTGAGCACTTACTAGTGGGGGAACCGAAGGTTGACTAAGACTCACATCCTCTTAGGTTTGAGGACAAGAAAAGCAAGAGGGAATGGCCACTCCCACTTTTATCACAATGGTTTTCAAGAGTTCAACAATTCCTTTTTGAGTCTATTTAATCTCAATCACTTTAATTTCTAATCTCTTCAAATTGCTAATCGAGAAGCTTTACGCAACTAGCACAAAATCGGGAGCACCAGGTTCCTTACTGTCCCAGTTAAGATCTAAGACTCTTATAATACCTCATTGATTGAAAGGGGTTCTTAGAAGTAGTTCTAGATCAGCACAACAGTCTCTTATCTTATCACTAGTAGGCCATAACCTCAAATTCTTGAGGATTCTCGAAATCAATTCTCCAATGAAAATACCCTTGCTCTTATCAAATGTTTATTGGAAAATTGCAAATGTGGGTGAGGATTCTCACATTCATTAGAAACCCCTTAAGTATGCTATACAAAGGTAGTAAATCATGCTCCTCCGCTGCCTTAAGACTCTCACGCTTCCCATAGATTGTCCTAACCAAGAAGTAGTGGAAGACTAGAGTACTAGTTTTCTTAAAAGTTGAAGCTTTGGATTTGCTCACTCAAAAACTACTCTCATTGGAGATTTCTCTCCAAAATTCATGCATAGAAGTTCCTCGGGGAAGACTCATTAGCAAATCTATAAACTCATCATCCTTTAGCTCAACCCGAGAATAGAATCCTATAGCACATACAAAAGTTAACATATCAAAAGTATGAGTTCTTCTCAAGGCAAAGAACTCTACCTTATTGTCCATTTTTGAGCCAATATGCTTGTACTTGATTTTGAATGATGAGAGGAAAGGCAATGTTGTTTATTTGTAAGTTTTATCCTAAAGTGTGAATAACTGCAGCCATAGCTCATTTCTTAACAACCTCTGCATGGCTATCTTCAACCCATACTCTCCTAATACGTCTCAGTCTATAACAAAGTGTCTCTTGATTATCTTCTTGGCAGCAAATTCCTTAAATCTCTCTTTCTGGTCCATAGTTATACTAGCTGGTGAAGCAACTAACTTGCTTACACTTGCAACATCCAATCATCTGGGAGGAGGAGAAGGAGAACGGTCAACCCTAGGTCTCTTATGTTGAGAAGTTGTTGATGATTTATTAGGTGCCATCTACAAACATCAACATTAGTTCAAGAGAAGCAAAACTTACGTACAATTCAAACTAAGCATAGCCATTTCAACTTCCTCTAACTTATAAATATGAAGCATCTATCAACTAACATGATCAATCTTAACCTATTGTCAAGCATAGATTACACAATTGAATTCATAATAAACTTAACTTGTATCCTGAACTTTAACTAAGGATTAATGTCTCCCCTTAACGATACAATACTCTAATTCACAACATCAACACAAAAACACAATATGATTCTCAAATGCCATGCAACACTTCACATATAGAAAATCAACTAGCAACATAATCTTACATAATACTTAATTGCTAATGACAAGACTAAATCATCAAATTAGGCTAAATTTGTAAAAATCCTTAATTTGTTAATTATCAATAGAAATTAGGGTTTAAGCTTGGTATTTTAAATTCTAGCACGAAGTCATGCAAATCAAAGTCTAATTATTACACATTTACAAACCATAGTAAATAAACATATACAAACCTTAAAGTTACATGAATCAAATCTATGTAAATATGTAAATGTAGAAAAACTAAAGAAAAAGAGGAATATCATACCTTAGAAGAGTGTAGTGAAGATGAAAATGATAGTGCAAGTGTTAGAAGTGGGTGGAATAAGAGTTGATATTGAGAAAATAGGGGTAGAGTTTCATAGGAAACCGGCATGGTGAGTGTTATTACGGGGTGGAGTTTTAAAATGTATGAGAAATGAGGAGAAAGAGAAGGAAATTTCTTATATAATGGAGTGTCAAGGACATGATCACAGCCATGATGCCTCTTTCGAGCTTGACCACGGGTATGATGACTCCTATGATTAGCATTATGCCCAAAATTATTGAACTATCACAGCCTATACTCTTTACTAGTCACAGGCGTGAACAAACCTATGACCAACACTATCTTTAAAATTTCACGCCTAACTCTTTTAATCACGGTTGTGATTGATAAGTAGATTAGCCCTGTTAATTTATTATGGCCGTGATTAGGTCCATAATAGATCTTATGCTTGAAAAATTAAATACTTACCTTTTTATCATGATCGTGATTCGTGTTGGCCTTCCATCCTTTATCTATGTCCCTATACTTAGTGAAATTCTTCTTTTCCCTTTGAATTTTCATGACTTCCACTTGATGTTTCCTTTCTTTTTGCATCAAACTATAAACAAATACACTTGAAACAAACCAAACAAATAACAAGAACAACAACAAATAATTTAAACTTAACAATATCAAAGTAAGAAATCAAACACAAGTATGTAAATCTAATTAAAAGATACATGCTTGTTTAATGTCTCAAGCTTGATGTTTTTAGAGGATTCATCTTGATTCCTTGAATTGGAGAAGTTTTAACTCCTCCCTACCCTTATTCCAATCAACTTCTCCATGGTATAACTTTAATCGTTGTCTATTAACCTTGAATGTCCCTTTTTATGGATGCTCAACTTCTACCACCCTAAATGGAAACACTTTCTTCACTAAAAATGGACTTGATCACCTAGACTTAAGTTTTCTAAGGAATAACTTAAGCCTAGAATTATACAAAAGTATAGGATCACCTTCCTTGAATTGCTTGGGGTACTGAATCTTGGAATCATGCAAATGTTTGGCTTGCTCCTTATACATTCAATTGTTCTCATAAGCTATCCAACGTTACTTATCTAATTCATTGTGTTAGAGATACCTAAATTTATCAGCTATTTTGTAATCCAAATTTGCAGTCCTTAAAGCCCAATAGGCTTTATGCTTAATTTCTACTGGTAAATGGCAAACCTCACCATAAACCAATTGATAAGGTATAGTACTTAATGGAGTTTTATAAGCAGTTAAGTATGCCCATAAAGCATTGTCTAGCTTATTAGCTTAATCTTTTCTATTATGTGCTATGGTCTTCTCCAAAATCCTTTTCAAGTCCCTATTAGATACTTCCACTCAGCCACTTGTCTATAGATGGTAAGGAGTGGCCATCCTATGATATACCCCATATCTCTTAAGGACTCTTCAATCTAATTGTTATAGAAGTGGGTTCCTCTATCACTTATCAATGCAGACAAGAATCTTGCCACTACCCTAACATTATTTGTTGGTAAAGCCTGAGCTTCAACCCACTTTGATATGTAATCCACTGCAACTAAAATGTACTTGTTGCCATAAGAACTAGGAAATGGTCCCATGAAGTCTATACCCTACACATTCTAAGATGTATTTCTATGGCATCTCATCCTTCTTGGAGACATTCCCTATTCTTGGACACCTATCGTAAGCCACAACATAATCATGAGCATCTCAAAATATACTTGGCTAGCAAAAACCAACCTCCAGTGCCTTTTGAGCTATCCTGTTTATGTTGTAGTGACCACTTGTTGGACCACTATGGCAATGAAAGAAGATCTTCTGTCCTTCTTCATATGATACACAGCATTTGATAATCTAGTCAACACATACTCTAAAGAGAAAAGGGTCTTTCCAAAAGTAATGCTTTAAATCTAAGAAAAACTTCTTCTTCTTATGTTAATCCAAGCCTTGAGGCAAAACCTTCCCCACCAAATGGTTCGCTATATCAGTAACTTATGGAATGTTGTAGGTTTTAACTGTGCAAAGAGCAAACAAGCTTTCTTTTGGAAATTAATGTCATCCTCATTCAATTCCTTTAGATGTAGATTATTTAACCTAGACAAGTGACCTGCAAGCAAATTTTTACTCCCCTTCTTATCCCTTATCTCCAATCAAACTCTTAAAGTAGTAACACCCAATAAATCAATCATTGTTTTGCATCAGATTTAGATAGAAGGTACCTTAAAGCTGAGTGATCGATGTAGGCAATTACTTTCGAGAGAATGAGGTAGGGCTAAAACTTATCAAAGGAAAAGATAATCGATAACAGTTCCTTCTCAGTTGTGGTGTAATTCACTTGAGCTGGAGTAAGTGTCTTGCTGGCATAATATATCAACTGAAAGTATTTATCTTTTCTTTGCCCCAATACCGCTCCTACTGCTAAGTCACTTGCAACACACAGGAATTCAAATGGCATGCTCCAATCTAGCACTACCATGATAGGATCGTTGGTCAATTTTTCCTTCAAAACATTAAAAGTCTCTACATAACTAGTTCTAAAATCATACGGAACATCCTTCTTAAGGAGCTTTGTCAATGGCCTAGCTATCATAGGGAAGTCCTTAATGAAACGTTGATAAAACCCAACATGTCCTAAGAAGCTTCTCATAGCCTTTACAGTTGATGGTCATGGTAACTTTGATATCACCTCTACCTTAGCCATATCGACCTCAATTCCCTTGTTTGATATTTTTTGTCTCAACACAATGCCTTTTTATACAATAAAATGGCACTTCTCCCAGTTAAGCAACAAATTTGTTTCCTCACATCTCTACAACACCTTCTTTAAATTTGCAAGGAATCCATCAAACGTATCACCAAACACGGAAAAATCATCTATAATGACTTCTATCACATCCTATACTAAATCCCTAAAAATAGTCATCATACAATGTTGTAAAGTGGTTAGTGTATTACATAGTCCAAACAGCATCCTACGATATGTAAAAGTACCATAAGGGCAAGTAAAGGTAGTTTTCTCTTAGTCTTCCAGTACTATCGGAATTTGAAAATAGTCGGACTTCCTATTTGGAAAATAGTAGTACTCATTACTCACTAACCTCTCTAACATTTGATCAATGAAAGGTAGTGAGAAGTGGTTTTTCCTTATAGCTTCATTAAGCTTCCTGTAATTAATGTACACTCTCTAACCATTTATAGTGCCCATTGGTATTAACTCATTTCTCTCATTTGGTACTTACCCATTGTAAGACTATCAAACTTTCTTGTCAACACCTAAACCTTATGTGCTAAAGCGAACGTAGCTTCCAACTCATGTTTTCCCATTAACCTTCTTTCTCTTCCTTTTATAGATGACCATTAATAATGGTTATTGGTCATATCTTAAAATAATTAGATACAGTGCTCCAGTAACTTATGGTTTAGGCTTCTTCCTACAACTGCATCAATGAGCTGCTTAGTTGTATAGTTCAAATCATTATAGAAAGTCTAAAACTGGTGCCAATTTGGAAGCCCATGATGAGGGCACTTCCTTAACAAATCCTTCCATCTCTCCCATGCTTCATATAAAGTCTCTGAATCCATTTGACCAAAAGAAAAGATATCTACCCTTAGCTTAGCAGTTCTTGAGGGTAGAAAGTATCTTCTCATAAATAGCTTAGCCATCTCTTGATAGGTATTGATGTAATTCCTTGGCTTAGAGTTTAGCCACTATTTGGCATTGGATCTCAATGAGAATGGAATGGTCCAAGGTGCATAGAATCCTTAGAAACTCTACCTATCTTAAAGGTATCAAAGATCTCCAAGAATTGCTGCAAATGGTTGTTAGGGTCTTCATCACTAAACCCATCAAATTGGACACATCGTTAGATCATTTGAATGACACTTGACTTGATCTCAAAAGTATTGGCTTGAACTCTAGGCCTAGCAATGCTGGAATTAATGCTTTCTAGGTTGAGCTTACAGTAATCTAACATTGTCCTTAGAGTTATAGGTAGATTGACTCCTTGTTAAAATATGATGGGTGCATTGATTCCATCCCTACCAACAGGTAGATCTACACTTAAAGGTAAAACTCTTGGAATACCATCATTAAGATTCACAAACTCATCCACTCTAGGTAGGTCCAAATTCTCATTCTAATTATTTATAATTGAAGACTTTGCTCTTGCTTCTTTAACTCTTGTTGGTGAATTTTCCAAAATCTTTCTAATCTTTCCCAAATTCCTTCAAACAATTCTCTTGGGCTCGAGAACAAAGTTTGCTAACTCAATCGAGTAATTTCGAGTCCTAAATTGAAAATTAACAAATAAGCTAATATGAGCAAAAGGACTAATAATAAAAAGAAAAGAAAACAAATACTAGAAGAATATGAATCTTAATTTTCCTAATGATGATGTTGTTTCTTCGATAATGGCACCACAAACTTGATTGCCTTTAAAAAAAGCTACCAAGTCTTACAATTTAAATTCCTATATTTTATCTTTTATTTGATTAAATAGACAAGTGTACCTACCATTTATTAGTATAGATAAGTATAAGGTCATCTCCATTAGGAAAAGCTTCAAACATTAGTACCGATTATTCTTCCTATTAACTAGCCAATCGAATGAAAAACAAAGTAATTAAATTAATTTCTACAACTAAACTATACTAATTCTACTATTACACCAAGAAAACACAATAAACAAGATTATAACACGAAAATAACAAATTACAAAATAGGTTTACTTCATCATATTAACATGAATTATAAACTATCTATCTTAACAATTACTCATCTATAGGAATTCTCTATTCATGAGTATTCTTCTTAGAATTACTCAATTCTAATCCCGATTGCGTTCCTTAGAATCTCTTCTAAAAGAATGGATAAGTCAAGATTGTATAAAAAGTTTACTAAATCCTTGAATTCCATAAAACATGTAGCTAACTTCCTAAAAATATATTTATTAGTAGGGTTAGTTCATTCTAATGGCTGAGATTTACTCAATGGAATTGTTTCTCAACATATTCCATTGAGATCTACTATAAGATTGTGTTGTATACTACATTATCTCAACTCATATGAAGTTCTATTCATTAGAAATTCGTAATTATTAAGAATAACAACAAATCAAAGTACATTCATATTAAAATGACTTCGTAAACCCTAAATTATTACTCATTCATGATAGACAGAGAATGAACACAGAGAAATAGGAAAAACAAAATAAAACATAACATAGATAAAAGAAGAGATAAGATAGAAACCCCTTTTGATTAACTTGAAGAATCTTGATATAACAATATATGGACACTGGATTCTTCACAATTCTCTCAAATTTAATGAAGAATAATACATAACTTACGTTATAGTACCACTACACTAAGAACACAAAAAAGAAATTTATGGTGTTGATTTCGATGATTGTTGTATTTCTTGATGATATTGGTTCTAATGTAATCCTCTGTTTAAAAGTTGGAGTATATTTATTTTAGGCTTGTCAAAGGACTCCAAATATACTACTTTAAGATACCATCGGATGTTAAGACATATTCCATGTACTAGTTCATGTGAAAAAGTTAAAGAGAAACAATCATGTCCACTCCTATCACACCCATGACTCAGGGTATAATAGTCTTAGAAAACAAAAATTTGCATTAATCATGGCCATGACCATGAATGTGAACTCTTCATCGCTTCATTACATCTCATCATACCTATGATCAAGGGAGTGATCACCTTCATGATATATAATCACGGGCATAACTATTAGGGGGATCAACAGAACTTCCTCAGTCATACCCGTGATAGAGGTATGATTAGTATTAGCCATTCTAATTTTCCATTATCAATAGTTGTGAGGATTCTATGAAGGATTTCTCAAGAGCATAACTACATCATGCATGCCCACCAAGTATTTGATAGAAGTCTTAAATGAGTTATAGTGTCATTCCTTCTACACTTAATTATGATTTGGGTATACTTCTTTGTTCTAAGTATAAGGAAACTTTTGGTCAACAAAACAATGACTTGAATTTTCTTTTCTTTTAAATAGGACCATAGCACCATGAGCTAAGTTTCAAGTTAAGAGGAAGCTCAAGAAGAAGAAGAAGAAGAAGAAGGTAAGGAAGGTGAAGATGAAGGAGAAAGGATAAAGAGAATGTTGAGAAAGAGTAGGATGAAGTAGAGGATGGGAATGATGGTGATTTTATGGATGATGTCTCCGACTAAGAGAATATTATTGTTTCTTCTTTGTCTTAATTCTATTTAAGTGTACTTAGTGCTACTAGAATTTGGTTTATTTTCTAGACTACTTTCTTGCTTTGTTTTTAGGTTCTTTTATTTTCTTTATTATTTTTCTTTTCTCTTTTATTTTTTATTTTTTTCCTTTTGTTTGGTGTTTAGTGGTGACTTCTTGTAAGTTCTAGAACTGGAGTTAGGAAGCTTTTATGGAGATGATCTTTTCTAGAGTTACAAAGTTTTAGACTTGCTTCATAACTTTTGGCATATGTAATTGAGATTACTCAATTTATAGGGGAGTGCTAGTTTTCCTTTCCCACTTTTATATCTTCTTACCTATGATCATTTTGAATGATGTATTTTTTATGAATTTCTTATTTCGTACATTGAGGTCAATGTATAGTTTTAAGTGTAGGGAAGGGTGATATAGGAATTATTATTGTTTAGGAGACCAATTTTTCTACATTTAACCCAATTTTTGTGGTTAACTTTCAATATTTTGAGAAATTGACAACTTATAGTTGAATTGAATTAAATATGGCTTAATATTGATCTTTAATGATTGAGTTACACATTGCCAAAGTTAATAGGTGAAATCTTTATAGGCTAAAGCTACGAGTTATTTAGCCTAAAATTTCAGGACTTAGGATTAGAGTAACATCACTAGTTAGGAGTTAGTCATAACTATTTTCAAGCTTACTTTGATGTATGCTTTCTTCTTAAATGACTTTACTACCCTCAAATCTTTAGGAAACAAACAGACAAAATTTATCTTTTGAGAAACCCTTAAAAGCTTAAAATAGTTGGAGGTAGATAGTGATAATAATTGCATGAATAATCAATAACAAAAAGGCGAAATTGGTAAGACATAGCTAAGATTGGGGTTGGGTGCAAAGTTGGTTAGAGGGATTCTAATTTTGGTTCTTCGCTTTTATTTTGTAAAACATAGTTGAGATTGGAGTTAAGGACCTACTCTTCTACTGAACATTGGTTGAGGTACCCACATCTTTTCTTACTTATCTTCATGCAACATACTAATCACATCCATTTGTATTCAAGTGTTGCTGTTTATATCAAATATTGACTTCATTGTATAACAATTGGCGCCTCCTAACGAGAAAATGACTTAAACTTTCTTCCTAAATTGTCACTACAACCATGACCCATATTGAATTACATTTGGATGAGCTTAAACAAAAGTCCAATGAAGCTCATGAAGAGTTGATGGACATGCAACAAAGGTTGATGCCACTTGACTTAAACTAGTAAGAGATTGTAGGCAATATTCAATCCCTTAGTGGTGATGTCACCTCCATGCATAATGGTGTATATTCTCTTAAGGGGGACATGTCTATTATTTAAGGAAATATTGCTAAGATCCAAAAGATGTTTGAAGATTAGTTAATTGCTAATAGAGCAAGTGTGATTGATTTTTCAAGTGGGCTACAATAAGGAAAGTAGTAAGTGAATAAAAGTGGTAGCACTGGTATGGGCTCGATGGGAGAGTAGTTAAACATAAGCCTAAGTGTTGATAGGAGAAAGGTCATGATATAAGAGGTGGATGAGGACTATCAAGTTAATGCATCCCAAGTGCAAATTCCTCTATTTGTTGGTTTGACCCGACCCATTAGATTGTGATGACAGAGTAGTATTTTAAGAATCACAACATGTGTGAAGATAGAAAAGTAGATATAGTCGCAATGAGTATGAGGGGCCACTATATGTACTAGTTAAGCGCCTTAAGGTGACATGGTCTACACTTAAATTACCACATGATGAAGGAGGAGATGTTCAAATGATAAAGGGATCAATGGGCTTCTAATCCATTTATGATTCTCTCTCAATTGCAATAGGTGGGGACGTTGAGGCAATATATACAAGAATTTGATGTGCTAATGTCATAAGCCCTTATATTAGTTGAGGGCCTTAAGGCGATGTGTTCCATACTTATGTTATGACATGATAAAGGAGGAGATGTTGAAATGATATAAGGATCAATTGGCTTCCAATTCCTTTAAGATTCTCTCTCAATTGTGACAGTTAAAGATGATGAGGCAGTATATAGAAGAAAATGAGGCACTAACATCACAAACCTTTACTTTACCTAAGTTGCAGTAGCTTAGAGCATACAATAAAACTTGCACTTAAAAATTGAAAAAGATTTTAAGTATGGGATTTTTCGAGTTTCCTAATGTGATGGGAAGAACAAGGCATGAAGCAATGCAATGAGAACTATGAATTACTCTTAAAGTCAATAATTGAATTTTACAACCCCATACTTTAGAATCTCATGTTTGGTAAATTCACCAATTCCAACCCTAGCCTCCCTACGACTTGGTATGGACTTGACGTACTAATGGGTTGCCATTGAACGTAGTTTGGCATAGCTAAGTGACTTCAAGTACTCTTAGGGGTACCTCATTATCACTATAAATTCCATAAGTATAGCCTTTTAAAGAAAGAGTCAAACTCTAATATTATAGATATTTCCTTGAGTCAACAAAATTGCATAAAATTAAACTCAATTAAATTTTAAAATTTGAAACTTAAAAAAAATATGAAATACCCTAATATATGATTCAAAAACCTTAAGTGTGTAAGAAAACCTTAAACCTAACATATACGTACTTATAAAAATTTAGATCTGAACCCTAATAGAAACCCTAAGCACTAAACTCTAAGAACTAAAAATTTACCCTAATATCAATAAATTCCTAGTTTAGTAAAATTATTGCTAGATACATGTAATTGCGTAATATTGCTAACAAAGGGTTAGAGATAATTTTAAATAATAATAATTAACTAATTTCAACTAATTAAATTAATAAATTAATTAATTGCAAATAAACCTTAGATATATCCTACTTGTAGCGCCATGCATATATATATATTGTTGAAAATTATGTTATATTATATACATACTATACATATGTATTTTTGTCTAAACACATGCCTTAACTAAATATTATTATTTTTTTCTTTTTCTTTCCTTTTCCAACTAAATCCCTATTGTAAGTAAATTTTAACTAGTTCCCTCAAGCCAACTAAACCCCAACAATAATCCCATAACCTCTTAAGCCTAACCCTATATGATTTGATGTAAAAAAGAAGACAAGACCCATAACTTCTCTTACAATTTTTTGCACTTTCCGATACCCCAAAAATATGAAAAATGTCAAATTAATAACCCCATTTTCTTATTCTATTCACATCACAATTTGTAACTATGCTTCCTCACATTTTTCTTTCACTCTTTCCATAACAAACACACCATAACGTCCCCCTCTACATCCCCAACGTAAATGACAACTTCCATTCATTTTTTCATTTTCCTCCACTTTTATCCATTATTTCATCATATATTCCACTCCATATCTAAACTCTAAGCTCTTAAGGAAGATACTTGGAGCACTTACAAAGTGGACAGAGATTATTACAAGCTTCACAAGACCAACTCTAACTCCAACTTACAAGAGTAAATTTAACAAATTGTTAACAAATTGTTCTTTCAATTTCTTTTCCTCTTTCTTATAGTTGTCTCTTATGTATTTAGTTAGTATCTTGCAAGTATTTTCTTTCATATGTTAATTTTTTTTTTCTATTTTCTTTTCTTGATGTAATAGAGTATTATACTAAGATTTATGTTTATGTAAGTTGATATCTTATACATTGTAACAAAAATAAAGTATATATGTGATGTATAGGTGTATATTTCAAAATACATGTGCCTATATAAAAATGTGTATGTTGTGCCCTTGTGCTAGGAGTATATTTGCATCTTATTTTATTTTTATTTATTTATTTTATTTTTTGGATGTAAAATGTGTATATAGATACATATATATCTATGAAAATATACATATTTATGTATGCATATAGATATTTCATAAATAATGTATATATATTTATGTATACTACAAAAATATGAAAAATAGATATATATACATGTGCATGTACATATATATTTTGAAAATGATATATATATGTTCTAAAAATACAACTTAAGTATCTATATACATGTGTACCGACATATACGTTTACATGTAGAAGGATTTGGGGATTTTCTAAAATTATTTTATTTTACATTATATTTTTCTAAACTTAAAATAGTAAAATGTGAAAAATAAGCATATCAATGTATAGTTATATATATATATATATATATATATATTCAGAAACTACCATATATACCCCTAAGAATACTTCATTTTCTTAAAAATTTAACAATAAAGGCTATATGTATATATACACGTATATGGACCAGAGTGTATATTTCTATGATCTTAAATTATTTTTTTTATTTAGTTATTTTTATAACCTAATATGTAATAAAATTACATTATAATTAGTAAAATGTGCAAAATCAACAAACTTGGGAAAGAAATCAAAAGAAGCCCTTAGGAAAAACCTTACCTCTAGCTTTGAAAATTTGGATAACAATATTAAGTTCATGTAAATTAAAATTTGAAAATTATTTTAAGATGATTATAATAAGATTAATTAAATTGATTAGCAATTTAGGGCCTAAATGTGTTAATTTGTGAAAATTAGCCAAATTGAACTTAGAAGCCTACCCAAAAGCCACGTCTAGATCTAATTTGGAGAGAAAAAGAGGTTCAAAATTTTTATTTAATTAATATAAGAACAAAAGTATGTAAATAAATTAAGCTCATAACGTGTAGAATTGGAAAACTTAAAGAAAAAGCTCATTTAGGGATAATAAGTAAAGGAATTAGAAAATATAAAATTTAGTAAAATTATTTAGGGTCAAACAAAAATGTAGAAAGCCTAATAATTATCACGACAAACCTGATTTAAGTTTGGATTCAAAACTAACATAAAAAGCTCAAATAGAAATCCTAAAATTCTCAATAATGCCTAATAGAAATAGAATAGGTAAAAGTTAGGCCTATATAAATTTAGGCCCACTAATAAAATTTAGGTGAAGCCTAATTAATAAAATTACTAAGAAAAGCCCATAAAAATAATTAAAGAGGGATTAGGCCAAAAATTAACAAAATTCGTAACTCAATAAGCCTATACTAGAAACTGAGGGTCCTAACTTTGAAAATGGACTTCGCTACATGAAAGTATATTAAATAATGATAAAGATCGACTATAAGATTATAAGAATCGAAGTTGAAATGGAAAAATTATATGCAATTAAATATTTAATTAAAATCAAGAAATATAAATAAGATAGTTTAGCACTACAGTAAAGAACTCATTAGGTTCTTAGTATTTTCTTCATCAGGTGGCACAGATTAAGAGGGTAAGCTACCTGTAGAGTATTATGAACCTTAGCAGTTTTAGTTAAGTGAGTATTCTAATGACTATTATATTTGATTGTGCTTGTATGTTAGCTACACTTAATTGTATAACTACTATTAACTAATTGCATGAGGAATTGGGAATTATGCATTTGATTGATTATTGCTTGTCTTATTTGCCAAAATATCATAAGATATATAAACCAAATTGAGTGATAAATTAATAATATCCTTTTGATATGATGATTGTATGGGACGATTGTTTTGCTACTTAAATAAACCAGACCTAATTATATTTGACTTATTAAATCAAATGGCCATGCATACCATGCATCAGTAAGGATTTATTAGCCATCACACTATGTGTATGGGATGGAGGGGTCTTATGGGGTCACGATTATTATACTTGAGTTTTACGCACAGTGCACTCATGCAATACGGCTTCACCTTAACTTGGGGGCTTACTCAGCATTAGCAACACTAACAACATAGCAATGGGCAGTGTCCTAAAGTCCACCACTTAGGGGTAGGTAGATTGTATATGCTACTCACATCTACACTCATGGCATAGGTTGAATAAAAAAAAAAAAAAAAGAAAAAGAAAAAAGCATTAATTGTTGTGTGAGGCTATTTGGTGGATTAAAAGTTGGAGTGATAAGAACTTAGGTATGATAGACCATCATCTCCAACATTAGCTATGGCGGGTGAAAATTTGAGCTATATATAGTTTTCAGATGGCTGTATACACATGGTTACTACATTGTATACGATTTGTCTACATTCATATGGTTGTTAATTTAACTTACTTGTTTTTGCTTGAAAGGCATAATAAGAGGAATATCTCATTAAGCTAGATGTAGCTTATCCCCTTATAGTTTTTTTTTTGTAGGTTATCTACAAGCTAGGATTTGGGCTAAGACTCGAGTGTAAAACATTCTAGCGAATAGAGTAATAGACAAGTAGGAATAGAATGATAATGTATTAAGCTAAATGATACTTTTATAACAAATATCCAATAGAAGTATTTGAAATTTACGCACCTAATCTTATTATTTGGTAGAAGATACTGATTCTCTATGGTTTTGATGGGCCATAGAACCATAGGCATCCATAGTTATTTATATTTTAAGTTAAATTAATAAATTACAAATTGAAAGCCATGGTAATGACTTAATTAGAGTCTTGCAATCTCTTACTTGTAAGGTAATTTTCATATCATAGGTATGTACATGATATGAAGATTTTAGGTGATCTTACTAAAACCCATTTAGAGTTGTTACAATTAGGGAATTCTACAAACCTTAGGCCATCACATGAAGCTTAGCGTAAGTCTTACATCTAGAAACAACTATCTTATGTAGAATATTTAGATAAGTAAGCAAAGGGATATGCCTCAAATGTGAATAGCCTTTTTTGGCCACTCATAGGTGCCTAAGCAAATCTCTTAAATTATTAGTGATGAAGGAAGAGTCTAAGGTGATGATTAGGAGAGGTTTACAAGTTAAACTAATGAGATGGTGTTGAAACACTTAGAAAACGAACAAGGAACAAAACCAAATCTCTCTCTTTTGACACTTCATAGATTCAATGGGCCCTATATAATGAAATTCAAGGCAATTCTACAATCACAGCCACTAACGGTCATGATTGATAACTAGGCAACTCATAGCTTCATCTCTAAGACACTCGTGGAACGATTGCAATTACTTGTAGCTTAAACTTGTACATTCTCTATGATGTTGGGAGATGGCCATCAAATTTGTTCTTATGGTATTTGTTATGTAGTTAAATTAGATGTAAGGGAATTCAAAATTGTGGTAGATTGCTATATATTAGAATTAGGGGGAGTAGATATAATACTTGGAGTTGCTTGGTTGCAAACTTTGGAGAAACAAGAGTGGATTGGAGTAAAATGACAATGAAAATTCCTTTTCAAAGTGGAGAATTTATGTTGATAGGTGATCCAACTTTATGTAAGGCATCAATTTCATATAAATCTTTGAGCAATTAAATGTAGAAGATAAATACAACTTGCTGTGGTTACTAGAAGCCAATGAATAGCTAGTCTCCTATACCATAGATCGGCATATTGAAGCCCTATTATTAGTATTTTCTAACATTTTTTAAAAGAAAGTGGGTTTACCACTTAAAAGAAGGAAGTAAATCATTCATTGTGAAGCCTTATAGATATGCCTACACTAAAAAAAATCAAATTGAAAGGATGGTGAAGGACATGCTACTTGCTAGAATAATTCATCCAAGTACTAGTTCATTTTAAGCTTAGTTATATTGATGGAGAAAAAAGACGACTCTTGGTGTTTTTGTGTCGGCTACCGAGCATTGAATGAAGCTACAATTCTAGACAAGTATCCTATGCTAGTCGTACAAGAATTACTTGATGAGATATATGATGCAACAATATTTTCTAAAATTGATATAAGAGTGGGGTATCTCTAAATTCAAGTAGCAGCAATTGATTTTCGTAAAATGGCCTTTCAAACACATTAAGGTCATTATGAATTTTTGGTTATGTCATTTAGCTTATAAAATGCTTTGACTATCCTTCAAGTGGTGATGAACGATGTGTTCCGACCTTATTCATGGCAATTTATCTTGGGTTTTTGAACAAGATCTTAGTTTATATCTCAAATATTAACTCCCATCTTCATTATTTGCAAGAAGTGTTAACATTGTTGAGGGTACATCAATTTTCTACCAACAAAAGGAAATGTGCTTTTAGGAATTCTTCCTTAGAGTATCTTAGACACATTGTATAAAGGGAGAGTATGTAGATGGATCCTTCTAAGGTGAAGAGTATACTAAAGAGGTCAATCCTAACTACATTGAAGGGAGTCCACAGATTTCTTAGCTTATTGAGGTTACTATAGGAAGTTTACTAAAGATTATGGTAAAATAACTAAGTTATTGTTGGATTTGTTAAAAAAAAAAAGGGGGTTTCATTGGAATGAAATGGTTGTTGCAACTTTTCAACATCTAAAAGAAGCTTTGGTTTCTGCATCGGTATTAGCTATGCCTAATTTTTCTCAACCCTTTTATAGTGGAGGGTAATGCATTTGGGCATGGAATTGGAACTATACTTTATCAAAATAATCGCATAATTGCTTATTTAGCAAAGCTTTAGTTAGCAAATCTCTAGCCAAGTCTACCTATGAGAAGGAATTCATGGCTCTTGCCTTAGCAATAAATCATTAGAGACCTTACTTATTGGAAGGAAATTCATAATGAGAACATATAAAAAAAGCTTGAAGTTTTTTTTTTTTTTTATGCAAAGAGTTACAACCTCCAACCAATAAAATTGGTTGCCAAAATTGCTTGGTTATGATTTTGAAATATAATATAAGAGTGGTTACAAAAGCCAAGTAGTTGATATGCTTTCTAAAGTATGTGATGAGCTAGAATTAGGAGCACTATCTAGGTTGGTTTAAAATGATTAGGAGGAAATTAAATCTACCATACTTCAAGATCCTTAGCTCTTAAGGTTACATTATTGACAAGAGGTTGGACAAGTGTATCAACTAATTAATGATATGCTGTTTTAGTTTAATAGATTGGTTGTTCTAGTGCATTTTAAGTGGACTCACATTTTGCTGCATAAGTTTCACACTTTACCAATTAGTGGACAAGTTGAATTCTTGTGTACCCACAAAAGAATTGCAGCTAATGTATGTTAGGTAGGGTTAAAGAAGGATGTTGAGAAGTTTATGGCCTCGTGTGCTATATGCCAATGCCAAAAATATCAAACACTTTCACTAATTGGACTACTCTCTCCATTGCCTATCCCTAATGGTGTTTGAGAGGACATCTCATTATATTTTGTTAGTGGACTTCCCAAGTCAAAAAGGTATGATGTAATCTTGGTTGTAATGGATAAATTCTCTAAATATGCACACTTCTTAGAAATAGAACATCCCTGCACAACTAGAAGCATAGTTGAATTGTTTATCAAAGAGGTAGTGAAGTTGCATATGATACCTAAGACAAGTGTTAGTGATAGAGATCTTACTCTTTTTGGCAAGGAATGTTTCAGCTATAAGGCACTCATCGTCACTTGTTGACTTACCTAAAAACTAGTGCAAGAATGTCAAGGAAGAAAAGAACAAATATCGTTCCAACTAAGAGAACTTACGTAGCTACATCTTAACAAGGAAAGGTTCCCAACAAAGAGAAAGAATAAGCTCCCACCTCGAGCTGAAGGAACCTTCCAAGTATTCCAGAGGGTAAATTATAATGCTTATAAACTTGAACCTCTAGATGGATATGAAGTCTCTAATGTCTTCAACATTGTCAATTTCAGCACTTACGTTCCTAATGAAGACGTTTTAGTAAAGCAAGATAAGGACATCATCCTAAATCTCAAACAACCCAAAGAAGATGATGGGATGCACTTAAACCCTTAATTGAAGCTAAGGCAAGAGGCCTGGCTATCTTAATTGCCTAAATACTTAACTATTGAGCTAGTCTTAACCACTCCAACCGATATGACAATGCTACTATGTGTAATCTTCTAGATCACTACTTGTTTGCTATACAACTTTGATCTATTTGAGTTTATTGTGACAAATTCTAACCTAATCATTACCTATTAGAAACCATTAGTAGCAATTGCACTAACTACTCCAATAACAACACATGTTCCTACATCCACATGCAACACTTAACCAATGGAATCTTCTCTTTCTAGAAGGATTATGAGAATGTCCTTCTATGTTTGCATTAGCATTTACATGTATTCCTTAACTTTTTTTAGTAAATTTAGCTAGTAATGTAACCCTAGTGCAACAAGGTATAAATACCTATTATGTCATCTGTTGTATTTAGACTTATTATCATTAATGAAATATTTTCTTTAAGTTTTCTTTCCTTTCTCGCATTAAGAGTTATCAAACCCCTAGTAGTAACCCTTGAGCAAGGTTATGCTGGTGAGCAACCCAACATTTTGGACTAATGAGTCACATCCAACGATATGGTGGTTCATAAGTGCTTAAGCAATGAGTCACATCTATGAGTACCATAAGAGGCTTAATCCCTTTTCCCTTTTGTGTTTATTTCCCCATTCGAAACTCTGCCTAACCTTTCTTTGGTAGCTATTCTCAAGGGGACGTGCTCATACTATAGTAAGCCCTCTTTTGAGGCATATCATCTTGGTATCAAAGCTTGAGGTTCTGAGTAAGGCTGCAAGCTTAAGCAATGTACGAGTAAGTTTTGGCATTGTTACGGTGTTCATGATCGTTGTTGATGTGGTAAGTAGTTGTTTTGGATTTTTTAAGTTATTGTAGGTTTGTCGAAGGTGAAGTGGTCTCTGTTTTGTATTGTTTATTGTTTCTAGGCATTTGGCGACCATGATTGAGTGTGGACTATTAAGCTTTATTATACTTTGTTTCCACCTTGTGTGATAGAGTAATAGAAAAGGGTACAATAGTGATTTGTAGTACTTGTCTCTAGGTATAAAGACTGATTGTTAGGTTATAGTGGAATTGTGGTTGTTGAGAATAGAAAATGACTGATCTAAGTGTAAATACAGTAGTAAAAGACATTAATAGTGACGTTCTTGGTCATAGATGCCACATAAAATAGATTTCCAATGAGTAGTTAGATCGTGTGGCTGTCATGATGGAGAGCATGATGTTGATCAAGGGGTAGTGGCTATAAGAGTAGATGAGGCTCGTAAGGTTGATGGTTATATTGAATTAAACACCCTAATTGAGAATTGTACTAACCAGGGTATTCACTTAGCTTATGATGCTCCTCACAAGGGAGTAAGTCACTGAGCTTGTCATGAACAAGTTGGAGGAGTTGAACAGTGAGTTAATGGAAGGCTAGAGCTAATTGAAGTAGATGAGAGTGCCGTAAAAGAGTTCTACAAGGCTAAGGAAAGAATTACTTGAGCTCCCATATCTAATCGGCATGATAACCAACCTAATCGAGCACCCCATCATGCTCGACATGTCTTAAAACGAGCTGATCAACCAGTTCAACGATTGTCTGAGGAATTTGATGATGAGGAACAAGTTGTCTGAGCTCCTAAGGGTATAGAAAATCTAAGAATCCAAATTTCGATCATTTTAGGGAATGGAAATTCTAATGAGTACTTAGATTCGGAAGAGTGAGTTAGGAAGCTACTTGAATGTGATTAGTACACTAAAGGTGATAAGGTTAGACTTACCGCTTTTGAGCTCGATAGCTATGCCCACATGTGGTGGAAAAAGCTATACGCGATGAGAGAAAGAGAGGGAAAACGAGGAGTAAGGTCATGGGAAGAAATGAAAAGGATTATGTGTGGTAAGCTCATTCTTGAATCATATAATTAGGACACTTTTGCAAAGTTATAAGAGCTCAAACATGGAAACCAAAGTGTTGACAAGTAAGAGTTCCAAATGTTGATGATTAGGCATGAAGTAGAAGAGCTTAAAGCTCGAATTGTCTTTAGATTTGTTACTAGACTAAGACCCAAGCTTAGGGGAATTGATGAAGTATTATCTATCCACACCTTTAAGAATCGATCAAGGTTACCTAGCAAGTTGAGAGGTAGAGGACCTTACTAAGCTTTTTATTCTAGACCTGTTCAAACTAGTTGACCTGTCCAAGGAAATAATAGGAGAACTATTGCCTCATTGCTGAGCACTACAAAAGGACAGACATCTCATAGAGAAGGAGTAAGGTTAGAGTAAAGAAGGAAATAAAAGGAATTTGAAAAGCTATAGGCCTTTAGATGGAAGATAAGCTAGATAAAGTGCTTCAAAGGTAAGGGTTTTGGATACATAGTGTCCCAATGTCTAAACTAATGAACTATGGTCATCGAAGGAGATGTTCCAAACATTAAAGTTAATAGTACGGATGAAGAAGTTGGTGAAACTGTGAAAGAAAGAGGTGATGAGGTGAAGGTAGAAGTTAAAGTGAAGAGATCTATCTCGAGGAAGGAGATATCCTTACATTGGTTATACATTGATCTCTTAGCATAGAACATGATCAATAATAAAAGCAACAAGAAAATATATTTCATACTACTTGCAAGGTAAGCCATTAGCTATGTGCTTTAATTGTTGATAGTGTTAGTTCCATAAATGTTGCTAAAGCTAGGATGGTAAAGTAATGAAAGTTGTCGACCACTGTGCACCCTAAATCATCTAAATTGCATTGGTTAAATAAGAAAGGATCATTACATGTTAATATGGAAGTGATTTTAGCAATCACCATTGGAAGTTATAAGGATGAAATTATGTATGATGTGCTACCTATATGTACATTTCATATCTTATTAAGCTGATCTTGGTTGTTTGATCAAAAAGTTATACATGATGGATATCAAAATGCTTATAGTTTTAAGAAAAATGGTTGACCTATTACAATATATCCAGTAACTCCAAGCTAGGTTAGTAGTGTACAAATTCAACTTATCCAAAAGACAAAGAAGACCTTGGTGATGAGTAGATCCAAGTTGAGAAGAACTATGAAAGAAAATAAACCAGCCTTTTTGTTGGTACAAAGATTGTTGGAAATGCAGAAATAAAGTATCTACTTAAGAAAATTGAGAGTTTGTATTGAGAGTTTACCGATCTATTTCTTGATGAGCTATTGAGAGGACTACCTCCAAAATGAGGAATAAAGCGTACAATTAAGTTACAATTAGGAGCCATGCTATCTAATCAATTGGCCTATTGTATGAACCCTAAGCAAGTAGCTAAGTTGCAATGATAGGTAGACAAGCTTATTAAAAGAGGTTATGTCCGAGAAAGCATGAGTCCATGTGCCATTTCCGTACTACTAGTCTCCAAGAAGGACTGAAGTTAAAGGATGTATGTTGATAGCTTAGCTGTTAATAGGATTAACATTAAACATTGGTACCCCATTCTTAGATTAAATGATATGTTAGATGAGCTACATAGATCAAGTGTATACTCTAAGATTGATTTAAAGTTAAGATATCATCATATTCGAATATGTTAGGCGATGAGTGGAAGATTGCCTTCAAGATAAGATATAGATTGTATGATGGATTAATGACCTCTGGCTTACTTACTCGTACATGCCTAAGAAGCCTCCAGTCCCTTACTAAAAGAATCCTCTCTCATCAATCTATCAAGGATAAGAAATAATATATAGTAGAATGGTGGCTAAACTCCTTGAGAGCTCCAGGTGGTTACACCCTACTCTACTCTGACCCTTGTGCCAATATTGACTACTCTCTTGCTAAGAACTGTTTGCCGAATGATGAGGGCTTAGGCCCTACACACCAAGTCCAACTCAAACCTTCAGTTGTCGAGAGCTTTCTACCAAGTGCTGAGATACAGGCTCTTGCTACTGAGTACTTCTCTTTCAACTTACTACCAATATTTATGGAATTCCTTACCCATCTCTACAACCTAGTTCTGCCACATCATGATCCAGCTTGGTTACTACACCCAAAGATTCCTTAGTATAGGACTATTGATGAGCTACCACCAATCCTTTTCACCTAACTCTACATAATTTTCCCTTTTTATCATTTGTCATCTTTACCCTTTTTTCATATGTATTAGCAATCCCCTTTTTATGTATGCCATTTTATAATATTCCTTAATTGTAATGTTGCCTTAAGAACTTACTATGAATAGTCCCTTCTCTTTGTAGCCGCATCATCTTACATTCCTTATAGAAATTTTTTAATATACTTGGTCCTTGCGAGACATTCCTCTCTAAATCCATTTTTACACTTTTATCTAGTCTTACTAAGTAGCTCAAGATTAGTAGCGAGTGGATCTTAGCATTAGCTTGCGCATTACATTAAGTGAAGTGCTAAGTCATATCGTGTTTGTAGGTAAGTCATATCCTCTAAGTAACTTTATGTCAATTACTGCATTTAGTTCGCCGACTTTACCATTCTATTTTCTTCAATACTTTGAAGGACCTATTTAGTTCTTGTCTCTTATGGTAAGTCCTAATGATAACTAAGCTCTTAGGGACATCATATAATTCTCAATATCAAAGCTTGAGGTTAGGATTGAGAACTATATTGCTATAGTTCCTATTAGTCTGTTGCTTGTTATACTCTGTTTTCATTTGGAAGAACAAAGCAAGCTGCAATTCACTATTCCACTGGCATTATCTGTGAGTGTGGGAATTCTTATGTGAAGAGTGTCTTTTGAAGCTTTGTATTGAGGATGTTGAATCTTAGTGTGCAAGGAGAGATTAACGATGCTAAGAGCGATGCTTATGGTCGTGGTCATTTTACCCAACAAACACCATGTATTATTGATGAGTAGATACAAGACCTTGCTACTATTATGGCCAATTTAGCTATCTCAATGCAAAAAGTCTTAGAGACTAAGCTGTGAGAGAGAGTTGTCATTGAATAGCATCGAGAAATGGGAGATAGGCTGAGACGACAAATGAATGAGCAACAAGCCCCAAAACCCATTCCTTTGAACCAAACAGCACCCCATCGTATTGATAGAGTTGTAAGAAGGAGACTCGAGTTAGATGAAGTCAAGAAGTTTAATACGGAGGAACAATATAGTGTTCTTGAGGAGCATAACCTGAAGGCACCCCCATCTCAAAGTGCAGATTCCTTACTTTAATGGATTTGGTAGTGCTGATTACTACTTAGATTGGGAGGAAGAGATTGAAAAGATATTTGATTTCTATGACTATGAGGACGCTGTACATATTCGAGTAGTTGCATTAGAGTTTTCTAGATATGCAACAATAGAAAAAGTTGCAAAACATGCACTAAAGAGCATACCATGAGATTCAAATGTGGAATAAGATGAAGAGAGTTTTGAGAAATCAATTTGTTCTAGAGTACTATAAACAAGACACCTTTCGATGCCTTCAAGATTTGAAACAAGGCAATAAGCCAATAGATGAGTATGTATGGGAATTCCAATTGCTGATGATTCGATTTAATGTCGACAAACTCAAACCATAGCTAGATTCATTTCTAGGCTTAAGACTAAGATTAATCATGTTATAGAGCTATAGAGACTTAGGAGTCTAGATGAGGCCATCTGAGTGCATAGAGGATCGAGAGGTAGAGGTAGAGCCATAGCTAGATTAGCCGACCTAAATTACTGAACAGAAGTAGCATGTTGAGTCGATCAAACTATAGCTGAGCACAAAATAGTTGTAAGGTAGACCGTCGAGGATAAGTGCCAAGCTAACTTGAAGATGGCCAATGTAAGGGCAAGGCTAAGGAACCTAAGGTTCGAAAAGACCAAGTTCAGAGCTTAGGAAGGAAGACCCAAGAGATCAAATGCTTTAAATGTCTTGGTTATAGACACTTGGCTAGTTAATGTCTAAATTGACATCTCATGACAATCAAAGGAGATAGGTGTCAATTAGAGGTAGAGAGTATTAGTAAAGGAGAAGAGGAAGTGGAAGTTAGACCAATGCTAGAGGAGTTTTAAGAAGACCCCGATGTGTTTACACCTCTTGAAGCAGGAGCCAAGTACTGTTTTGCTATGCATCGATCTCTTAACAATTTTGTGGCCCACGAGAATGTGCAAAGGGAGAATCTCTTCCACATGAACTGTTGTATAAATGTTAAGCTATGTACCTTGATCATTGATGGAGGAAGCTATACTAATGTTATATCGTAGGGAGTAGTTAAGGCTATGATGTTTCCAACCTTTTCGTACACTAAGCCATACAAGATTCATTGGCTAAATGAGAAGGGAGGTTTACCTATTGCTAAGTAGGTTAGAGTATCGATTGCCATTGGCAATAGGTATAAGGATGAGGTGTTGTGTGACATCCTTCCCATGTGTGCTTCGCACATCTTACTTAGTCAACCTTAGCTATTTGACTTGAGGGTATTACACAATGGTTATAGGAACACCTACATGTTCCAAAAGGAAAGGTAGAAGGTTATACTAACCCCTATGAGTCTTAAGGAAGTGTAAGAGGCATAAGATAAGTTTGCTAAATCACTGTAGTGAAAGATCTTAGTGATTTCCTAAGCTTAATTTACCTAAGAAGTCAAGGTTGAGGAGTATGTACTCCTTTTAGTTAGGAAACTTTTGGATTTGAGAAAAGCTGAAAGCTTACTTGCTAAAGTGTAGATAATACTATAGGAGTATGCTAACCTATTTCCTATCGAGTTGCCAAAAGGCTTACCACCTTTAAGAGGCATTGAACATTGCATTGACCTTTAGCTAAGAGTTGTACTATCTAACTGACCTGTCGATATGCTCAATCTCAAGTAAGCAGCAAAGTTAAAGAAACAAGTGGATGAGTTGGTGGATCATAGATATGGTCGTGAGAATATGAGCCCCTATGCAGTACCAATTGTACTAATGCTAAAGAAGGATGAGTCGTAGAGAATGTACATTGACAACCGAGCCATCAATAAGATTACTATTAAATATTAATACCCAATCCTATGACTTAATGACATGCTTAATGAGTTACATAGTGCTTGCATCTTTGCAAAGATTGACCTAAAAAGTGGATATCATTAGATATGAATGAGGCTTAAAGATGAGTGGAAAATTGCTTTCAAAACAAAGGATGGTCTGTTTAAGTGGTTGGTAATGCCATTTAGTTTGATGAATGTGCTGAGTACTTTTATGCAGCTCATGAATCATCTACTAAGGTTATGAATTGGCAAATGTGTTGTAGTCTATTTCGAAGATATTCTAGTCTACAATGCTGACCTCATCTCTAATATTGAGCATTTATGATCAGTATTCGACATTCTCTATGCTGAAAGGTTATTCGGCAACTTGAAGAAATGTGTATTTTGCCATAGTGAAGTCATATTCGTCGAATATGTTGTTTTAGAGGGAAGAGTTTGAGTTCATGATGAGAAAATCCGAGCTATTCTTGAATGGCCTATGTCAATTAATGTTATCGAAGTTAGGAACTTCTAGGTCTAGCTTCATTCTATCAGAGATTCATTTAGAACTTTAGTTCCATAACAACACCACTAACTGAGCTGACCAAGAAAAACTTTGAGTTTAAGTGGTTGGAGAAAGCTTAGAAAAGTTTTGAAGAGATAATGTCTAAATTGACATCTACTCCAATACTCGCCTTACCGAATTTTGAAAAAGTTTTTGAGGTTGAATGTGACACTTTTAGAGTCGACATTGGTGCTATCCTTATGCAAGAGCATCGACCCATTGCCTATTTTAGTAAGAAACTCAAAGGAGCTACCTTGAATTACTTGGCATATGATAGAGTTTTATGCCCTCATCTGAACACTGCAAAACTGGCAACATTACTTGTTGCTGAGAGAATTCATCATCCACTCAAATCATGAATCTCTCAAACAACTTCGAGGGCAACAAAAACATTCTTGGCATCATGATAAATGGGTAAAGTTCTTGGAGTCCTTTTGCTATATGATCTAATATGAGAAAGGTAGCACCAATACCGTGGTCGGTGCCCTTTCTTGTCATCATACCTTCATTACGACAATGCAAGCTAAGGTACTTAGATTTGGCACTCTACCTAATCAATATGAGCATCATCCATTTTTTAGGCCCTTAGTAACCATGTGCAATGTTGGAAGGGTTGCAGATGGGTTTTACATGAGTCAAGGGTTCCTAATGAAGGGCAAGTAAGTTTGAATGCTGAGTGGTTCGACTAAGGAGCTACTTATCTGAGAGGCTTGGCCAACCATTTCAAAGAAAAGAGGATGGCTAAAATATTGAAAGAACATTTCTACTAGCCTGGGATAATAAAGAATGTGCGCTGAGTTCTTGAGAGGTGTGAGGTGTATAGACATGCAAAAGGAAGGAGAGAACTATATGGAAAGTACACACCCTTGCCTATACCCAAGTAGCTATAGACTGACCTAAGCATAGATTTCATGCTCGACCTTCCTCAAATGCCGAGAAGACATGACTCAATTATGGTGGTGGTCAATCGATTCAACAAGATAAGCTGCTTCATTCCCTGCCACAGAACTAATGATGCTTTATTTGTTGCTAACCTCTCTTTGCAAGAAATTGCACGACTGCATGGAGTACCAAGAAGCTCGACACTAAGCTCATGTTCCGTACTTCTTTCCAACCCCAGATGCATGGCTAGATTGAAGTTATGAATAAGACAATCTATAACCTCCTACAAGCAACTATAGAGAAGAATTTACATGATTGGGATCTATGCCTACTAGTCATTGAGTTTGCTTACTACCGCTTAGCTCATAGCTTGACAGGAAGGTCGCCATTTGAGGTTGTTTATGGACATAACCTGAATTTACCTTTGGTTCTAATTATCAACCTAACCATTCAATGGGAAAACCAATCCGTCTTGCAGTATGCCAAAAAGTTCTACAAGTTTCACCAAAAGGTTCATGTTGTGAACCATGACCAAGAACAAACAAGGCTAGTCGCTGGGTGGGTTCGAGTTTATAGAAAGCTCGAAATGGAAACGGTAGGGAATGTGCAAAATGATAATTAAGAATGAAGAAGTAAGAAAAACCCACAAATAGCTCCAGAGGATATGATACAATAATGGAACTTCTAAGGACTCACGGCACAATTCAATATGATGCACGAATCAGTTCAATGAGGTTACTCGCCACCTAACCTTGTTTAAAGGTTAAGATAAGAGTGATGCCGAGAGTAAACAGAGTGTTTACACAAGGAAGAAAGCACAAAAATGTATTAATGGTAATCTCTATCTAGCTATTATAGCTACAATTACAGGGATATTTATAACCATAAGTTAAGGCAACTTGCCTAAAAAGGAACAAACAAAAAGGGCATTTCCTAAAGAAGTAATATACAAGATACAAAAAGTAAAAATGAATATATAACGAAAGCAATCATTGGCGCAATGGATTCTACACATGATACTGTATTGGTAATGCCGTTGGAAAATGTGGATAAAAGTATCAATTGCTTGCTTGTCCAAGCAAGGGTGGCTTGGTTAGTTTGGACTCTTTCACTC
This sequence comes from Lumnitzera littorea, assembly GCA_024138015.1. Classification (NCBI taxonomy): domain Eukaryota; kingdom Viridiplantae; phylum Streptophyta; class Magnoliopsida; order Myrtales; family Combretaceae; genus Lumnitzera; species Lumnitzera littorea. Next base: position 99,201,867 of record JAMXBB010000006.1, on the reverse strand, counting down.
AGCATCTCAGTAGGGGTACAGCCAAGTTAGTAATTGGTCAAGTGTGTATGAGAATGAAGATAGGTTATTATCTCAACCTTCTACCTCTCAGCACGCAACATGTGAGAAAAAGGTAGTCACTTGTCTTGGCAGGCAAAATGGATCAGCAAGGAAATACTTGGCCTCTACATGAGTTAGTTAGAACAAAAGGATTTAACTTGCCAGTCCCTCTAGTCTTCAAGCTTAGCTTGGAGTCAGTAGCTCGGTAGCTTAATTCCCATCATTCCCTCCAGGTTTTTTTGGATTTAAGATCAAATCTGAATGGTCTTTGCTTAGATCTCCATCAAAGTCATACGGATTAAGGTCAATGATATTCAAGACGTCAGAAACCCCATATTAGCAACTTTAACTTGTAAGCATTGTTATTGATCTTCTAAAGGATTCTGAAAAGTCCTTCAGCTCTTGCAAATAATTTGTTCCTCCTCTTATTCGGGAATTGTTCTTTACTATGGTATAGCCATACCAAGTCTCATGGCCAGAAATGTTTAGCCATCCTACCCCTAATCTTCTCTTGCATTCTTCTAACAGCTTGGTCGATGTGTTGAGTAACTTCGTCATAGATGTGTTGGAGGGATCGTGCACTCTAGTCGAGGCGTCAAGGTCCAATTGCGTAGGTATAGGTACAGGGGTATGGTCGAAGGGTAACTCGAGATTGAAACTATAGACCACTTTAAAGGAAGTTTGTTTAGTGGTATTATGCACTGTTTAGTTGTAAGCAAACTCGATCATTGGCAAGCAGACATCCCAATCAACCAATTTCTTGCCTACTATAGCTTAGAGCAGTGATCCCTAAGTGTAATTGACCACCTTTGTTTGGCCATCAATTTAGGGATGATAGGAAGAATTGAATAGTAGTTTTGTCCCCATGCAATGCTACAAGATTCTCCAAAAATAACTCAAGAACTTCGAGTTTCTATCGGAGACTACACTTCTTGGTACACCATGTATTCGCATAATCTCCTACAAGAAAAGAGAAGCAGTAGTTGAAGTATCATTAGTTTTAGAGTAGGGCACAAAGTGTACCATTTTGCTAAACCGATCTACAACGACCATTATAGAATCTTTGCCTCAAGTAGTTTGTGGTAGTCTGAGAATAAAGTTCATGCTCAATTTAGTCCACGGCTTCATCAGGACAGGCAAAGGCATTGCTTTCCCCTATTCGGTGCAGCACTTAACCTTCTTGCACATGGCATAGCTTTTAACAACTCAGTACACATCTCTCCACATTCTTGGCCAAAAGAATCAACCATTCAATAGTTTACAAGTCCTTCTTTCTCTAAAATGTTTAGAGAATCCTCTATTGTGGGCTTCCCTAATCAATAGTTCCCACAGTGAACAAGTCGGCACGCATAATTTTTCATCTGAAAATAAGTAACCATCCTTTACATGATACTCACCCATCGTTCTTCCATCAACGCATCCCGTAATTATGGGTCCAAAGTGTAGATCCCTAGAATATTGTTCTTTGATACTTACAAACCCAAACAACCTAGTCTGTAATTCAATTAAAAGTGCATGTCTCCTTAAAAGAACATATGCAACTACGTTGCCCTTTCCTTGCTTATATTTAATCACGAAATTGAATCCTTCAAGGAATTCAACCCATCTCGCCTTGGTTAATGTAGATGACAAACTCTCTTAGTAGTAGATAATGCTGCCATACTTGTAGTACTCGAATTAGTGCCAAGAGTTCTTTGTCATACATAGAGTAATTTAACTGTAGTGCTCTAAGCTTTTCACTATGGAAGGCAATTGGTCGACATTCCTACATTAGGACTACGCTTATTCTAATGCTTGATGCATCACATTCTAGCTCAAATATTTTCTTCAAGTCTAGTAAGACTAATATCGAGGTAGAGGTCAACCTCTATTTTTTCTCGAAAAAGCTCTTCTCCTCCCTTTCTCTCCATCAAAAGTCGGTGTTCTTCTTCGTGAGCTCAATAAGAGGTACAATAAGGGTATTGAAATTCTTGATGAATTGTCTATAAAATGAAGCCAATCTATGGAAACATTTCACATCGGCACAAGTAGTAAGAGTCAACTACTCTATAGTGCCTTAAATCATCTCCTCATCCACTCATAAGCCTCCTCCGCTAACTATAAAGTCTAAGAATACCACTTTTGCCTTGTAAAAGCAACACCTTTTGAGATTACCAAATGGTCTCTCGATATAGAGGATATCTAATACTACTTAAAGATGTTCGTAGTGACTCGATATGTCAGCATTATAAACTAATATGTCATCAAAATACACTATGACACACTTTCCAATCAGATGTCTTAATACGTAGTCAATCAATCGCATGAAAGCGCTTAAGGCATTCAATAGGTTGAATGGCATGACTATCTACTCATAGAGTCCATGCCTAGTTTTAAATGCAGTCTTCCATTCGTCTCCCAACCTCATGTAAATTTGATGGTAGCCAAACTTAAGATCAATCTTGTTGAAAATTTTGGCTCCACTCAACTCATCCAGCATATCTTCTAACCTTAAGATGGGATACTTGTACTTTATGGTAATCTTGTTCACAGTGCGGTTCTTTGCACATATTTGCTAGGTTCCATCCTTCTTCAGCACTAGAAGGGCTGGTACAATGCAAGGGTTGAGGCTCTCCCTCACATATCCTCTCTTTAGAAACTCTTTGACTTGTCATTATAGCTCAGTAGACTATTAAGGATTCATCTAATAAGCTAGCTTAATCGGTAGTGCGGTACTGGGTACTAAGTCAATGCAGTACACCTATACCTCGAGTTAGCCTTTGGGTAACTATTCTAAGAATAAATCGATATACTTATCCAGCAACTCTTTGAACCCTTAGGGTAGTTCACCCAGCTCCTTCATTTCTAATAGGCACCTGACCAACATGAAGGTCTGCTCGTCAGCATTGTTAGCCCCTTAAAGCTCAGCTTTACTTATCGCTAAAGCCTTCTTCAATCTACGAGCAAGTTTTGTCTACAACTTGTTAACTTCTCTCAGCGACATTGGGTTCAGTGTGATCTTCTAGTCATCCTTCTCAAACATGTAAGTGTTCTTGTAGCAGTCATAGATAACTCTTCTATTAAGCAACCACGGTCTACCTAGTAATATATAGGAAGCACGTATAGGCAACATGTCGTAGAGAATCTAGTCTATGTAATTCCCTATAGTGATTGGTAGTATTATTTGCCGAGTAACATGTAATGCTCTTTTCTCACTCAACCAATGCAATTTGTATGGCCTCGGATGTACAACAATCGGTAACTTCAGTTTTGAAACAAGATTGGATGATGCTACATTGGTGTAGCTTCTACTATCCATGATGAGGGCATATACCTAATCATTCACCTTACAGGTGGTATGGAACAAATTCTCTCTCTACTCCTCCTTTCGTGAGGGCCCCATGTTCATAGTACATCGAACAACCACGAGTAACTTATCTAAGTTCTTAGTAAACACATCCTCCCCAATTAGCTCTTTCTTGGCATTTTCTTTCTCCGTAAGGACCTCCTCTTCCTTGGGTTCCTTATCTATACTATCTACTTCTAGCTTTAGGACGTCTCCCTTGATGAACATTATCCTACAGTTCGAATACTAAGTAACCATATGTCCGAACCCTTTGTACTTAAAGCACTTGATTTGGCTCGTCTTCCTACTAAACCCTTGGCCCTTCTCATAAGTTCAAGTCAGCACTTTACCATCAAGTCGACCTTTCTACTCAGCTTGGATATCAATCTTTCTGCTTGGCTCGATACTCAACTGAGCTTAGTGGCTTGCCTGTTCAGGTCAACCAGTCGACATCCTGGTTGTTAGTTGACTCCTCCTTTGCCTTTCTACTCGCTAGGTAATCCTAACAACTTCATCCATTGTGTCAATTTGTTAGAGCTCCACAATGTCTCAAATGTCTCCTCTCAACCCAATAATGAATCTTGAGACCGTTCGAGCTAGTGGTTCCTCCACTTTGCAATGGATCATAAGCATTTGAAACTCTTAAACATATTGGTCAACAATCCGGCCTCCTTGTCTCAGCTCCTGAAGATGAGCGAAAGTATCTTGAAGATAAGTTTTTAGCATGAATCTATTTTTGAGTACTCTCTTCATCTCGAGCCAAGTATTAATCTCTCGGTAGCCCTCTTGTCTCCTTATGGCTTAGAAATTCTTCTACCACATGGTGGCATATTCTCAGAACTCAAGAGTAGCAATTCTCAATTCCTCATAATCTTCATAGTGATAAGAATTGAAAACACACTCTACTTTCTCTTCCCACTCTAAATATTCATCAACATTTCCAAATCCATTAAAGCTAAGAATCTAAGGCTTCACATGATCAGATGCTCTAGGAACTCATACGAGCTCTTCTTTGAAAAACTCTTCTTCGTCCTTTTCCTCAAGCTCTCTCAAGTCTATTCTTTGCCTTACTCCTTCGCTTACTCCCCCACCTTGAATTGGTCGAGCTGGGTTCTAACCTCTAACAAGTTTAGCCGCTTAGTGGGTCGGTAGGCTAATCCATGAATAGCTTGAGTTAGATTTGCTAAGAGGTTAGCTACCTCAATAAGTCTCTCATCAGTGCTTCTCGACGTTTCCTAGGACTATCGTCCATGGTGGACAACTCCACTATTGTCATCTCCAACACCAACATTTACACTTAGATCCATCATTTTCTTCACTGATTCAAAGCTCACATAAACACTTCAGGAAGTCAACAGTTAACAACACAGCACTCAAATGAACATAGTAACTTACTCTATTTTACAAAAGTAGAACAAAGTATAAACAGAACTTTAGAGAAACTACCAACTTAAACAAAACATCCACTTTAACACCATGATGTTGTGAACCGTAACCAAGAATAGACAAAGCCAATTGTTAGATGGGTCTAAGCTTGTAGAAAGCTTGAAATGGAAATGGTAGGGAACGTGCGAAATGATAATTACGAATAGAGAAGTAAGAAAAACCCACAAACAGCTCTAGAGAATATGACATACCAATAGGACTTCTAAGGACTCATGGGTGTGATAAAAAAGAATTTGAGTGTTCAGCGCTCATTGCTCCCTTCATTACGACTGTGATCAAGGGAGTAACCAAGGCAGAAGCTATTTTTCCACCTGTTCATCACAGCCGTGACTCCAACTCAAAAGGATGATTACACCCTTAATCACGGGCTGATTAGGTAGAATGTTTGCGATGAGAAGATTACTCCCCAAGTCACGGGCGTAATAAGAGTAGACACAATGATTCTTTTTAAATTGTTTCACATGAATTGGTGCATATAACGAGTCTAAATGCTAGGAGGTGTCTTGAAGTGGTGTATTTCGAGCCTTTTGACAAAAAGAATATAAATACGCTACAATTTTCAGATAAAAAGAGAGATTGGATCATACATCCATTCATACATCTTCTTACCCATTATATTTTTTATTATTTTCTTTTAGTACAGTTTCTAAGTATAATACCTTGTACCTTTCCTAGAATTACTCGAGAGAGACGACGGGAATTCGTTGTTCGTGTATTTATCATATTTCTATAGTGGAATTCAAAACAGGGTTGTGTTCTTCTACTTGTTCTATGTTAATTTCTTTATTATTTCTACATTTTATTGATATGTTTTGTTTCTTCATTATGTGTGAGTAGTACATTAGGACTTGTTATATCATTTAGTATGATCAAGTACATGAAATAGTGGTTTCTTGATAAATGTTAATTCTGATGAATTGCACTTAATGAATCTAAGTATGGTGTAGTGTACGACATTGACTTAGGATAGATTTCAATCGAATATGTTGAGGGATAATTCTATTGAGTAGATCTAGTTCATTGGAACAACTTACTTATGATAATAAAGATATTATTAGGAAAGTTGCTGCATCCTTAAGGGAATCGATATATTAACATGACATTAATTCAATCCGAGTTGGTTGTTAATTAGAAAGAGATTCCAATAAACACAATTAGGATTAGTAGTAAGTAGTTCTGAGAAGAATGCTTACATACTATAATTTCCTGTTGATAACAAGTATTAAGACAAAAAGTATTTTGATAGTATCATGTGAAGTGATGAAGCAAGTCTATATGTTAAATGTGCTGTTAGTAATTATTTTGTAACCATTGTGTTAGTGGCATTAGTTTGTGGATTAGTATAGTTTAGTCAGCAATTTAAAGTTTTAATAATTAATCACTTGACAAATTGGATTGCTAGATAATAGGAAGATTAATTAGTACTAGTATTTATAGCTGTTCCTAGTAGAGACAACCCTATATTTATCCATACTATAAAATAATAGGTATACTTACCTATTGAACCGAGTTAAGGATAGAATATAGGAATTTAATTTGTAAAACATGGAAGCTCTGTTTAAAAACGATCAAGTTTTTGGTGTCGTTGTTTGGGAATTAGCATCATTAGGAAAATTGAAATTCCTATGCATCTAGCTTATGTTTGTTACTGTTTTGCTATTTGAAAAATTTTTGTGGTTAAGTTTTCATCGAATTCTTAAAGTATATTGCCATAGTTGTAGGAGTAGCCATCCTTTCCTGCTTTTCTTGCCCGTTACTTAGAAGAATATGGGTCTCAATAAGCCTCTAGTTCCCTCACTAGCAAGTGCTGCCCAATAAGCAGAAGGTGCTAGGATAGAAGAAGAAGACTCTAGTGATGAGGAGGATGGGTTTAAACATAAAGATAATGACGATGAGGAGGAAACCTAAGGAACCCAACAAGAAGCAACAAGAAAAGGGGTTGGGAATGAGAGTAAAGAAGGGCCATTCGGGGAGGATGATGACTACTTGGATGAGGAGACCGAAGCCGATGATTACTGACTTGTTTTCTTTATTTTATTTTTAGACATACTAATTATTTGAGAGATAAACCTCAATGATGTATTTTTAACAGAGACTCCCTTATTATGTGTTGTTATGTTTTGTTTTCATTTTGTCTCAATGGCCAGGTCTCTTTTGTTGTTCCATTTTTCATAATCTTTGAAGGATGTACTGTTTAATGGTTTAAGATCCAACGCATTGATTGAACTTCACATAAGGGAGTCTTGTTCTTCTTTTTTTGTTTATTTTGCAATTTCCATCTTCTTATACATATTTTGTGTTTGCCTTCCTTAAACATTGAGGACAATGTCTCTCTCTAAGTGTGCGGAAGGGTTAACCTCACTTATCAGACCCCACTTAAGTTTGTTTGTTTTAATTTATGAATTGACTTAACAGATTGTATATTTGTCAAAATAGCAATCAATTTTTGTGTTAATTTTGTGCCTTACTCACTTCTTGTAGACTTAGTGTATATGATCAAAATTATGGGATAGAATCTAAGTGAATCACACTTGCTTGCTATTTAATGAATGAGTTTAGAGGTTAGAAGTGAATCACAGTCTTTAATGCAAGGTTCAATGGTTGTGCTTCTAAACTTACTAAGTAATATATTCACTCCTTAATTACCTTTAGAGCACATTTAATCTTGAATGAAAATGGCAAATGAAGTAATTCACTTGTTAATACTTCTTGAGAATCTCTTCAAAATAGAGTAAATTGAAATATGTAGGGACAAAATTGGTAAGGGTAGGCTTTGGTCTCTTAGAAGAGCAAAGTCTGACCCTATTACTAATTTTTTTCTTTATAACTTTACAATAAGAATATATAAGGATTAAGTTAAGAAGGGCAAGCTTTGGTCTCTTAAAAGAGCGAAGTTTGAGCCTACTATTAATTTTTGTCTTTATAACATTGCAATAAAAAGATATAAGGATTAAGTTAATAAGGGTAGTCTTTAGTCCCTTAGAAGAGTAAAGTCTAACTCTACTACTAATCTTTATCCTTATAATCGAGTTAGTAAGGGCAGGCTTTGGTCCCTCAAAAGAGCAAAGTCTGACTCTACTACTAATCTTTGGTTTTCATTCTTTTACTAGAAAAAAAAAAAAAGACAAGAAGAGAAAAAGACAAGAAAAAAATTGAAAATGTAACGTATCAGATGTTTTTGGAGAGATTCAATAGAAGAAGTAGAAATATAAGAGAACAATGGATGTAATGTACTTTTCTTTTAGATTAGTATTCTTAAGAAGTAATTGAAGGGGTTTTATATACTTACTGAAGTAGGTGAAGTATAACCAATTTTCTTTTATTCTATTTGACTTTGTGTTCATTTTGTACCTTTGGAAGCTAGCATTAAATAGTAAAGGTAAAGTTTGTTTTACTTATATTAGTGTTAGAATATTGATTGCTATATTTTGAGAACGCAATGTGGTAGACACAAAATTAAGTTGCTATGAATGCTTTGTTGAATATACAATCGAAAAGTCGTTAAGTTTCATTGATTGTTTTTTAGTGTTTGCTTGAGGACAAGCAAAGTTTAAGTGTAGGGAAACTTGATAAGTATAAATCACTCTACACTTTTTAAGCACATTTAAGTATAAATTGACCATAACTATGTTTATTTCTCAAGTTCTTGGTAATTTATTATGTAATATATCAATTTTAGATGATTCAAAAGCAAAAGGGACAAAATTCGACAAGAACAAAGAGGTTTAGAGCTATCACGACTGTAATAAAAGAATAATGCTAAAGGAAGATCAACTGAGACTTATCACGGGCGTAATAAAAAAGAATTTAAGTATTTAGTGCTCGTCACTTCCTCCATCATGGCCGTAATCCAAGGAGTGACTAAGGTGGAAGCTATTTTTCCACCTGTTCATCACGACCATGACTCCACCCTAGAAGGATGATTAAGCCCTTAATTACAGGCATGATTAGATGGAATGTTTGTGATGAGAAGATCACTCCCTGAGTTACAGGTGTGATGGGAGTGGACATGATGATTCTTTTTAAATCGTTTCACACGAATTAGTATGTATAACGAGTCTAAATGCCAAGAGGTGTCTTGAAGTGGTGTATTTCGAGCCTTTTGATGAAAAGAACATAAATACGCCACAATTTTAAGACAAAAAGAGATATTAGATCATACATTCATTCATACATTTTCGTACCCATTATATTTTTGATTATTTTCTTTTAGTATAGTTTCTAAGTGTTGTACCTTGTACCTTTCTCAAAATTACTCGAGAGAGATGAAGGGAATTTGTTGTTCGTGTATTTATCATATTTCTACAATGGAATTCAAAATAGGGTTATGTTCTTTTACTTGTTCTATGTTAATTTATTTATTATCTCTGCATTTTATTGATATGTTTTATTTCTTTATTATGTATGAGTAGTACGTTAAGACTTACTATATCATTTAGTATGATCAAGTGCATGAAATAGTAGTTTCTTGATAAATGTTATTTCTAATGAATTGCACTTAATGAATCTATGTATAGTGTAGTGCACGACATTGACTTCGAACTGATTTCAATAGAATATGTCGAGAGATAATTCTATTGAATAAATCTAGTTCATTGGAATAACTTACTCCTGATAATAGAGATATTATTAAGAAAGTTGCTACATCCTTAGGAGAATTGATATATTAACATGATATTAATGCGATTCAAGTTAGATGTTAATTAGAAAGAGATTCCAATAGACACAATTAGGATTAGCAGTAAGTAGTTATGAGAAGGATGCTTACGTACTATAATTTCCCGTAGATAACAAGTATTAAGACAAAAAGTATTTTGGTAGTATTATGTTAAGTGATGAAGTAAGTTTGTATGTTAAATGTGTCATTAGTAATTGTTTTGTAACCATTGTGTTAGTAGCTTTAGTTTGTGGATTAGTATAGTTTAGTTAGTAATCTAGAGTTTTAATAATTAATCACTTGATAAATTGGATTGCTAGATAATAGGAAGATTAATTAGTATTAGCATTTATAGCCATTCCTAATGAAGACAACCCTATACTCATCTGTACTATAAAACAATAGGTACACTTACCTGCTGAACCGAGTTAAGGATAGAATATAGAAATTTAATTTGTAAAACTCGAAAACTCTATCTAGAGATGATCAGGTGGTTACACCCTGCTCTGTTTTGACCCTTATGTCGATGCTAACTACTCTCTCGCCAAGAACTCTTTGCCAAATGATGAAGGCTTGGGCCCTACACACTAAGTCCTACTTAGACCATCCTTTGTTGAGAGCTTCCTACCAAGTGCCGATGTCGAGCCTAGCTTTTTTCTATTGGTTTTTATAAATTAGTCATCTTTAAACCGACTAGTATTAAACCCTACCCGTTTAATATTGATCCTTAACTATGGTTTAAAGAAAATCAATTCTTTTATATTTGAAAACTTTTTTAGAGTCGCCACCTAATCGAAGTTGAGTAAAAGAGTTAAGTTATAATCAATTGGGTAGATTGATTATAACTCAATTACTAATCTTTTGATAAAATCAATTTTTTGTTAAAACAATTTTTGGAAACCAAAGATCTTGATTTGGGGGCTAATTTTTAAATCCTAAATGGATACCATTTTTAATCTTTTTAAATTTAAATTTACCTTTCAATATACCTTTATAATGATATTTCTTTACAAGCTATAATTGAAATTATGCATATTTACAAAAAAAAAATTAGGATTTAAAGAATTAACTACTAAATGGGGAAAATAATTTTTTTCATTTTTTAAATCGCCTCGTACGTATGGATACTTACATACCCACTACTTGAAATCAAACTTCCATAGTTTATTACAAAAATATTAGTAGGTTGGTTGATTTTAAATTTGTAAAATAGCCGAGTTTACGTCACTTAGCCATTTCATTTTATTTAAGAAAAACATCTAAGAGAAAAGGGTCCCAATTTGGTGATTTTATTTTTTGGGAAAATTCTAAAATATCTTAATTTTTGAAAAAAGGTTCTTTTATTTTTATTTATTTGAAAAAAAAGTTTAAGTGTGATAAAACTTTTTAGAAAAATCTTGAAATATCTAAATATAACTTTTCATGAAATATGCAATTATCATGACTAACGTACCTAACTATAGAAAAGATACCTAAATTATGAAAAAAATAACTAATTATAAGCAAGAAGTTGAAACTATAGAAAAGAAGTCTAAATTATAGAGAAGATATTTGAATTATGGAAAATATGCCTAAAGAGTTTATTTATTTTATTGAAAAATTGATTTTTCTAAGTAAGAGGACATCTTTTTTTTTTCATTATTATTCTTTTTACTTTTTTAATTATTTTTTATTTTTTATTTTTTATTAATAAAAATAAGTAAACTAAACAAACTAGGCCTTTTCCTTTTTTTTCATTTTTTTTCTTTTTAAAATTGCAAATATAATAAAATCATAATAATAATAACAATAACAACAACAATAAGAAAAAGAAAAAGTATAATATTACAAAAATAAATAAAAACAAAGAAAACAAAACACAAATCAAAACCAAAGCACAGCTAGACCAAGTTAGAGTTCACACGAATCTTAAGAAAATGGGCCATGTAGAGAGAGAGAATGGCATTGTGAATGGATTTAAGTAATTATGAGTAATAAATTAATGGTTTGTAGTGAAATAGAATCTCCTATTTATAAGTATTATAGTCGAGTTAAGGATAAAAAATATTAAATGCAATATGATTTTCTTCCATATTTAAGTTGGGCGAACCTGGACAATATTGGTTGCTAAATACAAAACTACACATGTAGGAGTATGTCCAATAGGCATAGGAGTGTACTTACCACACTTAGAAGTAAGCGAGTAAATGATGTGGTGATGATGTGGCCCGTAACGTAGCGATGACTTGGCGATAAAGTGAGAAAAGAAAATAAAAAGTGCATTTTGCACCTTATATGGATTGAACTTAGAATCTCTAAGTCATATACAATATCAAGTCTAAGTACTTATCCAAATGGACTGTTGGTTCTTTCTTATTCATTCCACATATGGATTAGGTTAACTTGACCCATATTTAAATATAATCCTAAGCTTAATTACCCTCTCTTTATTTTATTATACTTTACTAAACTATCTAAAAGATTTATATTTCTCTAAATCTTCTATTTTTTTTGTATTTTTCTACATTTTAAATTTTTGTGATTTTTTCTAAATATCTTATCTTTTTTGTCTTTTTTTAAATCTTCTATTTCTTGTATTTTGCTAAATTTCTTATCTTTTGGCTTTTTCTCTTAAATTTTCTACTTTTTTTATTTTTCTAAATTTCTTATTTTTTTGGGTTTTTTTCTTATTTATTTATTTATTTATTTTTTGCAATTTTCTTAATTTAAGACCTTATTATAAAATTTTTGAAAAATAAAGAGGGCAAAAATGGAGTGTCTACAATCAAGACAAAAGCTACTGCTAGCCAAGTACTTCTCTTTTAGCCTACTACTAATACTTACTGCATTCCTAACCCATCTCTATAGCCTAGTGATGCCACATCATGATCTAACTCATCTATTGTGCTCAAGGATTCCTTAGTATGGGACCATTGATAAGCTGCCACTTGTCCTTTTTCACTTAACTCTATACTATATTTTTTTTTTGTCATTTGTCCTATTTACCCTTTTTTATATGTACTAGGAATCCCCTTTTCATGTATGCTTTTTTTGTAATTTTCCTTAATTATAATATTGCCCTAGGGACTTATTATAAATAGTCACTTCTCTTTATAGCCACATTATCTAACATTCCTTATAGATATTTTTGAATATTCTTAGTCCTTATCAGACATTCCTCTCTAAGTCTATTTCTATACTCTTATCTAGTCTTACTGAGTAATTTAAGATTAGTGGCGGATGGACTCTGGCATTAGCTTATGCATTACGTTAAGGGAAGTGCTAAGTTGTGTTATGTTTGTAAGTGATTCATATCCTCCAAGCACCTTCATGTCAGTTACTGCATTCAGTTTGCCTACCTTACCATTCTATTTTCTTTGATACTTCGAAGGACCTATCTGGTCCTCGTCTCCTATGGTAAGTTTTAGTGATAACTGAGTTCCTAGACACATTATTTTATGAATAGCTTGTCATGCCATTTGGATTATCTAATGCCTTAAGTACTTTCAACGGTTAATGAAGCATGTGCTGAGAAATTATATATGGAAGTTTGTTGTGGTCTTTTGTGATGACATTCTTATGTATAGCCCCGACCTATCTAGCTACATAAATCATCTCCAAATTGTTTTTGAGGTGCTTTAAACTAAATAGTTGTATGGCAACCTAAAGAAATGTTATTTTTATAAAGAAAAAGTTGTGTTCGTTAGATACATCATGAGTAAATGAGGATTAAGGTGGATGAGGAGAAAGTATGAGCTATTATAGAATGGCCTACGTCAACCTCTTGTGCTGATATTAAAAGTTTCCTTAGTTTAGCTTCTTTCTATAGAAGACTTATTTAGCACTTTAATTCTATTTTCATACCACTTATTGAGGAAGAACAAGGGTAAGCTATGCCCTTACCTATACCTACTAGACCTTACGCTGATGTAAGTGTAGACTTTGTACTTAGGCTGCTGAAGATAGCAAGAGGAAAGGATTCAATTATGGTCATGGTTGATAGGTTTAATAAGATGGTACACTTTGTGCCTTGTAACAGGACTAACGATGCTTTGGCTATTTCTTTACTATTTTTGTAGGAGATAATGAGATTATATGAATTTCAAAGGTTTATCATGTCTAATCGGGATCTTAAGTTTTTAAGTCAATTTTGGAAGATCCTGTGGTACAAACTAAGGATAAAGCTATTGTTTAGCACATCTTACCATCCATAGACTAATGGACAATTAAAGATCTTCAATTGAACTCTAGGATCTCTTCTTTGAACTATAATTGGATAAAATCAAGCTGACTAGGATTCCTACTTGCCAATAGTGAAGTTTGCTTACAATCATTCCATCTAGAGCATAGTAAAGACTCCAGTTGAAGTAGTGTACAGTTTTAATCCTAAAATACCACTTGATTAGACACCAATACTGAAGACTAATCAAGATGACCTAAGAGCCCTAAACCAAGCTAAGACCCTTCAATAGATTTACCAAGGAGTGACCAAGCAATTGACCCAACTTACCCAACAATTAGTGTAGGAAAGTCAAGGAAGAAAACAGCAGACATTGTTTTAACCTGGAGAGCTTACATGGTTGCATCTTAGTAAGGAAAGGTTCCCAGCTAAGAGGAAGAATAAGCTCTCCCCCTGAGCTAAAGGACCTTTTCAAGTACTCCAAAGGTTAAATGATAATGCTTACAAACTTAAACTTTTGAATGGATATGAAGTGTTCAATGTCTTTAACATGGTCGATCTGAGCCCTTACATTCTTGATGGAGACGTTCCAGTAGAGTAATCCAAGGATTTGATCCCAAATTTTAAACAACTCGGAGATGATGGGAACCAAGCATTTAGTCCCTTAACTAAAGCTAGGGCAAGAGGCTTAGCTAGCTTAACCACCTAAATACTCAACTGCCGAGTTAGTCCCAACCACTCTAACCTATAAGACGATGCCTCTTTTTATGACTTTCCAAACCATTGCTTATTTGGTATACAACTTTGATCAATTCTAGTTTGCTTGAGTTGTTCGTGATGCTTAACCTACCTTAAAGAAGTTGAGTTGACAGGAAGTTCTTCAAATGTCGACCTAATCACTACCTATTAGAAACAGTTAGTAGTAAGTGCATTAACCACCCCAGCAATGACATGTATCCCTGCATCAATGCAAACACTTAACAAATGGAATCTTCTTTTTCTAGAAAGATTATGAGAATGTCCTCTCTTTGCATTATCATTTATATGTATTTCTTACCCTTTTTAGTAAATTTAGCTAGTAATGTAACCTTAGTGCAACCAGGTATAAATACCCTATTGTGTTATTTGTTGTATTCAAACTTATTATCATTAATGAAATATTTTCTTTGATTTTTCTTTCCTTTCTCACATTGAGAGTTATCAAACCCCCAGCTTATAGCAACCTTTGAGCAAGGTTGTGCTGGCGAGCAATCCATCATTTCGAATCAATGAGTTACATTCGGCGATGTGGTGGTTCGTAAGTGCTTAAGTAATGAGTTACATTTGTGAGTAGCTTAAGTAGCTTAATCCCTTTTCCCTTTTGTGTTTGTTTTCCCATCCAAAACTCTACCTTACCTTTCTCCAATAGCTATTCTCTGGAAGACCTACTCACGTTATGGTAAACCTTCTTCTATGGCACATCAACAGTGATGTTGGCTTTTTATCCTTTATAATCAATTCAATTCAATTAGCTCAAACGAACCAAACTGCAAATCAATACAACTTATTCAAACTGAACTATAAACCAAACCAATTTGAAAAAACAACCGGAATTTTAGTTTGATCTAGTTTGATCCAATTCCATTTATGGTCCATTTGGTTTATTTTTTGTCCTTACCCTTGCTCATAGGAAGGATGTTGCTACAAGTCATGTTCTTATACCAACCTCTCCCTTACAAATATTTTAGCTAGCAAGCTTTACCTAATGAGCACACGTAATGACCGATTCTTCACTACAAGAAAGCTTATTCTTTGTTGTGAACATTGGTTTGATCCACATTAGCATCACTAACAAATTTATTATGTTGGTACATATTGTCCATTTGTCCTTTAATAATGCTTCATGAACATGAAAATTTATCATCACATTTTTGAGATTGAGTCATGAACACCGAGTTCCTCATTGAATTTGGGTCAATACATCAACCGGATTATGTGCCCATATGGTAATTCCATATGAATTCGATCCTCTTTAGCCACATATACTATTATTAAGGGAATAAAGGAATTGAGTTGACTTAAACAAAATTGAGCTCAAACTTGAGCTTAGCTTAATAATTCAAAAACCAATCTTGAATAATCTTATGTTTTTTTGTTCAAGTTGGGCTTGAAGTGTTATTCAACAAACTTGAATTTAACTTTATCAAATTCTTTTAGATTCAATTATTTACAAAATAAAATATTGTTTTGTTTAAATTAATATAAAACTTGAAGTAAACTCAAATGTAAGAAAATTTGATATCTACTTAAACCTAATTGTAACTTGCAATGCTCAAGAGCTCATTAAGCCAAATAAAACCAAGTTTGAGTTTAACTCGATAAATTAGTCAAACAGCCTAGGTTTATGCTCAGTTGACTATAATAGAATTGAATTTGAGTAAATGCCCTCCAAGCTTTGAGTAATTCATTAACTGACTTGACTTATTTTCACTGTTTGTTGTCATGTGGAAAAAAAAAAATGCAAATAAATTCTTCATGTATAGTAATATGTGATTAGTAGAAGGACGCATAAAAACATCATTTGGGGAAAGAAAACCTTGGTTCATGCCTGGGCTACTCCAAGATTCCTTTCTGCTGAAATTATTTATTTATTATCTTACTTAGGCTTATTCTTAGTCGGAGGTTATCAGTTGATTGCTGAGTCATATTCCAATACTTTGTGCATTCGACCTTTTTTGGACGCCATACCTTTTCATTCCTAAACCTATCAGGGAAATTTAACACAGTAAGATGTCTTGACAGGTGCCGTTCGGAGCCTATATTGTAAATCTTTATAATTATTCAAAATATGATTCAAATCATGCTACGTGCTTAAGGACATTTGGTATTTGGCATTTCTATACTGTTTTATTCGGATTCACTTTTAATTTTTATATTCTCGGACCTAAATTTTTTAAAATAAACTAAATTAGATTATTTATTATTTTCCTTTATAAGTGCAGTTAACATAGGTTGACGCGGAATCCCATTTTCACTTTTTTATTAAAAAAAAAAAAAAAACTCAAATCCTGAAAAAAAATATAAATAATTAAATAAGTAAACATTTAAGTCCTAATATCGACAAAGCTTAAGTCCTTTAATACATTTTTGTCGACTTTTCGTTTTTCTTAGACAATCAAATAGGAGTAATAATGATACGTTACATTAGGGAAATCAATTTGTTTTTTTTTAAAAAAAAAGGAAAAGAAAAAATAGGGTTCTATAGAAATATGTCATGACATGTGAAGAAACCATATTGGAATCCGTTAAAAAAATGGAGGAGTGATTATGAATAAACAAAATCAGGAATAGAGTAAAATTAGGACTACGGTCAACCTTTGGCATAGAATTAGACTATTTGGTTAAACAATCCAAAGGCATCAATTGGAATTAAGGAACGATCTGTTCACGGGTTAAAGGTCAATCTTCCGTGTTTTGTTTTATATATTTATTTTTTTTCCCCATCCCTAGTTCTATAGTTTCATCCATTCTCTTTATCCACAGCGATTTCTCTACTTATATCGATTCCCAATTCATTTTACTTATAAATCTTAATATATATCTTTGAAAACCATGATTTCTTTTCTACTTTATATCTTAATGATTTTGATTATCATTTCTTTTCTTTTTTACTTGCATTAAAATCTAAATAATTTTGTTGTTCTTCAAGCGATGTTTTAAAAGTATCTATGTCCTAATTTGTTTAGATTAATAGTTAGACAATTAAATTTTATTCTCATTGCATAAATCGTACTTAGATTTGGTTTAAGTCTTAGACACCATATCTTAATAGTATATTTAGCTTATAAAGAAAATGAAAAGCGTAGAGTAAAATGCATTAGCTAGATTGACATAGGTCTCTTTTTTGTCTTTTAAGCCCTATGTTTTTTGCCTTTCATTTGGAGACTTAGGGTGGAAGACTTAGGTTTCTAGAAAAAAATCTAAGAGAACTCCATATATATATTTATACCTTTAGAATTGAGTTATAAAAACCTTATGTCGATTTAATTCTTTCTAGATCCTAAAACATAAACCATAACAAACATAGACTTTGAAAAAAAAAAAAAAAAGTGCTTGGGCGGGGGGGAAGGGAGGAGAGAGGTGTTTCTTATGCATATTTCTCCAAAATTTTAATATATGGAAACATTTCAAATATATACATAATAAAAGCATAATAATGCCAAGGATTATAAGACTTTACTATAGATGTTTTGATGGCTTTGGTAAATAATTCATGTTTATCCAAATTTACTCATATATCTGAGGATGAGTACAACTTATCTTACTTTGCTAAGAAACACCTAAATTTTATTTAAAGTAGCTGTTGTAATGTTTACATTGACAGCTAAGACAAACCATTTGCCATCTCTTTACAATAATATAGTTAGACTACATAATCATATACGGTCAACAGTTGATCACTTTCCCAAATTTTGTGACTAAAATCCTTAAAAGCTTTTATAGATGAATATTTTTAAGATGTATAAAACTTATGAATTTCATTGAGGCCATTTTTTATGTTGATAATTGAAAATGCATGAAATGGTCATAAAAGAAACTAAAGAGCAAAGTTGTAATAGTAGCCAGATATAAAGACCTTTCAATTATACTACTGTAGAAATCCCTCCAAAATAAACACTTAAGGTCTTATAGAGAGAAACAAATGTTAAAAGATGATTACTGAAACATATAACATAACTATATAAAATAATAAGTTTATAATGATTACATAAACATATGGAAAGGATTCAACAGTAACTATAGATTGGGATAACAAGGAGAGCTAATTATCAACATTGTGTAGAGGGGATGTATTGAAATTCTCAAGGAAACTAGAGCCCTACAAAACCAAAATAGTGCTAGTGTTACCATTGCTATTATCGCTACTGCTGCTGCTGTTGTTATTGTTACTATTGTTATCGAAAATGTAGATATTGTTAGATATGTCATTAAAGTTGAAGGATATGACTTATGATTCCTCAATATTCTCCATAGGTTTTGGGAGCTTATCTTGTTGTTGTAGAGGATCATAAACCAATAATAGCTTCTTTAAGATATCCCTTTCCTTTCTCAAATGCTTAGATTTAGCTGCATTATCAAATGACGTCAGTACATTTGATATATACATACCCACATCTTAAGGAAATAAGTTTAAACATTACTAACATGTTATATATATGGAGGTTATTCCAAAAATATGTACTATGGCTATCACCATGTGTTTAAATCTAATTAGTATTTACCAACCATACATCTAAACACGTGACATATTAATACTAATGAATCTTTTTTTCACAAAAAGAGAGAAGAGAGAGGGCGAAACCCTCTTTAGAAAGGAGAACATGAATGTATGTGGCAATTTAATGCTCTATGGAAGTGTTCTCCACTTTAAACATCGAGATACTCTGGTCTGCTTGCTTGATCTTTGGATAAAGCTCATTCATATTGGCCTATGTGATGTGTTTAAGAGCTCGATTATTATTAGGTCTTATTGTAGAAAATCAAGTGGGTCATTCGAATATTAAAGAAAAGGAGATGAAACAGGGTTTAGCAAATTCATGAGCTACCCATGAGAATATGACGTACCAAATAAATACTACACAACCTAATCTTTACTTTGATATTACGCCTACAATAGAAATTAGGGTTGCTCAATATAATCTTTACTAAAGGGATTGATAAGAGCTAGATAAGAGAGTTTTAACATTGAAATACTCAAAGGTTTTTTTCATTGAAATGTCATAAGTATGATAAGTCTCTCAAACTCTACAAACATGAGCTATTTATACATAGTAGTAATTACGTAAATAAAATAAAGTAAAGGTTGCTGTAGTGGCAGTTTAGTAAATATAAAATAAAAATATAAGGGTAATAGAGTAAAAAAAAACATAAATAAGTAATCCCGAAGTTCTGCTATTCAGAATGAGCAGACTTGGCCGAGCCAACCTAAGCTGGTCAAGCCGACTTAAGCTAGGCGAGCCAACCTAAGTTGGTTGAGTAGACAAGGTACAATAGAATTAGGTAGAGCAAAACATAGTAGAAGAGAGTAGCAGAGCAGAATGAGTAGAGTAGAGTAGTTAAAGTGGATAACATAAGAGTTCATGCTTACTCAATCAATCTCCTGGAACCCAATACTATGCATGTATAATAATAGCGTTAAATTATTAATATAATCACAAAGACCTACAAGAGAGCTTAGATAGTTTTTAATGAAAATATAAAATAGAAAATAGATTAGCTAGTATTGGTCAACACCCAAGAGATTTTATTTGCTTTTAGAGCTTCTATATGTTTTGAAGTTGCTTGCTAAGGTACTTTCTTGCGTACAATCTGTTGAAATTCCTCCTCAACAACGATTTACACTTACATCCATTTTCAATATATTTTTAGTGTATTAATACTATTGAAATATTTCTATAAATATATAAAGAATTTTCCATATTTGTATTTTACTTTTAATTTCTAACCAAACTTATATTTTTGATTAATTTTTTATTTGATTTATTTATATATTTTTGGCATTTGACAAGTTCTCTAAGTAATTCCCTAACAAGATCCTTTTAATATATTCAATATACATAATTTTCTTTGGGACAAAAATATATTTTCTTATCCAATAGCTCCCACATATTATGCTGCCAAGCATGAACAAAAAAGCAAAAAATGAGGCGTTTGATAAATAATTTTTATATGCCAATATGCTGTTAGCAAGCATATGAACTGAGACTCTTTGTAAAGATTAAAAACTCATCATAATGATTGCCAAATATTATTCTTCTTTTTGAAATCATAGCTCTATCGTTATCATCAAAATATAATGCATATATCGATTTTTCGTATTTTACTTGATAAAACGTATATTGAAAACAAAATAAAAGGTGATGAAACAATTTCGAAAATCTTATGAACAGTAATGCATGGGAAACAAAGGCTCATTCTAAAGTCGCAATATGAAATGTTGGGAGATAATCATTGTTAGGAACATCCGTATTTTCATGTCTTGTTATTGTCCTTCGTACACCTTCCGATCATATATTATCATATATTAATAAAGAATGTAAGTGGGCCTTATATTAACTATGGAAAAGTAAAAATTGGTCATTAATTTTTTATCGCATTCCTATATTTGAATTACTTAACTTTATACAGTTTTTCCTTTTAGTGTCTCCAAAAATTAAAAATGGAGAGAATAAATCCCGCCATTAACTCAATGAAATATTTCGTTAAAAAATTGGCCCATGTCACCTTTTTATTAGCTCATAGTACTTAATTCAATTTACTCTAAATTAGCAGTAATCATCTAATTATTTTTCAATAATAAAAAAAATGATGATAAATTTTTATTGCATTGAAAAACGATTAATTGTATGATAGACGAGCTGACGTAATCCTTTTCTAATCTGTAAGATCAAATCCTTACAGTTGCTAAAATTATCTTATAATTAAACATGTATATAAACAAAGGTATAAATAAATTTTATTTTTAAAAAATTTACATATACATAAATAAAGGTATTTCAAAGAAAAAATCTTAAATCGTCTAACCACTAGTCATCCACAACAGATCAACGTAAAGCTGGGGCCATAGAGCACTACTTGGTCAAGATTTTCTTTGGGCGGTGGCCAACTAGTCGCTACACTCCCAAGCCTTAGAGTGGTTGCATCACCGATTAGGAACCATTGAGTAATGCGGCCCACTAATGGTGCCAGATAGCACAGTTGACTTATGATGTAAATTGCCGCCTACCGTAAATTGAACAAGAGAAAGAAAATTCAATATATTTTCCATTATTGAGTCTTGCTTGGATCACACGACCCAAGACTCATGATTTGTTTCATTTTTAAGTTTCGACTTATTCATGGAGATGTTTTGCGATCCACGGCCTTAAATGCGTCACATTACTTTGTGGAGAATATCAGTGGTCAACTATCATTATCGTGTGTCGCAAATTCACCAATTTCCAATAAGTGGCACGAGAACTCTAAGGTTGATGGACAACCATCTACCGCCTAAAAAGCGGCACGAGAACTCGAAGGCTGATGGACAGCCATTTATCGCCCCAACGAGGATTGTTTATGGACGAGAATAAGTTATCACGAAACTTCTTAAAGTTTTTATATCGGCAATCATTATTTATGTTTATATATCCCCAAATCATTTGGTGCCATATAATAAAAAATAGCAAAATTGTGGGTCCATATTAGTCATTATCCATATATAGCCATAGAAGAACTAATTATATGCAATACCATTTAAAGTAAAAAACTTTACTGTCCTTTAAATTTTGTTTTAGAATATTATAAACCTTTTTGCATAATATCCAAATTGGCATGTATTTGATCATAATCGGAATAAAAGAAGTGAAGAAAATAAATTAAATAATTGGATATATGTATGCACAGTAAAATTATTTCTTTTAATACCTATTTGTGTTTCGAAATTCAACTTTTAGCTCCACTCATGCTACATGCCTGACAGTCCTATAATTGATTACACGTTTTATTGACACAGTTGAATAAGATAGGGAAACAACTTAATAGAGAAGTAATAATTATTACCACTAATCATAAATATACTTCAATAATCTTCAATAACTCTCAACAAAATGTATCATCATATTGTTTAAAAGGAACAAGAAAGAGCCCAAGTGAGCTATCCACCAAGTCCTTGCATCACTAAAAGATAACTCTTAAATTTTAAGCAAAAAGAGGAAAAAAAAATAGTATATTGTAAACCATTTTCTATAGGTTATTATAGATACTCTATTTTTACTATCTTTTAGTTTAAGAATCTTTCGTTAAATAAAAGGAATATATCCTAATTAGAATAAATACAAAAAATATCAAAATTAGAGAAATGTGAAAATGGAAAAATTAAAAGAAAAGAAAAAAAAAAAGGAAAAATGAGGAAAAAAGTTTGAAAAAAAAAAGATTAAAATGAGAAAATTGCAAGAAAATAGAAAATTCAGAAATACAAAACAAACTATGAACATTTAGAAAATTATCAGTATTTCAAGTTATACAAGTGTCAGTGAGTCTCATTTCTAGGTCTATTCCATTTTTTAAGGTCAAAAGAAGTTCGAATAAACGGGCAATTTAGTAGTTCCAAACTTTAATTGAGAATATTAAGTTTTTTTCTTAAAAAATATAATATTCAAACTACAGTCAAAGTTAATTATATTTATACCATAATAACAAGGCTATTTAATTTAATCACAACTTCAAATTGTACCTTGATTAGATCTAAATTAACTAAATCTATGGGAAAATCAATATTGAATTAACCAAACGATCGACAAACCGATACTCATAAAATAAAAAAGTTATATGTGATTAGAGATTTACTTAAAATCAATGATTTGTAATGGATTTATTTAATTGGGTAGAGCCTTAGGATCTTGAAGAAGACCTTTCCCACTTACTTATATAGATTTTATTTATTTTATGTGGCTTTATTTCTGAATCAAGAACCTTTGCTAGTTACCATTGATTGATTGATCGAATGACTATTTTTTCCCATTTGCTATCATCTGTCTAATTGCTCTTTAAATTGGTAAATATAAGTAATTGACTAAAATAACCGGTTATATTTGTTGCATGTATATAATTCAACTAATGTACTTGTAGGGAATGCTAGCTTTGCCAATTTTTGACATGGATTGAGAAAAGTATTTTAGAAACATTCTTCTTAAATCAAAACAATTTCTTTATAGCTCAAGCGTATGTTCATAGAGATCATTGATGATAATTTTAATCATTGAGGCAAGCTAGTAGATCTTCCTTGATTGATTGATAACAAAAGTAGTTGCACAGCTTAGCTCGTAAAGGACATTGATTTGATTTACTGATAGTAAGCTCGTAGGGCATTAGACGCAATTGTTAATAGTGGATAGCCTTAGTTGCATTTACTTGGTGTAGCTAGTATTCCTTTCTCAACTCCATGCAATCTCATGCAGGTAAGGTGAGGTGTCTTGTGATAGTAAGTACAAAGGATAATCGATGTATAAACAACGTAAATCTATACCTTCCATGGTTTTAGACTCTCATGGATGTGTTGCTTACATTTATCACATGTGTAGATAAATTTGCATGCATAATAATAATGAGTGATAGCTTGTTTCAATGGTAGTAGTAAAGGACGAACTCACTGAATTGTGGTTTGGTCGTTCCTTTATAGCTTCTTTAGTAAGTGACCTTTAAGCTAAGACTATAATAAGAGTTGAGTGCAGAGTGGTGTATGAGGAGATAGAAACAATAAAGAGCTTGCATAGTCAATTTAGAGTATTCTGTACAATGCATATCCATTATTTAAAATTTTGCAACCTCATTAATTTTTAGAATTTTAAGACATGTTTACCCTATCTCATTATTTGGTAAGGGATACCAACTCTCTATGGTTTTGCTAAGTTGTAGTCTATTGGGTATCTATAGTTATTTATATTTTATGATAAATTAATAAATTAAAAATCATAGCCATAGCAATTAATTAGATAAAGTCTTGCAATTTTTTATTTGCAAGAAAGTTTCCATATCATGAGTGCACAAATGATAAAGATACCTTAGATAGTCTAACCAAGCCCCTTTTAATGTTATGGCAGAAGTGGTATCCAATGTCAAATATAATAGAAACCTACTAAATTGTGAGTAGGGTAGAACTAGGGTTGAATATTAAAAGATTTACACTTCTAGAATATATACTATACATCATATCATATATGTGTATTTACAACTACATATAAGTGTATGTGTTATGCCCTAAATAGGTGGAGTCACAACACTCTTGCCAAGTGAATCATCCTAAGATAGAAGCTAGCATCTCAACTACTAGCATAGACCTGGTCCTCACAAGAAATACTTATAACTAGCCAAAGGGAGGCCTAATAGTTTTATCTAAAATCTTCATATCATGTATGCACCCATGATATAAAAATTGCCTTATAAGTTAAAGGTTGTAAGACTTTAGCTAACAAATTTCTCATCATACTTAATTTTTTTACATACATCTACTTAACTATATATATAGCTATAAGTGATTTAGTAGTCTACAGTCCATCAGAACTATAGTGTGTTAGAATAACCTACTAAACAATAAGGGTCTCTAAATTTTGACAATCATAAAGCAACTAAACACTTTAAAAATTTAATTCGACTATCCTAATTCACTAGATATTGCCATCCTTTAATTAAATCTGATTCCATTCATTTACACATGTTATGTCCACTTTTCCACTAGTAACTCCATACATTTCAACTTAGAGTTAGGCAACATTAAGGATAAGTTATCCTTCAAACCATCTTAAGATTTCATGCAATTGCTCACAAGTTCTATATGGTTGTACTATTATCCTTTTTCTCGTTAAGTGTAAGGCTTATAGTATTAAGCAGAAGGTTTTAGTACTTAGTGACCTTTATGAAGGTAATATAGCAATTAACTATGCACTCATATCATAACATGCGTAGGTAGGATTTGCTTTTAGTGTCAATGCCCCTTTTGGTGTTTCACTTCCATTTTTCTCTCAAGCAAGGGTCATCTCCAAAACTCAGTTGTGATATTATAGGTTTTAGACTTTATTACAATTTCCTTAGCATATTTCAATGATACGCGTTGTCTTATTACCAACTTTAACATTATTATCGGTGTTACTTTTAGCATTTTACAATGTCTTAATAGGTTTACGAGACTGATTTGGTAAAAGTATTCTTATAGCCAGTATGAAAGATCCTAAGGTGATAAATAGAAGTAGATAAATATATATAACCTTAAAGTCTAAGACTTTTATCTCATTGTTTGGTAGGCTAGTCTTACCTCTAACAACCTAAAGCTCTTATACCATTTTTATAACGCTCCAAAAGGGAGTCTGGTAGTATTACCTAAAATTCTCATATCATGTATACATCAATGATATAAAAACTATCTTGTAAGCTAGAGGTTGTAAGACTTTAACTAGCAAAATTCTCAGTTTACTTAATCTTCTTACTTACATCTACATAACGATTTGTATAGTTATAAGTGATCTAGTAGTCCATAATCTATTAGAACTGTTGAGAGTTGGAATCACCTATCAAACAATAAGAAAGTGTATCTTAATTCTGATAATCATAAAGCCATTAAACACTTTAAAAGTTTAATTTAACTATCTTACTTGCTTTTATAAACTTATCCTTCTACTTTCTTAACCTAATGTAGCATTATGCACTTGAATCTTAGCCTAACCTTAGCTTTGTAAGACTTGTAAAAGAAACTATTAGCGGATAAGTTACATCTAGCTTAGTGAGTAATCTTCTTAAGTAAGTTTAAGCAAGTGAATTAAACAAGTGTATGAATGCAAACAACCATATGTTTTGCACACATCATATATAACTTTCCATCGATTGTATTAGGCACAGTTTTATGCCTATCATTGCTTGAGTTGGGAAGTATTTAAGTACAGTAGGATCTAGATCTCTACATTTAAGGGCCTAAGTTTAGTTTTGGGCTTTAGGCTTAATTTAAGGGTATTAGTTATAAACCCCTACAAATTTCCAAGAATATGGTTGTAAGTTAATAAGTTTTTTCGAAAGATACCCTTAGCGTTGGCATAATAACTGACCCTGTACCTAAGAGGCTACACTCAAAAACCCTAATGCAGACTTCAAAAGCCCTAAATGTTAGTCTTAGCCTTAGTTTGACCCCTACACTCAAAGCCCTTAATTCTTGCAAATAAATGCCAATAATTAATGTTAACTCCTATGCTCAACCTAATCTGATGAAACTGACCACAAACCCCAATGGAAGAGAGACTATTGGTTGAAACCCATGAGAGCTCCCTGAAATCGATAAAGGGTAAGCTAAACCAAAACTGAATATTGGTATAGATAACCTTAACAAAGAATTCAAAACCTTAAAACAAATACTATAACCCTTAAATGAATCTTTAATCACTAAAATCCTTATTGGAACCCTAATATATGCAAGCCTTTAAATTGTAAAACCCTAATCTACAATCAAAATCCCTAACCAACTATTATACTCAAATTAAATAGTAAAACTATTCATCAATCGAAGACTAATCACTTAATCACCCTAAAACCCTAACTTAACCTCTAAAACGTACTCAAACAGCAATAATTGTCTCAATTCCTTAAACTAATTAGACAAGATGGGCCAATGAGCTTGAATAAATTAATTTGGCGCATTAAGCCCTAAACTATACCTAATTAATGTCAAGTATGTAAGTAATTAAGATTAAGAAACTTGCTTACGCCTTATTTCACTAATCTAGTTTTACCTCTAATTAACTATAAGTTAAGAGTGACTAATCATATAAAGCTAAAGGAATTATATGAAAATATCTCCTTAAGAATGCCAATGTTATACTTAAGGAGACCATATAAACCCTATAAACTTTCGAATTTGAACCTAAAGTTAGATATAGGAGTTAATAGATAATTCCTAGAACTGCTCAAGATATAAAAATAAAATCTATAGTTAAAACAATTGACCCTAAATCATAAGTCACGAACCCTAAATAATAAGTCAAAAAACCCTAAAGAGCGTAAAACCCTCAAACCTTAATCATATGTATAAAACCCTAAAAACCTTAATAGGCAGAAAACCTTAAAACAATTGGAAAATATCAATAGACTGAGTAAAACCTTAATTGGAAGTCCAAAACCCTAATTTAACTAATAAACCCTAAGTATATCCTTAAACTATTTCCTAATCATAAATAATTTCTTCAATCGCTAGGAAACCCTAAATCCCTAACCCTGTACACAATCTGAAAACCCTAATCAATCCTGAATAATAAATGACTCTAATAAACAAATTAATATAGGTAAACGAACTTAATTAAAGTGATAAAATATGGCAAGACTCTAGTTATACTCTAATTAGGCCTAAATTGCCTAATTAAGTACAATTGCGATTAATTAGCCTAATTACCCTTTAATCCATCTACCAACTTTCATTACATCTTAATTAGTAGCAAGTCAAACACAATTAAGAACAAAGGACAAAGGATTAATTGGGAATTAAAGAACACTTGTTCTTAAGGAGACAAAATCCTCTCTCATTTGGTAAAAAGCAAACAGGGTACAATAGTACCAAAAGGAGACCATGTACCCTTATCCCATGATAGCCACCTCTTTTCCTCCTTAATCTACCTTCAACATCTGCCATCTCACCCTTCTAAAACCCTTATTTGACACCATTTTTCATGCATAGAAAACCTTAAGAAATACTCTCAAGAAACTAAAAAAAAAAAAAAAAAAACAAAGGAAAAAGGGAAGTAAACAAAAGGAGCTATCGAATCCCTCTACGCACTTTAGTGCCTTTTGGCCTTACCACCACCACACACCACCAAATGCCAAAACACTACCACCAAAAAATCACACACTTACCCTAGTTTCTTGCTGATGAACATTTATCTTCAAAGGAGTAAGTTTTGACTTCATTTTTTAGTAGAAAATTTGGAACTCATACTGGTCAACTTAAAGTAAAGCTCACCTAACTTGACTTTCTTATTCACATACGTTATACCTATGATATCTTGAGAGTTTAGGATTAAAAATACTAGATAAACATGTTATAATCTTGTACATGTTATTTTAGAGTCATATAATCACACCATTATTCATGTATTTAGTAGTTTGTTGCTTACACTCTAAAATTATAGGAGATAGTTTTATGTAGATATCTTGAAAAGATATTAATAAAACTCTACGAAACCCTAAGTACCATCCATGCCACCCCCTCCATAATATGTATTCATCTTGTTTTCACTATGTTATGTTATATTATTTGCTTGAAACAAGTAAAAATGTGATTAAAACAAGGAAATACACTAGAATAAGTATTGGATGGAACAAGTTAAAGGAAAGCCTAGAAGAACCCTGTTTGGCCACCACTTTCATGAAAGTTTCAAATCTATAAATCTTGATTTATTTCCTTAATAACATGTTTGATTATTGTTAAGTATGATTTAGGATGTAATTAACTAAGTTAAGTACGGTAATGATGAGTTAATGGCATAAACTAGTTAAGATAGTGATTGAGATCATAGGAATAGTGTCAGAAACCCCATTAATGAAATAAACCAAATCTAAAACAATAAGTAAAATGGGTTATTTAGTAGACCCATTAGGATATTTGGCCCACTGGAATAAGTTAGAATCAAATTTAGGGTCTTAGAATACAAATCAGGCCTAAATTAGCTTAGTTAGTGATTAAGGCCTTAGAAATATGATTAGGAACCCTATAAATGACAAGAACAATATCTAAATCTTAATAGAAAATGGACTTATTTTAAGGCCTTTAGTAGGTTTAAGCCCAAAATCATAAGTGAAGTTAGGCTTAAGGCCTTAAAATGCAAGATAAGCCTAAAAGCTCTTAAAAGAACCAATAATAAAGCTTAATAATTTAGTAACCAAATTTGAAACCTAAATTAAAAGGCTCATAAAATAAAATATAAAAGGTCCATTAAGTCCAAAAGCTTATTAAAATCATCCCCTATAGGCCCCTTACTAATCAAAGGCCTTAAACTAATAAAAAGGGCTTATTTAGCCTACAAGAGTAACACCATGGCCCAAATTAAAAGTTATGAAATTTGATCAGAAACTTAAACTTAAAACATCTAAATAAAGGTCCAAAAGGTTAAGTGTAAGGTCCAACACTCAAAATTAAGCCCAAAGCCTAAAACTAAGCCTAAATCCTAAAGTAATCAAACCAACACCATTGACCAACAAACTTGTTTAACCTAAATTGAATTCTTATAAGTCTAAACACCTCAAAAAGACTTCACCAAATGAAAGAACACTCAAAAACAATGAAAATCGACTATAACAATATGAAATTCTGACTTAAAACAAGAAAGTCATGACCAAAATACAAAATAAGCAGAAAAAAGGAAATTATAGCATAGCTAACGAATAGATTAAGTTTAAGATGTGTCTTATTTACTTTAATTACCTTACTCAGGTGATTTGGGATATCAAGTTTAGGACACCAAGGACTACTACGAATATTAGGCTTTAAGGCTGAGTGAGTATACCACCCCCTATTTTACTCTATTTTGTGTTTATAGTTAGTGCACTATCTAATTATATATAATAATTGAACTTGATGCATGTTAAGGTATATAGGAACTTGTGTGTGCTTATTTTAGTTGACCTATGCTTGCAAAATATCTTAAGATATTTCAAATACCTTTGTTTGCTGCATTAGAACATAAGGTATTAGAGTGTTTGGAATACACTTGTTTGACTACCCCATGAATCCGAAATTAATAAATATTCAGCCTCTAATTAAACTTGACATGCATTACATCTTATAGCATCAGTCAAAAAGGCATTAGCACTATGCAGTAAAGTGAGAGATCATGTTTAGATGGATCCATATTGATATTATGTATCTTGATTGTCTATCGTACGATGTATTTTGTGTGACATGTTCTTGCCTTGACCTTTGGGAACTACTCAGCTCTAAGGAGTGCTACCTTCTACTTGAGGCTGAGCTGTGTCTACTTTGAAGGTGGTTATACTGTTAAGAGATTTTGTATTAGATGTGGATACCTGAGTCCTAACGTACCTAAATACTTGCTAACTCGAGTAATGGTAGGCATTAAAATCATACTGTACATAGTTACCAGCGAACTGTATATACTGTTTGCATTACATATGCTTGTACATGCATTTAAATGTCTGATAAATAAGTTGCTTGTTATTGTTTGATGGTAAGGTAGGAAGGTTGCTCACTATGTTGGATGTAGCTTACACCTTAATAATTTCTTTTGCAAGTCTTACAAAGCTAGGGTTAGGTTAAGACTCGAGTGCAGAGTGCTCCATTAAGTTAATAAAGTAGGATATAAGTTTAGAAAAGTAAGTAGTATAGTCGAATTAAACTTTTAAGGTTTTTAATGGCCTTATGATTAATAGGTTATAGATACCCTTTCTTATTGTTTGGTAGGTGGTTCCGATTCTTTGCGGTTATGATGACTGTAGATTGTTAGTTCACTTATATATATATATATAGTTACACAAATGTATGTAAATTGAATAAGCACCCGTAGAAATTCACTAGTTAGAGCATTGCAACCTCTGACTTGCAAGGCAGTCTCTATATCATGAGTACATACGTAATATAAAGATTTTAAGTAAAACTACTAGACTCCCTTTGGGGGCATTACATTAGCCCTTGTACTTAGACCTTTTAAGCTTTTACTTAAGTATCTTAAGATGAATTTTCAATTTAATTTATAAAGTTTTTAATTTGGGCTTTAATTTTTACTCTTATAGGCTTAAATTAGGCTTTTTTGCTAGTTTTAGGTCTTATTTCACTAGGGAGTTTGTAGGTGGCTGCTTCAATGGGCTTTTAAACTTAATGTGCCTTTAATATATTATTTTATAAGTTCATTAACTTAGGGGTCAAATCTGATCCTATAGTTATTGGGCCTTCTTTTTAATCTTTCTAAAAAGCTTTTGGGTCTAACTCAATTTTTAAGGCATTAAACCCAATCTTAGTTATTATTTTGGGCCTAAGCCTACTAAAAAGTATATAATAAGTTCATTTTCTATTAAGATTTAGATTTGGTTCTTTTCATTTATTAGGCTTCTAATCCTATTTTTAAGGCTCTAATTACTAACTAAGCTAGTATAAGCCATTAACTCAAAATCACCTAACTTAACTTGATTAATTAGATTCTAACTCACTCTTTACAGTAACTAGTCATGTCATTACATCAATTAATAAAATTTACAACTTATTAACTTCATTAATAGTGATAACCAAGTAGGGTTCTTCTAGGGTTTCCTTCAACTTCTTCCATCCAATACTTATTCTAATGTATTTTCTTATTTTAATCACATTTCTACTTATTTTAAGCTAACGACATTACATAATATGGAGAAAGCAAGATGGATATTCACTAAGGAAGGGTCAAAATGCTTGGTACTTAAGGTTTCATGGAGTTTTCTCAACTTCTTTTTAAGTTATCTACATAAAACTATTTCTTATACTTCTAGAATGTAAGTAATACACTAGCTAAGTACGTAAATGAATGTGTGATATATGGCTCTAAAATATCATGTACATGATTGTAACATATTTATCTAACATTTCTCCTCCTAAACTCTTAAGATATCATGGATATAGCTTATGTGAACATGAAAGTCAAGTTGGGTTTGATTTACCTTTAAATGTTTTGCACAAGTTCTAACTTTTCCACTCAAAAATGAAATTAAAACGTAACTGTTTTGTATGATCTTTAGGTGGTGATGGTTTGTGATTTAGAGCTAGGTGGTGGTAGTAATGTCAAAAGTTGCTTAAGCAAATAGGGGCATCTAATAGCTATTCTTGTTTTTCTTCCCTTTTTCCTTTACTTTGTGTTCTGGTTTCTAGAGAGTGTTTCCTAAGGTTTTCAAAGGGCAAAGAAAGAAGTCAAACGAGGGTTTTAGTGAGGCAAAATGTCATATCATAAAGGTAAGATCGGGAAGGGAGGGACAAGAGGTGATTATTTTGGGGCAAGAGCACATGGTCCATTTTTGGTACTATTGTACCTTGTTTACTTTTTGCCAAATGACGGAGGATTATGTCTTTTAAAGGGCTAATTTCCTTTGATTTTCCAACTAACCTTTATCTTTTGTCCTTAATCATTTTTATCCTCTTGTTAATTAAGATATAATGAGGGTTAGTTATATGATTAAGGTGTAACTAAAATAGTTAATTGCAATTAAGTATGATTAAGCATAATTAAGGTTGATTTAGGGTCTTATCATATCTTATCATTCCAACTTGATTTTATTAACTTATATTATCTAATTCATTAGGGTTTCTAAGCGTTTAGGGCCATTTATAGTTATTGGATTCGCTTACACCAGAGGTACTTAGGGTTTCAAGAAGATTAACAATATTGATTATATTTAGCAAGTGATTTTGCTATCTAATTAAGGTTAATTAGATATATTAGGGTTTTTAGTCATCCAATTAAGTTTTGGTAGATCTATTATGGTTGTATAGTTATTTCAAGATTCCTTACATATTAAGGTTTTACATATACAATCAAGGTTTCAGGGTTTTTTTACTTATTATTTAGGGTTTGTCACTTGTTATTTAGGATTTTTATCATTACATCTTAAGCGATTCTAGAGTTTATCCATTAACTCTTGTATCATACTTCAAGTTCGAATCCAAAAGTTCATAGGACTTAAATTGCCTCCCTAAATATAATGTTGGCATTCTTAAGAAGATATATTCTTAAAATTACTTTGGTTTCATATGATTAATCACTCTTGACTTATAGTTTATTATTATGTAAAACATGATTTATGGATTAAGGTGTAATTAAGTTTCTTAATCTTAATTACTAATACACTTGATAATAATTAGGTAAAATTGAGGGCTTAATGCATCAAATGAAGTTAGTTAAGCCCATAGCTCATCTTACCTGATTAGTTTAAGGAATTAGGGTCAATTATTGTTGCTTAAGTGTGTTTTAGTGGGTAAATTAGGGTTTTAGGGAAATTAAGCAATTAGTCTATAATTAGCTAATAGTTTTAATATTTAATTTGGATACAATAGTTGGATTAGGGTTTTTGACATTAGATTAGGGTTATAGAATCATTTTAAGGGTTTGCACATATAAGGGTTCTAATTAGGGTTTTAAGGTTCAAAGGTTCATTTAGGGGTTTTAATATTCATTTTAGGGTTTTAATATTCATTTTAGGGTTATCTATATCAATATTCATCTTTGGCTTAGTTTACTCTTTATCAGTTTTAGGGAATTATTATAGGCTTTGACCGTTAGTCTCTTTCCCATTCAAGTTTAGGGTTAGTTTCATTACATCATGTTAACCCTAGGAGCTAACATTAGTTATTGCAATTTGTTTGCAGGATTTTAGGGCTTTGAATATAGGGGTCAAACTAAGGTCAAGGTTTCCATCTAAGGTTTGTGAAGTAAGTTAGGGTTTTTTAAGCATAGTCTCTCAAGTTTACCGTTAGTTATCTTGTCAATACCAAAGGTATCTTTTAAGAAGTCTTATTAACTTTCAACCCCTTATTCAAAAATTTGCAAGGTTTACAATACTTGACTCAACTGCTTCTCAACTATTATCATAGACCTTGTTCACACAAGGTGTATTTAACTCATTTGCTTTGAAGCATTTAAGTCAATGCCTATTAGTTATAAAACTTGCAGTATAACTTTTCAAAATAGTTTCTTACCAAAGATTTGTAGAATAAGACTTATGACTTATAATCGTAGGTTTTAGCAAGAAATCACTCAATAATCAGACATGCATTGCAAATCATTAAGGGGAAGATTAGAGTTCTCTGACCAAATATCGACCTTGAAAGGGATAGTTGAAATGGTCTCTTCTTCACCCTTAATCAAATTAAGTGACAAGAGAGGAGATTACAGTAAGGTTGAAGGTAGTGGTTAGAAGGTAGTCATTAGAGGAGAGATATCTCTATTGCATAAGCTTAGGTTTGATCGTAAATTACTGTATATACGTTGAAACTCCTCAAAGTCGAATTAGAGTAGAAGGGATTTCTTTAATCTTACAACGAACCAAATAACATCATGCAATGGCACTTGTTTTGTTACATTGCATTTAGTCAACTATTTCATAACCTTGTTTATGCTTATTGTATAGTCTTACGTCTTCGTCCTTACTTACTAAGCGGTTGATTACTCACATCCCTATAGATCTTTTTTCTGAGTGTTGACTAAGATGTCATGATGTAACTACCCTGAAATTATTTGCTACTAGACCATTAAGAATGAGGACATGAAATGAAGAGCAGTTGGACTTACAAGACTTTTGTTGTTAATTTTTTATCTTTTATTGTCAGAATATGTAAATGAGGAAGTAAACTAAGTTACTAAGTCATGTAAATAATACATGGATTATCCAATTTTCAATATATGTTCTAAGACTTCCATAAGTGAAATAATAACATTATAATGTGAATTGCTTATTTCAAAATAGGTCAATTGTAGATGTCTTGTGCAAATTAGGTATATGACAACGATTATGAGGTCAACTTCTATCTTCAAATAGTTTACATAATAAGACTGTTACAACTCTGCTACTTCAGGGTGTGACATGATATTTGAAATCTACATGCAAAAATACTTGAGAAAACTAGGTTTAAAAGTTTTTTAAAATCATTTGCTATTGTTAGTAAAATTTAGTTAAATTGAGAAAATTGGACACTAACTAGAACACCGAGCTCCCATCACTACTAAGGGATAAGTGTTTATCTACCCACCTTAGCATAGGGTTTACCTCCAAACCCTAATACTTGTTTGCTTTTAGAAACTCTCCAAGTATGCTAACTCCAAAATGTCCAAAATTGCACTATTTTCTTAAGAATTTCCTCTATAATTCATTTCTCACCCAATCCCTCTCTCACGATTTTTCTTAGCTCTCCAAGTGACCAAACTTCAAAATGGAGGCTAGCTTGTGTTTTTATAATTAGATTTAGGGTAATTTGTTTACCTTTCCTTTACCAATACATGTTATATTGGTAAAGGTTAGGTGTCAAAGCTTTAGGGTTTTTTAATCTACTACTAACTTAATTTCCTTGTCTTTACTTGCCTCCCTATGCTCTCCAGCTAATACCACATATTTCTTATAATTTTTTTCATTTTCTTTTGTTAAATTAGTACATTTTGTATAAATTCCAGAATTTAAAATAGTTACGATCATATCTATATTTACATAATAATTATATCCTATGTATATATATGTGTTCTACATATTATTTTATGTTAACAATTTTAAACTCGTATAATTTATTTCTAAAAGCTCATTTGTTATTTACTGCCAATTTTGTAAGTTTTCCATATTTATATAATTATATAATAAAATACACTATTTTAGCTATATTTTTTGTTATTTTATATGTATATTACTTCCATATTGTTACATGTCATTTGATATATATTTTTTTATACCCATATAATTTATCTTTAAGATCTTGCTAATTATCAAGGTCTAATCTACACGATTTCGATAATTATAACATATCAAAATCAACTAATATAAACTATATTTAAATTATTTTATTATAATTTTGAAATCTATGCCTATAAAATACCTTAGACTAATATTTCTAGTTCACACATAAAATCCTAACTCAATCGAGCTACCCTCATGAATGCCCTAAATTGACCGTTCAGAATCTAATTCAAAAATTACGGAACTTAAATATCCTAAATTAGGTGTTAGATCATAGTTGGTAAAATTATAAGGTACCCTAATATATACATCTGTCACTCATTAGCCCCCCTAATTAAGATGCCCCGAGAAATATACCCTAAAGACTCACATAACATAAGTTTTAGATATTAAGCCTAAGACATAAGAAGTAGGGTGTTAAGGCTATATGGAACTAAGTACTTCTAAATGTGTAACTAAATAAGAGTATGTGTTGGATATTAGGAGTATTGGAATGTTTCAACTATGGAAGTGGAAGTTGAAGTGTCTTGATTAAAGGAGTAAGCCTTAATGATGGCAATAGTAGTTAAATTGAAAATTTATTGGCATGAATGAAGATTTGGAAAGGTAATGTGATGTGTCTCTAGGGTTGGACACACGGAGAAATACCATAACGAAGCAAACATAAACAATAGGGAAGATGTTAGCAATGTTTGAGCAGCTACCAAATGGATATAATGCAGCACTCGATCCTACTGGACCTACGATCTGTTAGATATGACACACCGGTCCAAACTGAAGAGTCACTCGCTATTAATCCTTGCTAAAGGGATTAGATGAGAGTTAAAGGATAATAAAAACACTAAAGTTGCTCAAAGGGAATAATTCTATATTGATTAGTTGATCGTCTACATGCAAAAAAGTGGGGGTTTATATATCCATCCACTAAGGTTACTTTAAATGCATGAAAAGACTAAAGGGTATTATATGATTAGGTTACATAAAATATACTAAAAGGGATAAAAGGGGCAAAGAATATTCAATATAGAAAATAAAGAATCATTCTAGAATATTGCGTTAGAAGACACATATCGCTTTATGGTTGGATGGGAGAAATATGATACAAGGTAGGTAGAAGTAAAATAACGTTTGCAATAAGGGGCCGACCTAATTTAGATCAAGTTGGGAGCCACATGTCGAGCTTGGTTTTTCACCTCCCAGTTTTATAAATTAGATTTCCTTTAAACCGATCAACATTAAAGCCTTACTCGTTTAATATTGATCCTTGACTAGGGTTTAAAGAAAAACCTTTTAATTTGAAAATGTATTAGAGTCGTCACCCGATTAGAGTCTGGAAAACTAGTTAAGTTATAACCAATTGGACGGATTAGTTATAACTTAACCACTAATCTACGATAAAACTAATTTTTGAAACAACTTTTGAAAATCGAAGATCTAGATTCGAGGGTTAAAAATTTTAAACTCTTACAAGTACCACTGACTTTCCAAATTTAACATTAATCTTAAAAATCACCTTTTTAATTTCATAAAACTTGATAGTTAATTACTCTAATTGGATAACTTAAGTAATTTAGGAAAAAGGAAAATTAGATTTTTTATTTTTATCATCACCTTATAAGTTCCTACGTATCTGCTATTCGAGATCAGGTACGTAGTTTTTTTAATAAAAACTTTAGTGGGTTAGTCTTATTTTAATTCTGAAAAATACGCCGGATTTATGTTTTTAATTCAATTTGGTTGATTTGACAAATTTTCTAAAAAAAGAAGGTCCTAAATTGGATTTTTTTAGTTTATATTTTTTTTTTTGGAAATTTCGAAAATGCCCTAAAATTGTAAGGAATCCCATTATATATTTTTTATTTAGAAAACTTGATTTTTCTAAGAGTTAAAAAGAAATCTTTATTCCATAACTTATTTACTTATTTATTTATTTATTACATATATATATTTTATTTCTATAGTTATTTTTATTAAACTAAAAAAATAAATAACTAAATAAACACTTTTTCCTTTTCTTTTTCTTTCTTTCATTTTCTCTTTTTTTTTCATTATTATTACATTTACATTCATGATAAATAAATAAAATAAAATAAACAACTATAACAACTAAATAATCAATTAAAAAATAAAATAAAAAAAAAGACTTCTGATGAGTTGGGTGAACAGGTCAGACTTGGAGTGAGTCAGTCATATCGGTCGTAGATCTGGGTCTTATTGATCGAGTCAAACTCGGGTCAGGTTAGGTAGTCTCCAAGCTCTTTAATGGCAATAGCAAGGTGGTGCGATTCAGAGTGATTTAGGGAGAATTTTTTTGTAGGTGAAAGCAAATTTGCATGTTTCGGATTGGAGATAGTAAGGATAGGTTCAATGCCGTGGCTTGAGATGGTGGTTTGGCGGTGGTTGTAGGTGGTGTTTGGAGGTAATGCTTAGTCCTTCAATATAGTGGCAATTAGGGGTGAAGGAGAGGTATAGGTAGGAGTTTTGGGTGGTGAGGAGCACGGTCGTGTGGTTAATTTAGGCATAGGGTAGTGTTTTGAGAGTGGATCACGATGGTGGCCAAGGTTTAGTAATGGATGTTCAATGGTGCTATTGGGGGGTATGGCCAAGAGAGAGAATGGTTAGGTTTAGAAGCTTATGAGGTAGGGAAGCTAATGAGGGTAGTGGGTCGTAATGTTAAGTTAGAGAGAGAGAGATTTGAATAAAGAGAGAGAGAGAGAGCTACGACTAGAGAGAGAAAACAAGAGAAAGAAGAGAGAGAGAGCTTATAAGTGTTCGTGTATGGTTGTTGATATCCCTAAGCGCTTATTTATACATAGATTTAACTCAGTAACTATGGAAACTCAAAATCAAATTTGAATGAGGATGTATAAATTTTCAATTTTTTTCTAATTTTTAGAGCTCTATTTGAATATGTTAATGTATGAATTTAGATGCATTATTGGCACTAATTCACAATGTTCAAGTTGTCTTTGTGAAAAATGATTCAAAAATCGATTGGAAGTATGGACACTGGGCAAAGTTTTCACAAGAAACAATGGGAAATCTGGAGAAAGTGAAAGTTAGGGAAACAAAGGGAAAGGGAGAGAAAGAAAAGGAAAAGGAGGAAAAAGGGGCTAACACAACATTGACGTGGTGCCATGTCAACTGTACTGACCAATCACAGCATACCACGTGTCATCACGTAACACGTAGCAGTGGACATGGCATGCTATGTGCTTGATACGTAGCGCTACATCAACACATCATCCAATCCGATGATGCCACATGTTAAGATACATGGCGTAATCAAACCCTGATGTGTGGCGTTCCTTAATGTGAAAAAAATAAAAAGGCTTGTATATGCCTTCACCAAGATCCTAACCCCTAACCTCATACCTAAACCAAATGCCAAGTCCATGTGCTTCTCTGTTAGGTCGTTGGCTTGTGCTTTATCCATATATTCAATTAAATTACACATATGGATTAGGTCAACCTAAGCTAGATTTAAATCTAAGCTTAGGGCCAATGGCCTAATTTCTAAACTTATTCCAAAGTTAAAAAATCTACTCTATTAAATTGTTATTTTCTAAAATCTTTTCTTTTTCAATTTTTGTGATTTTTCAATTTTCTAAAATTTTTCAATATTTTTATTTTCTAAATTTCTCATTTTTTTAGGTTTCTTTCTAAATTTTCTACTTTTTTTATATTTTTATGCTTTTTCTTATTTTTTTCATTTTTTGTATATTTCTAAATTTCCTTATTTTTTTAGTTTTCTTTTATTTAATATTTTTTTTGTATTTTTCCTAATTTAGAACCTATTGAGGAAAAAATAAAATTAAATTAAAAAGGGCAAAAATTAGATATCTATAACTGCCTCTTTTGTAGCAAAGTTTGAACAAAACTTTACCAGAAAGACAAACAAACACTATTTTTGCCCATAGGATGACTTTAAAATGACTAACTAGCTATCCTAAACTCGATCTTACTAAGGATTTGGTGAAGAAATGAAACTTGATTGTACCTCTTTAGGCTTATTAACCTAAGTGAGAATATCTCTAAGGAACTGACAATCTGAAGCTAATCAAGAGAACTCGGTCGTACCTTTTCAGGCTCACTAACCTAGGTAGGTTTGTAAAGAGTGACAAGAAATTAGGATAGTGCTTTGAGAGCATATGATCCTTGGGTTTTGCCTTAGGTAAGGATAGCACTCTGGGAGCATATGATCTGATGGTTTCAAGGTCATGATAGTACTTTAAGAGCATATGATCTGATGGTTTCAAGGTTAGGATAGTGCTCTAAGAGCATACGATCCAATGATTTCAAGGTCAGGAAAGCGCTCTAAGAGCATATGATCCAATGATTTCAAGGTCAGGAGAGCGCTCCAAAAGCATATGATCCAAAGGTTTCAAGGATATGATAATACGTTGAGAGCATATGATTCGATGGTTTTAAGGTCAAGATAACACTCTGAGAGCATACGATATGATGGTTTCAAGGTCAAGATAGTACTATAAGAGCACACGATTCGATAGTTTCAAGGTTAGGATAGTGCTCTAGAGCATACGATTCAATGGTTTCAAGGTCAAGATAGCACTTTAAGAGCATATGTTCCAAGGGTTTCAAGGTCAAGATAGCGCTCTGAGAGCATACGATCCGATGTTTGCAAGGTCAAGATAGCGCTTTAAAAGCATATGATCTAAGGGTTTCGAGGATAGGATAGCACTCTAAGAGCATATAATTTGACGGTTTCGAGGTCAAGATAATACTTCGAAAGCATACAATCCGAGGGTTTCAAGGCCAATATAGTGCTCTAAGTGCATATGATCCAATGTTTACAAGGTCAGGATAGCACTCTAAGAGCATATGATCTAATGGTTTTCATTACATAGATAGTACTGTAAAGAGTAAACGATCTATGGGGACCGAAGTTAAAGGAGTGGATGTAAAAAATTCTTGACAAAGATAGATTTGTTGATTAGCAATTGTGAAAGACGGAGTAGTCACTAAGGATAAAATCCCTGGATAGGAAGAGAGGTAGGTGACACCATCCATGTGGCCGATCATGTCAAAGAGGATAATTTTAGCCTCTAAGGCCAACTTTAGAGTGATTTTTATGCCGGAGTAAATCCCTAAACTTTGGATGAATGGAAGAAAACTTGTTTGAAAACAATTGTTGCCGAGGTAATGACAGAAGGTTACTACTAGGGTTAACTCTGGAGAAGATAACTTTTAAAAGAAATGAAGATTCTTATCTTATTGTAAACCTAGACCACTAAGGGGAAACTGACAAAAAGAAAGGACTAAAATGAGAGGGAATCGAATTTATCCCAATTTTTTAACTTGCTAACAAGTTTAGATTCTCCCAATAGTGTGTAAGCTTTTCAGCGACACAACAACTTGATCTTTCAAGCCGCCTTTGTTTGAGAGGGCCCTTTATTTCCTTCAAGGGCACATAGCTTTCCATGACTTCTTCAAATTTCTTCTTACCAAAGGACAACTCATTACAATTAGGTTTAGTCTAAAAGGACTTCTTGCCACTCTCGGCTTAAACTCCTCTCTTTTGACTTCAATTCCAAAAATTATGGTCCACCTTATAAGTATTACCCTTTTAATCAATCTGTTAGGTCCTCTTTGGACTGTAATGTAATGAAGGCTTTTGGTCCTCAGTTTCAAAATGAACATTACTAAAATGAGTTTTTTATGAAAGAATTGCTCTTTAACCCAAGTTTACAAGTCAAGAACCTCATAGGTAAAACTAAAATTATGCTTGCCCTAGGTTCAAATATAACTTTTACCAAGGATAAGTTATCTCCCTTAATCAGAAGGGCCTTTAAGGAAAGGTAGAATTGTGGGTAGGCCATGAGCCATGTCTTGGTTACAATAATTTTTAAAGGGAAACTTTGATATTTACCCCAGCTTCTTTCAAGCTTGTGTTTGTAGGGGCCTTTATTTGAAACATAGGTCTTTATTCAAAATTGGGTTTTTGTGTCCCATATCCTTTTAGGCTTTAAAGCTTTGGACTTGATCACCTTGTTTGTGTAGATCTATCTTTTTCATGTTTCATTTTGCACTTGCTCATTTTTCCTCTCTTTTTTTTTTTTTTTTTGCTTCTCTTTTTTCATCTTTTCTTTTTTCATTTAAGACAAAATGATTATTCTTTCTTTTGGCTTACAGCCCAAAGCATATGTGGTTTTAGTGTTTATAATGGATGCCTTTCTCAT
This sequence comes from Lumnitzera littorea, assembly GCA_024138015.1. NCBI lineage: Eukaryota > Viridiplantae > Streptophyta > Magnoliopsida > Myrtales > Combretaceae > Lumnitzera > Lumnitzera littorea. The sequence goes on along the minus strand of JAMXBB010000006.1, from coordinate 99,160,084 downwards.
CTCGGAGGAAATTAGTTATCAATGCCAACTATTACTTTTGAATTGATGCGGTTTAGGGTTTAGGGTTTAGGGCCAATGGGGTTAACAAAGGATTTTATGTTTGAGATGTTGAAAAGATTGCCTAACTTCATTTTGATTTGGGTATTAAATGCAAGATGAACTTTCTTTAAGGAATGAGTCCAATTTCCTCACCATGATGCCACTTGACTCTCAAAGTATCTCAAGGTTGGTGTTTGGGATTCATCTTGCCTTTCTTCATTCTAAATGCTTTTAATTAATGAGATACCTTGAAATAGTAGAAATGTAAACAAAACACTTTATTTGAATCACTTGTCTTTTACAAACATCATGAAATTTGACCTTATCCTTGAATTGAGTCCAATTAGATTGCCCCTGCATCAATTAGGTCTTGAACTTTGTTTTTCAATTCCTAGTAGTTATCAGTAGAATACCCTTTGCTAACCCATATGATATTCACATTGTGCATTTGGGTCATATTTCCTCAGCTTATATCATAGCATTGGGGCTTTTTGTTGCAATAAGCCTTCGTTTCTTAGTTGGTTAAAAACTTAAGATAACGAAGTAAGGATTTAAGTGAACTTTCTTCTAGGTATTTTTAGGCCTTTTCTATTTGGTGTAGGTCTTGACATTGTAGTATTTACATATGCCCCTGAATTTGGTGGGGCTAGTCTTTTTCCAATCAGCCTCCTTATCTTTATGGCTTCTTCAATTTGGGTCCCAGCAAGTATAATGTCTATAAAGCCGGCCATTATATTACCCAATAAGTGTCCATAATATGGTTCCTCGAATAAGTAAATAAAGATAGATATTAATTCATTTTTAAGGAGAGGAGGAATCATTTTGGCTAGCATGCCCCTCCATCTTTGGGTATATTTCTTAAACAACTCATTTTTCCTTTTTCTCATTGTGCTCAAGTCCCAAACTGAAGGAGCTATCTCAATGTTGAACTTGTATTGCTCATAAAATACTCGAGCCAATTTCTCCCATATATTGATCTAGCTGAGATCGAGCTGTGCACACTAAGTTAATGCAAGCCCTATTACGCTATCTAAGAAAGTTTGTACCATAAGTTGATTATTTTGAACATATCTGCCCATCTTATGGATGTATAATCTAATGTGTAGCTTTGGGCATCTGATCCCATCATACTTTTCAAACTTTGGTATTTTGAATTTTTCTAGGTAGGCCTTAACATCAAATGTAGAAAAGTCAATGATCCTAACCTGCTCAAATCCATCATAGCCTCTGGTTATCCTCATTTTCTCAATGATTTATTGGGTCAACTTCCTTTCCAATTCTTTTAAGCTATCTTAGTTAGCCCCAGAATTAACCGGTCTTTTATTGATTGGGAATGAATATGTGTTAGGCTCAATAACTAGGTTAACTTTTGGATAGACCCCTTCTAATTCAAAAGACACAAAAGCTAGATTAGCCTTTAGATAGTTCTCTTCTGCTTTCTTAGGTAGAGCTTCAATATTCTTTCCACAGTTGGCCCTAAAGTGCTCTTTGTTTGATGTGGCTCTAAGTAAAGCAATATTGTCAACTAAAAAACTCAACTAATCTATGATTTTTTTCAAAGCTTGCTCCAATGAATGAAACCTTACTTTTGTAAGGTCAGTGCCATCAAGTTTATTGTTATTTTCACTGTTGGCCATTACTTTAGATAAGAATCCTTACCTGTTAGCAAGTTCTTTATTTTAATTTCCTTTTTTGAAAGAATACTCTTCTTTTTAGGAAAGAGAAAAAATGAAATATAAGGATAAGACTTATTTATAAGAAGAGAGAAAGGAGTAGAAAAACATTCCTAAGGGATCGGGAGCTTAAATCTTAAAACAAGCGATTGGAAAGAGTTAGAGTAAAGGGTATAGAGAAAAGGACACAACTCTAATGATGTCTATTCAAACAAAAACTAATGAATATTTACAGGGAAAAGATTAGGACACTTTATAGATTCTTTTTAGTTTTGCCTATTTTAGAAAAAGGATTCATGAATGCAATTCTAAAAAGGTCCTTAAGTTTTGTGACCTCATTTGTTAAAAAACACTTTCGTTAGTCACATTAAGCTTAAGTGGGGTAGCCTAATCAACCTCGACCGGTAGTTATACCATAGCACTTGATGCATATACAATGGCCTCCTTGCTAGTATCTTAAGATGGCCTAGGTCTAATCGCATCTACCCTACAATACACGACCCCCCACATCCCAATACGTGTGATATGCAAGATAATAATACAAACAAAAGTTGAGAGTGAATTCTAAGAAAATACAGAGAAAGAAGCTTCGAGTTTATCTTTTCTTTTTTTCTTTTATAACAATGTTGCTTTATTAGCTATTCACCAAACCTTGAAGAATGTATGCAAAAGGATGGGTTTTAGAGGTTCTTAAACTCTATGACCTTATGCGTTTCTAAAAATGGTTCCTTAGTCACATCAAAGTTTAAGTAGGATAGCCTAATCGGCCTTAAACAATGGTTGCCCCACTACGCTCGGAACTTACACAATGGCTCCCTGTATGAAGGTCCTAAGATGGCCCAAGTTTGACCATATCAATCATGCATTCATGGTACAAGAAAGAAATCTACATCCCCCCCTCCCACAAAACAATTAAATACATAAAACTAAGCTTGCAAAAACATTAGTACAGTCATTATACAAATAACAAAGAATGAAAACTAAATTACACTAAGGTGATTTTTAGGGATCAATTTTAATTTTAGAAAGTTAAATGGCTGATATCAGGCAAGTGTACCTATCAGTTTTAACATAACAGATATGAGTCCGAGTCGATCCCTCAGAGACTTTGAGTACTAATATTAACCTTAGCTCTATTATCTAACCGGAAAATCGTGTTGAGTTGAATGGATTAAAAATACTAAAATTAACAAGCTAACTTAATTATGAGACTTGATTAAGCAATTTAGAAAGCAATAAAACTAAGAACGACTTCAAGAAGGTAATAACGTATTTAGGAATTATTTCCCCTAGTGTTTAACATATGACCGCTTAAAATATATTCAATTCAATTTCTATTATTTTTGACCGGAGGGATTCACAATTAAAGTTAATACATTTCTTAAGCATATTAACCCTAATCCTAAATTATTTACCGGAATCTCTTCACTTCGTAATATAACTTAAAATTGCATGAATGTATAATGAATTCCCACACAACCAATCAACTTTCCGGAAGAAACATGTATCTTATCTCTAAGTACATATGTAATTCTCTCCAATTATGTCAAGATCTAATTACACATGTAATTTCTCAATTATCATGCATAATATCATAAATTGGTACTCTAGAAATATCAATTAACAATTAAATAACATAATTGAATCAAGAAAAGAAAGAAACTTTATTAAAAATTATAAATCAACCTAAGAGTCACATGAAACCCCAGGTTCCATAATCCTAAATACACGAATTCTAAGCTATCATAATGAAACTAAAAACGAGTTGCATCAAAAACATAAAATAAAACATGAAAAACCCCTTTGATTGATGAAAAATCTCTCCAATCTCGAAGTTGGTGTTGCTTTCGCCTTTTTCTTCTCCTTCTCCTCAAGTCTCTTCACTTCTCCCGTGTCTCTCCTGTCTTAAAACCCCCATATATCCTTTTATATATGTATTATAAGGATTCTGTTTTCGTCACCAGATATGGCTTGGGACATGGCCATGTCCCCAAGTCGTGTAACTTTCTGACCCTAGCAAATTTTCCTGCATAGACACAGCTTGGGGACACGACCGTGTCCCAAACTGTGTAACTTCAAAACTTCATAACTCATTCATTTGAACTCCAAATTGAGTGAAACTTAATTCCTTTTCTTCGTTTTCAATCCAAGAGCGCGATCAAACCTTGAAATCAAAATTTTACTCAATTAAGTATCAATTTCTTTAAAGAAAACCAAAAATGTAAGGGACATACTATAAAATCACCATATGAAATATGTTTAAAATCAAAGTTATCAATGACTAACCCTCTTGACTTTCCCAATTGAGTTGCCAAGCTGTTGAGCCTAGTTTTTCACCTCTTAGTTTTATAAATTAGATTTCCTTTAAATCAATTAGCATTAAATCCTTACCCATTCAATACTAATCCTTGACTAGGGTTTAAAGAAAAACGATTTAATTTAAAAACATATTGGAGTTGCCACCTGATCAAAATTGGGAAAAATAGTTAAGTTATAACCAATTAGGTGAACTGGTTATAACTTAGCCACTAGTCTATGATAAAATTGATTTTTAAAACAGCTTTTGAAAACTGAAGATCTGGATTTAGGTGTTAGAAATTTTAAACCCTTACGGGTACCATTGACTTTCGAAATTTAACATTAATTTTAAAAATCATTTTTTTTTAATTTCATAAAACTTAATTGTTAATTACTTTAATTGGATAATTTAAGTAATCTAAGAAAAAGGAAAATTAGATTTTTTATTTTTGTCATTGCTCCATAGGTACCTATGTACCTGTTATTTAGGATCAGACGTACGTAGTTATTTTAATGAAAATTTTAATGGGTTGGTATTTAATTCTAAAAAAATATGTCGGATTTATGTTTTTAATTCAATTTGGTTTATTTGAGAAATTTTCTAAAACAAGGTCTTAAATTGGATTTTTTATTTTATATATATATATTTTTAGAAAATTCTAAAATGCCCTATATTTGTAAGGAATCCAATTATATATTTTTTATTTAGAAAACCTGATTTTTCTAAGTATTAAAAAGCAATCTTTATTCCTTAACTTATTTACTTTTTTTTATTTATTATGTATTTTACTTATTTTATTTTTATTAAACTTAAAATATAACTAAATAAACTACTTTTTCTTTTTCTCTCTTTTTTTTTTATTATTACATTTACATTCATGATAAATAAAAACAACAACAACTAAATAATCAATTAAAAAATAAAATAAAAATTAAAAAAGACTTCTGATAAGTTAGGCATAGGGGTTGGACCTAGAACGGGTCGGTCACAGACCCAAGTTAGGTTAAACTCAGGTTAAGTCAAGTCATCTCCAAGCTCTCTAATGGTAGCGGCAAGGTAGTGTGGTTCAAGGTGATTCAGGGGGAATTTTTTTATGGGTGAAAGCAAATTTGTATGTTTTGTATTAGAGATAGTGAGGGTAGGTTCAATGCTAAGGCTTAGGATGGTGGTTTGGCGGTGGTTATGAGTGGTGGTTAGAGGTCGTGCTTAGTCCTTCGGCATGGTGGCAACTAAGTGTGGAGGAGAGGTATGGGTAGGAGTTTTAGGTAGTAAGGAGCTCAGTCATATGGTTAATTTAGGCATAAGGTGGTGTTTCGAGAGTAGATCGCAGTGGTGGCTAAGGTTTGGTAGTGGATGTTCGATAACGTTGCTAGGGGGCATGGTTAGGGGAGAGAACGATCAAGTTTGGAAGCTTGTGAGGTGGGGAAGCTAGTAGGGGTAGTGAGCCATAATGTTAAACTATAGAGAGAAAGATTTGAATATAGAGAGAGAGAGAGAGAAAGTTGCAGTTAGAGAGAGAAAACGAGAGAAAAAAGAGAGAGAGAGCTTATAAGTGTTCGTATGTGGTTGTTAATGTCCTTAAGCCCCTATTTATAAATGGATTTAACTTAATGTCTACAGAAACTCGAAATCGAACTTGAATGGGGACATTCAAATTTCCAATTTTTTCTAATTTTTAGAGCTTGGCTTAACTATGTTAATGTATGAATTTGGACACGTTATTGGTGCTAATTCATAGTATTCGATGTCGTCTTCATGATTTTGCCAATAATTTGGCGAAATCACGAAGAAAAATGAGTAATAAATCAGTTGGAAGTAAGGACACTGGGCAAAGTTCTTGTGAGAAACAATGGGAAATACAGAGAAAGTGTTAGAAAGTTGGGGAAAAAGAAGGAAAAGGGAGAGAAAGAATAGGAAAAGGAGGGGAAAAGGGGTGATGCAGCGTTGACATGGCATTACGTTAGCCGTATTGACTAATCATAGCACGCCACATGTCATCACATGACACGTGGCACCACGTCAGCATATCGTCCAATCCGATGATGCTACGTATCAAGACATGTGGTGCAATTAGATCTTGACACGTGGCATTCCTTGATGTAATAAAAATAAAAAGGCTTGTACATGCCTTCTCCAAGATTTGAATCCTTAATCTTATGCCTAAACCAAATGCCAAGTCCATGTGCTTATCTACCAAGCTATTGGCTTGTGCCTTGTCCAGGTTAGCTTAGGCTATATTCAAATCTAAGCTTAGAACTAACAGTCTGACTTTGAAACTTATTTTAAAATTAAAAAATCTACCCTATTAAATTATTATTTTCTAAAATCTTCTAGTTTTCAATTTTCTAAATTTTTTCAATATTTTTATTTTCTAAATTTCTCAATTTTTTGGGTTTCTTTCTATATTTTCTACTTTTTTTATATTTTTATGCTTTGTCTTATTTTTGCATTTTTTTTATATTTTTCCTAAATTTCCTTATTTTTTGGGCTTTCTTTAATTTCCTATTTTTTGTGTTTTTCCTAATTTAGGACTTATTAAGGAAAAATAAAATAAAATAAAAAAGGAGGCAAAAATTGGGTGCCTAAACCACTCAATCTGGTAAAGTCAATTGAATTAGAGTCAAATGTTTGTGGTTAGTCCAGCAACTCGACTCGAATACTCCTAGGCTGTCTTCTAGAATAAAGCATTGTTGTTGCGTAAGAGTAGATTTGACACATGTGAGGATCTAATAGATAGGTTGGTAGGAGATCACTTTGGCATAAGGATCATCATCTCGGCTTTAGTTTCGAGCTAATATTCTCCACGTGAGTCCATAGAGTCCTTTAGCTCAACTACTAGTGATTGGTTTAGGGGCTTGATTCCCAACATTTTCCTGAAGGTTGGAAAGATTTGCCCTCAAATCGAAAGGAGTTTCGGCTTCTTCTTTTGGGGTATACGTAGGGTCTTCTTCTATTGGTTGGTGAGGGATCAAATCAAATACATTGAAGGTGGAACAAACACCATAGTCATCATGTAACTCGATTTGGTAAGCATTATGGTTGATTTTCTTCAAGACCTTAAATGGACCATTAGTTTGAGGAGATAACTTGTTCTATCTTAAGTTTGGGAATCATTCTTGATTGAGGTATATCCATACTAAATCTCCTAGGTAGAAAGAAACAGTTCAGCAGTCTCGGCTACCAATTTCTTGTTGTCTCTAATTGAATTTGGTGATCTTCTTGGTTATAGAATAGTATAGTTCATGCAATTCTTGGGCTCGATCAACTTCGGATTGACTCTCTTCAGTAGTTGCTGGAGCGCCAACCATATCTAAGGAAATAATAGGATTAAGGCCATAGACAACCTCGAATGAGGTCTTCCTAGTAGTGCTATGGACAATTTAGTTGCATGCGAACTCCACAATTGGTAAGCATAGATCCCAATCCCTCATGTTCTTTCATCCTACAACTCTAAGTAGATTGCTTAGTGTTCTGTTTACCACTTCAGTTCGGCCACCAGTTTAAGGGTGACTACTGGAGTTGAATACAAGTTTGGTTCCAAGTCTTCTCCAAAGAATCTTTCAAAAATAACTCAAAAAATTTATGTCCCAATTTGAGACAATAATTTTTAGTACCCCATGTAGTTGGATAACCTCCTACAAAAATAAATCAGCAATACATAAAGCATCGTTAATCCAATAGCATGGAATGAAGTGTGCCATCTTGCTGAAGCAATCTACTACAACAAAGATAGAATCTTTACCTCTAGATGTCTAAGGCAACCCTCAAACAAAGTCCATGCTAAGGTCGTCCTAAGGTAAGATTGATGTTAGCAATGGCATGTATTCTCCATGGGGTTCTTTCTTCTCCTTAGATTGCTTGCACACTTTACAACTACTAACTACCTTATGGACATCCTTAGCTAAACCTGGCCAGTAAAAGTTCTCCCTCAATAGATTAGCTATCTTAGTCTCTCCAAAGTGACTTGATAATCTACCACTATGAGATTCCTGATCAATAGCTCATGCAAAGAATAGTTTGGTATTCACAACCTTTGGTCTTAAATAAATAGCCTTCCTCAAGATAATATCCCTTGATAGCAATTCCATCCCTATATTATTCTATGATGGGGCTAAAATGAGGATCATGAGCATACTGCTCTATAATGAGTGAGAATCGCAATAATTTAGTTGGCAAAGTAGTCGGCAAGATTTGCCGTCGTGATATAGCGTTAGTGATGCTTCCCTTCTTATGTCGGATGATGTATGAGAAACCTTCTATAAATTACAACCACTTGGCTTGCCTCTTTGAAAGCTTGTTCTAACTTCTTAGATGCTTCAGAGACTCATGGTTCGTATAAATAACAAACTCTCATGGCAACAAATAGTGTTGCCAAACACTAAACACTAAAGGCTCAATAAAGAGAGTACAACTCTTTATCATACACATAATAGGTTAAGGTAAGACCACTAAACTTCTCACTATGATAGGTGACAGGTCGTCACTCCTACATTAAGACAGTGCCAATTCCTACTCCTGATACATCACACTCCAATTCAAAAGGTTTGTCAAAATCTAATGGTAAAAGGACAGGTGCTAAGGTGAGCTTCTCCTTGATCGTCCTAAAGCTTTGCTCAGCTCAATTGTTCCACCTAAACCCTTCATTCTTCTTTGCCAACTTGGTCATGGGGGCAACTATGGTATTGAAATTTTTGATAAATCATCTATGGAAAGAAGGTAGGCCATGAAAGCTTGGAACCTCAATGACATTCTTTAGTGTTAACCACTCAAGAATAACTCGAATCTTCTCCTCATCTACCTAGAGTCCTTCCCCTAACACCACAAACCCTAAGAAAATCACATCTTTCTAGAAGAACATACATTTCTTCACATTTCCATACAACTTTCGAGTTCACAAAATGTCAAATACTTCACAAAGATGTTAAACATGGTCATTTAAGCCAACATTGTATTCCAATATGTCATCAAAGTATATGACCATACATTTTCCAATTAAAGGGCGCATTACATGGTTCATCAACCTCATGAATGTGCATAGCACATTAGTAAGTCCGAGCGGCATAACCAATCGTTCGTAGAATCTATGCTTAGTCTTGAAGCAATCTTCTATTCATCACCCAACCTTATGTGAATTTGGTGGTAACCACTTTATAAATCAATCTTCGAAAATATCTTGGCACCACAAGGCTCATCTAACATGTCATAGAGCTTTGGTATTGGGTATCTGTACTTAACAGTAATTCGGTTGATTACTCAATTGTCGATGTATAATATACCATGAACCATCTTTCTTAGGGACGAGCAGAGTTAGTGCAGCATAAGGACTCATGCTCTCCCTTACGTATCTTTACTCTATGAGTTTGTCCACCTGTCTTTTCAACTTAGCAGCTTGCTTAGGATTCATTCTGTATCCAAGTTGGTTTAGCAGGGTGGCACTTGGCCATAGATAAATATAGTGCTTAATGCTTCAAACTGGAGGCACTCCTTTAGGTAGTTCTTCATAGAACAAATCAGAAAACTTATTTAGTAAGCTTCGAAGTTCATCAGGGATACCCTTTAAATCCCTCATTTCCAACAAACTTCTTATTAATAGAAACATAGTTTCCTTAGCCTTTTCAGTAGCTTAGAGCTCTCTTTAGCTCATCACTAAGGCGTTCTTCTTACTAGCTTAGGTGAGCTGATTGTGGGTTTCATTTGCTTAGGATAGGGTCAAGGTTTGCAACATAATCTTCTTTTCATCATTAATAAAGGCATAGGTGTTCTTATACCCATTGTAAGTAACACGTCAATTGAACAACCAAGGTCATCCTAGTAATAGAAGTGAAGATCCCATAGGGATGACATCACATGCTACTTCATCCCTATACACACTCTTAATACTAAATGGTATGGTCACTTGTTTAGTTAAATGCAAAGCACCCTAATCATGAAGTCAATGCAGCTTTTAAGGTCGGGATGCTTTGAGGCTAGTAGACCCAACCTCTCCACAAATGACTGTGAAACGACATTAGTACAACTTCCCCTATCCACAATGATCTTACACAATTGGCCTTTAATGGTACACTTAGTATAGAACAGATTCTCCCCCCGATCCTCTTTAGAGTTTGACAAGCAACTTAGCACTCACCTCAAGACCAAGGTCATCACTTCTCCTTAGTTAGCATAGACACAAGTCTCCTCTTTCTCTTCGACTTTAGGTTTTCTAGCAATTTCTTCTTTTTTGGGCTCGCTTTTTTCAATGCTATCCACTACATCTCCTCAAAGCACCATGATGCATTGGTTCAGACACTCAATAGCCATATATCTGAAGCCTAAGCATTTAAAACATTTTACCTCACTAGTCTTCCGTCCGAAGGTTTGCCCTTTCTCATATATCCTCTAGGTTAGCTTAACCTTGACTCAACCTATTTGACTGGCTCAACCTTGTTGGCTTTGCTCAACTGTCTTCAGATCAATGATTCTTATCTCCAACCTTATATGGCTTCCTTGGCTTTGCTTAAACAAGTTGGCGTAAAATTGAGGGTCGGGAGAATGTTAGCCCAGGTCAACTCGAAGCACTTCTCCTCTATTTTTCGACCCTCTACACTATCTTTATCACCTCTTCCAAGGTATAAAACCTTTGTACTTCCATGATGTTGCAAATCTTATACTTAAGCCTAGAAATGAGCCTTAATACTGTATGTGCCTCTCATTCTTGCACGTTAGCTTAGATCATCAGCATTTGGAACTCTATGACATAGACAACAATAGATTGGTTTCCTTGGCAAAGCTCCTACAACTTTGCAAACGTATCTTTTAGGTAAGTCTCGGGTACAAATCTAACTCTAAACAACATTTTCATCTCATCCCAAGTTCTAATACCTTGCCGTCCATCTCTTATTCTGGTTGCATTTAGATTTTTCCACCACATAGTGACATTCCTAGTAAACTCCAGTGTAGCAAGTTCAACCTTGATAGCATTTGTATACTCATAACATTTAAACATTTTCTCAACCTTCTCTTCCTACTTCAAGTATTCATCTACATCTCCACTCCCACTAAAGGGCCGAATTTGAATCTTGACATTGTCTAGCCTTCAAGGAAATCGACATCTTTGTCCTTACACTTGGTAATAGTCAACTTCTTCTTCTTTCCTAAACTCTTCAACATCCAACTCCTCACCATCTTTACCAATCTCCTCCAACCCCAGTCTTCGTTTAGCAACTCAGTTTGCTACTCCTCCAGCTTGTTGCAGTTGAATTGGGTGATTGGTTCGATTACCTTGGCCATGGTGTCTCTTAAGAGCATTTTCTAGTAGGTTATGGTGCTGTACACCATGGGGTTGTTGTCTATTAACTTACATTGTTATAACTAGACTCTTAACAAGGTTAGTCAGTCTGTCAAGCTTATCACCAACCGACCCTAGGGTGTTATTACCATTATGACCATAACCAAGTTGAGCACCACAACTCTGGTCATCAATAACATCTTATACACTTGAATCTTACATGGTACAGTTCTTCTCAAATGGATTAACAACTTGCTAACAACTTTAATACTAGATAATCACTTGAACATAACATAAACGAGCTTGCCCTGTTTTTGTAATGAAAAACAGAGTAGGAGTAAAGTAATAATGAAACTACACTTACTTACACTCAAACATACTGTAGCAACTACGAAGGGAACATAGCAACCATCAATAGCAAAGTGAACTAAAACTTCACTACAACTTCACATACTCTCCCGTGAAACCGTACTTTGATACCAGCGAAGCTTATGTATCTTTAGGGTCGAACATATGGAGAAGCACCACAACGAAGCAAACCAAAAACAATAAGGAAAAAGTTAATAATGTTCGGACAGCTATCGAATGGATATGATACATCACTTGATCTTACATAGCCAATAATTCGCTAGATGTGGCACACTAGTTCGAACTAAAGGGTCACTCGCCACTACTCTTTATTAAAGGGAATAGATAAGAGTTGAGGGATAATAAGAACACTAAAGTTGCTTAAGGGGAATAATTTTATATTGATTAGTTGATCGTCTGTATACAAGAAATTAAGGGTTTATTTACCTATCCACTAGGTTGCTTTACATGCATGAAAAAACTAAAGGGTATTCTACAATTAAGTTGCATAAAAACATATTAAAAGGGGTAAAAGGGGAAAAAAATATTCAATACGAAAAAGAAAGATTCATTCTGGAATATTGTGTCAAAAGACACGTGTCGCTTAATGGTTAGATGGGAGAAATATGATACAAAGTAGGTGAAAGCAAAATAACGTTTGCAATAAGGAGCCGACCTAATCTAGATCAATTTAGGAGTCACTCAATTTGGCAAAGAAGTCAGCTGAATTGGAGTCAGATGTTTCTGGTCAATTCGGTAGCTTTGCTCAAATACTCTTAGGCTATCTTTTGGAATAAGGCATCATTATTGGGCAGGAGTAGATTTGACATATATGAGGATGTAATAGATAGGTTGGTAAGAGATCACTTTAGCATAAGGATCCCTATCTTGACTTTAGTTTCGAGCTAATATTCTCTATGTGAGTCCTTGGAGTCCTCTAGCTTGCCTACGATTGATTGGTCCAAGGGCTTGATTCCCATCATGATGTGATAGTTGATTGTGATTAGATAGATTATTAAGTATGAATCATGAGTAGTATGATATGGAGGCAATTTGCCTACAAATTTTGGAAATTGGTGATAAAGGATACAATTGAACCCTGAATGCTTCATTAATGAAAGTGCCTTAGTGGACTTGATTCTTGATTTCAAGAAAATTTAGGCCTTTTAAGATTATGTTTAATAAGACCAAGAAGTTCTAAGAGTTAAGGACTGCCAAGATTTAGATAATGACTATAATATGGTGTAAAGGAAAGTAGGATTAAACATGATGATTCAATTGTAAGGTTATAAAAGTGTTGTATAACTCTTTAGTATAATAAGCAAATCAATGTAGGTTATATGGGTGAATATGGATAACAAGAAAAAGGAAGGGATCATGAATGATGAATTATGGCAAAAGGGGGAAAGCACTTCGATATTATCTATAGATAGGCACAGATTAAGGTGGAAGGCAATGATGGTCGAACTTTTATAGAGAAAATTATCTAAATGATGCTCAAATAAGAATAAAGTATAAGAAAAAAGAGCAAATTGCAGTAGGAGCATAGAGTTGATCGACTATGAATGAGAACTTAAGGAATTGAAATTATAAGTAGGAGTTAAAGCCTTTTTATGAAGTTTGAGGAACTCTTGGAACTATATTAGGCTAGTATTTGTCCACATCTTAGATTGAATTATGCATTTAAGGAGTGTTGCATGTAATAAATTGAGAAGCCTATCCAAAAACCTAACAAAGATATGTACTTATCATATGATTTAGATCCTAGACTCCTAAAAACAACATAAAATGAAGTGAAGAAAGGACTACAAAGGAAATAAAGTGAAAACCCTAACTGGACTTCGAAAATAGGAAAGTATCATACCTTAGTGTGCTATGATGAAGGTCATATACCCATCATAAGATAACTACCAACTACTCAAACTGTGTGAGGAGGATTCTAAGGTTTAACACTTAGCACAAATGTAGTCTCTATACACAAGATAACTATAGGACAATAAGATACTTAGAAAGGTGATCACATAGGACCCTAAAGAATAATTTACATTGATTCCATGATGTAAAATCGATGTGTAAGGCAAAGGATTGATTTATCCTTAAAATAATAAACAAATCATAAAAGCAATAGTTACTCTAATGCTTATGAGTTTGAATACATGGCGTTCCCACAATGAAGTGGACATAACATATGGGAATCAAATGATAACTAATAAATGACCCTATCTAATAAAATGGGAAGTTATGACAATACGAGAACATATAAATGAAATATTGGATGATATGAATAAATGAGTTAGTTAGATGACATTAACTTAGAAAAGCATTGTCTTAACAAAGGTATGACTGCTAGGCATAATCTTGATCCATTGCCAGTGGTGTATGATCAAAGGAGCAAAGACCAATTTTAAGACATTCCAAGATTAATGGAACCTCACATGATGATGCTTATGGAATTTATCGAGGTAAATAAATACTTTGAAGATAAACCAGTTGAGCCAATTGAGATATAAGATTGGTTAGCCTGGATTGAGTAGTCATTTGAATTTTATAACATATCTAAGGACTCAAAGGTGACCTATGGGACTTTCATGCTAAATAAAGATGCAAGAATATGGTAAGACTTCAAGAAAAGAATTATATTTAAACCTACCTATATAATAAACTCCAAGAAGACTTACTCCTTATGCTAAGAAGAAATAGGAACATCTGTAAATACGAATGCAAGATCAAGAGGCTAATGCATCTTACCTATCCAAAACTGAGATAGTGACTCATTCCTCATGGCAAGACTAGACCAAGGGACTCAAGATAAAGTAGAAGGCTTTTAGGTGAAAACTTATGATTAGGTTGTTGAGAAAGAAAGAGTAATAGAGTACACTAGAAGGGAGTTCTCGAAAGGGCAAAATGAGAGAGAAAAGGAAATCTCAAAATCAAGCAAAGAGCCAATAAAACCTAATGGCAAAGGTGATAAAAGGGCAAGTAAGGTATGAGACTTGCAAGTGGATGAACCAATCCTAAAGAAGCCATATCGAGTGAGTTGCTAGAAGTGTAGCTAAGAACATCACTTAAGAGATTGCCGATAATTAAAGGGCAGGTGTTCTTATTATGGAAAGATTGGGCATAAAGTGAAATGGTGTTTTGAGAGAAAGAATGTTATAGTATGCCGTAGGTATGGGAAGCACGGCATGACATCTTTGAGTGTTATCAAAAGTAAACAATTCAAGAGACTACCATGCACTTACCAAGAATACTCTTGTAGGAAGTGTTAGGAGGTGATAATGTTCTTTTGTCAAGATAGCAAAAAGGGGTAAGAAGAAAGGCCTAATTAGTTCTTTGGTGAAGTGTTGCTTTAGATGCCTAGAACTAATTGCAGCTTTTTGAACACTCATGAATCAAAATGTTGTTTCATGCATGCTTATATTGTATTTAGGTTATCTTTGATTTTATCAATGACCATCCATTAAGAAGTAAACTTTTCTAAAGCTTACATAAATATACAATGTAATTCGAAAAGAATGTATGAACATTTTAGAGTATTATAAGAGAGTGATACAAGAATTGAAAACTATGTTATGCATGAATGCCCAATTAAAGAATAAGACTCTAAGTACAAAGTTGAAAAGCAATACCAAAGGGGTATAAAGGTAGTAAAATCTATCATGACCCAAGGGTGGCCTACTCATAGCAGACGCCGTATATCCCATAAAAGACTATAGATTGGTTCCCCTTTCAATCATAGATTCTCTATATAATATACAAGGCTACTATAACTACTAGTTTCCTAAGAGTAATAAGATAAAAGTGATATCATAACATACATATATTTAGATAACATTTAGATCAAAATAGTTACACTATATATAAGATACTGTACTCTAAGTTAAAAGTAAAGTAGCTACACAAGATTCTAATAAAGCTACACATAAGTCTACTTATATATATATATATTTTTTCTCAACACTCAACTTTTTTCCCTCTTGCTTAGGAACCTGTACCAACCTCTAGCATCTTATAGCCAACGACTACAAAAAGGTAGCCTTACAACAACATGCACTATACTAAACCAATATATTCACAAATTAATAACCCCCTTATGGCCTCTTCCTATCTTCATACGATGTGATGGCCGAAATTGATTTATGCAATACATGTCGATGCATGTTCCAATTTAGTTAATAAGTTAAATATAATTAAGTTCGATTATTGTATGACCAGTCAACATCATGACTAGTACAATTCCTATCCAATCTACTATGTATAATGAGCTCGTTATCAATATTTAAAGTAAAATCACAATTCAACAAACAATATCATTTATATGCATATTCTCAATCCCATACAATATCCAATTCATCATGTTATTTAGATTCACTAACTATATACACAAATAAGTATGGAATCATAGAGATTACTCACTCGGTCATCACGTTTCTCAAGCATCATAGTAGTCTTTAAGAAGATCCGAACCTGCATGAGGATCCCCCGATTATTAAAAAATGGAAATGGTAATAAGTAACTAAGTGAACTATTAATCCTAGGTAATTGCTTATCTAAATCTACTTAGGTCTTTTATTAGTTTTCCTTCAATTGAACTCATTAGTTAATCACATATAACATTTTTACCTTATTTTTGATATTCACATGTTTATAATCGATTTTCACCATTTTCGAGCATATGTTTACACGGCGGGATTCGTTTTGAATGTTGTAACTTACATTTTTCAGCATCGTGTAAAAATATTGCAAATTTTATTATTTTGGCTTAATTAATTATAAGCTGTTATTTCAAATTCTTCTTTGCATATTAATGACTTAATAAATACTTAAATTTTTATATTTTGTAATTTTTTCCTATTTTTAAGTTTCTTTTATTACAATTTACTTATTGTTGTTATTTTTAAGATGTAGTACTTATTCAATTCATTTTTACTATTTTACTAATTTTCCAAATAATTAATTATTTTATTATTATTATAACGAATTTTATTAAATTTCATTAAATGATGACATGGTAGCATGGGAAGGTGCTAAGTGTCCTTCTCATGAATTTTCCATATTTTTCTAATTTTTTTATATTTTTTAATTTACTTAATATTTATATAATTATATTTATTACTATATTTTATTAAAATTTTCAAATTAATTTTTTTTCATTTCCTTTGAATTTTACAGCATACATAAAATATATATATATATCTTACTTTATCTAATGATTTAATATTATGGTATTTTACACATACAGTATTTATGTATACTCACATACTTATACATAATATAATATTAGCATATGTATTATCTATGTATATATATATACTTTTATAATTAATTTTCCCTACTTAGTTATACATATTCTCTTATGTAATTTAATAGTATAACACTAAATATACTACATGTGCAATATGCCTATATATATATATATATATATATATATACTTATACAATACATATACCTAAAGTTGTTAAAATCACGATTTTACCCATATGATTATACAAGTTTACGATTTTAGATAGCTTTTCTAAGTTAACTCAAGTGTAAAATCTTTTTCGTATAGAAATTTACGTTTTTAACTGAGTTTACATATAAACTTGGTAAAAACTTATGTTTTTTATAGCATTTACTGATTCTATATATCCAAGTTGAATTGACTAAAAAATTAAAAAAAATACAACTAATCTTTTACAAGCCATCAACTATTAAGGCATTATAACATCTATCTTATTCTATTCCAATTTGTTACCTCTTTCTTTGTCTCTCGATTTCTTATTTTATGTTCATAGCTTTTATCTAAGTTTCAGTTCTAATAACAAAGTCTATAAAAATAACTATATACTTTATTTTATACTATTAATAACTTAAAATGAGTTAAAATATTTGGTTCCCTTTAATTTATAACTTAAAAAAAAATTGGAAAAAAGTTTAGTTTCAACTCTATTTATCTTTCTTCCGAACATGTTAGATTATATATTAAGAATTTTTATAAAATAAAAAAACTCAATTTCTTCATTTTTTAAAAATTTTCATCATGTATTTCATGTCTCTAACGATTGTAGATAGAATCGCGAGTTTGACAATCTTGCATATACCTATATTATATTTGTATTTTTGTACTTTATACATACATATATATATTTGCTTTCCTATTTATATATCTATCCATATGATAAAAATACTTAATATACACACACATATATATAGCCACATATTATACATATACATATATTTATCAGGAAAATAACATATATACTATGAACGTGTATATCTATACATATACACAAATTCTTTTATGCCAAATATTGTATAATTAATTATAATATATATATATATATATATACACATACTAATTTATACATATATAAACACATGTACATATACTCTTTCTTTACAAAATAATAGAAATTCACTATATATTCTTATGATACATATGGAGATCCTATAAAATACTACATGCATGTAAAAGAGTACCTATAACTAATTGTTACAAAATAAATAAAATATACATACTACCTACCTATGCTCTAAATAATTTGATGTGTACCAAATTGGAAAGCCTCCTCTTCTTCTTATGCTTGTTGAAAAGGAAGTGAAATCTTGAGGAAAAGAAGTAGAAAAAAGGGAAACAAAAGAAGGATGTTTGGTGAAGCTTTTTGCCCTTGAAGGTTGAACTTAAAAGTAAAAAGAAAAGACAAGTCAAGGGGAGTTGTAACTGGCCAAGGAAAAAAAAACATAATATAATTTAAATAAAAAGGAGAAGGGAAGATAAGGAATGCATTAAACGTTGATTTGATGGGCTTATCTAATAACTTATCTCATCCCTTTATATTTAGCACGTGGAGAAAAAAATATACACACAATGCAACCAAACAAAATCTAAAAGATTTACATAGCTAGGGAAAAAAAATAAAGGAGGAAAAAGGAAAAGGAAAAAGAAGGAGAAAAGAAGGAAAAAGGGAAAATAAGAATAGAAAAAAAAAATTGGACTTTCCTAAACATCAAAATTATAAATTTATTTATTATGAAATAATATTAAAATTTTATGAAATTTATTAATTATATTGTTGCTTGTTACATTTATAATATTTAGGAGTTATCTCAATGTATTTATTAATAATTTTACGCGATTACACGTATTAATCAATAATTATAATTGTTTAGGGTTTTATTACTATTGAAGTAAATTTATTCATTTTATAAGCTTAAAGTAATAGTTTTAGCATTTTTATTAAGTTTGAGTTCAATCTTGAGCATTTATGCATACATAGAGTTTATAACTTTGTATATGATTTAGATTTTGATCAAAATTCCAGAGTTTTTATTACTTATAATATATTCCAATTCATAGTTTAATGAAATTTTTATCTTATCTAGTCTTGTTGATTCTTGGAGTTGTCTAACACACTTGAATTTAACCTAGGATTTAGGTAAAAAATTTTAGGCGTTTACATCATCCCTTCCTTCAAATAAGTTTTATCCTCAAAACTTGAAAGGCATATTTAGTTTATCAAACAAATACGGATCTCGATGTTTCACGTCGTCTTCTACTTCCTAGGTTGCAGATTCTTCCTTGTGATTTCTCCATAGTACTTTAACATATCTAATCTCTTTGTTCCTTAACTTTTGCACCTTACTATCCATAATTTTAACTAGATGTTCTTCATAAGTCAATTTCCTTTAATCTCACTAATTCCAACTCAATAACTCGACTGGGGTCAAGAATATGTTTTCTTAAAATAGATACATGAAACAGATTATAGATTCCTGATAAGTTAGGCAGTAAAGCCAACTGATAAGCCAAATTCCCGACTTGTTCTAAAATCTTAAAAGGACCTATATACCTTAAGCTCAATTTGCCTTGTGTCTTCATATAATGTATACTTTTAATTGGACTCACTTTAAGATACATATGGTTCCTTACTTAGAATTCCATTTCTCTTCTTTTCAAATCAGCTTAGCTTTTCTATCTATCTTGTGCTTCTTTCATTTTATGTTTAATCACGGCAATCTTTTCAACTACTTTTGTACTAATTTTAGGCCTAAAACTATTTTCTTAACATCATCTCAAAATAATGGTAATATGCACTTCCATCCATATAGCGCTTTATATGGAGGCATCTAAATAGTAGAATGATAACTATTGTTATAAGCAAACTCAATCAATGGTAGATGAGTGTCTCAATTCCCTTTAAATTCAATGGTACAATCCCTTAACATATCTTCTAAGATTTATATAGTTCTCTCCGTCTATCCATCAATTTAAGGGTAGTATGCTATATTAAACTGCAACTTCGTCCCCATAACCTTCTATAGATTTATCGAAAATTTTGATACAAATCAGAGATCTCTGTTTGACACAATTCCTACTGGTGCATCATATAATCTCACTATTTCCTTTATATAAACTCGAGCCAGCTTTTCTAAAGAGAAGGTCATATTGATTGGCATAAAGTGTGTTAACTTAGTGAGTCAATCAACAAGGACCTAAATTGCATCACATCCAGCAGCTGTTCTTAGTAAACTACTTACAAAATCCATAGATATCTGATCCCATTTCCATTCAAGAATAGGTAGTGGTTGTAATAACTTACTAGGTCATTGATATTCAACTTTTATTCTTTGGCAAGTCTCGCATTTTGAGACAAAGTCAACAACAACTTGCTTCATTCCATTCCACCAAAAGTTTCTTCTCAAATCTTGGTACATTTTCATTCCTCCAAAATGAACGGTATAGCTAGAGGAATGAGCTTCATTTAAAATCTCTTTTTAGAGTTCTGGATCATCAAGTACACATAACCTGTCATTCATCCACAATGCTCCATGTTCATCTGTTTTGAAATTAGTATACTTGCCAATTGCCATCTCTTCTTGTAATTGCTTCAAAGAAGGATCATTCTATTATGCTCTTCGAATTTTTTCCATCAAAGTTAGCTCAACTATTATATTTCACAATTCAGCATCAACTACGTGCTATGTGAATTCTAAATTTAATTTTTCAAATTCTTTAATTAGCTCTTTTTGCTCCATAAGAAGAGATGTAACTTCAACATGATTCTATCTACTTAACTCTTCGACCACCACATTTACTTTGCCAAGATAGTAATTTATTCCCAAATCATAATCCTTAATCAATTTGAGCCATCTCCTTTATCTCATGTTTAATTCCTTTTGTGTAAATAAATACTTAAGGCTCTTATGATCTGTATATATTTCACATCTCTGCCCATACAAGTAATGTCGCCACATCTTGAGTACAAACACCGCTAGTGTAAGTTCTAGATCATGTGCTGGATAATTTTGTTCATGTGGCTTCAATTGTTTAAAAGCATAAGCAATCAACTTTCCATTTTGCATTAGTATATAACCTAACCCATTCTTAGAACCATTGTTGTATATAGTAAAAGGCTTGTTACTATTAGGTAACACAAGTATCAGAGTAGATACTAACCTCTTTTTCAGTTCTTGAAAACTTCTCTCTTGCTTCTCTATCCATTTAAACTTCACACTCTTTTGTGTCAACTAAGTAAAGAGGTCATGAGATCTTTGAAAAATCCTTAACAAATTTCCTATAGTACCCAGCTAATCCAGGAAAACTTCAGATTTCAGTTATTGTTTCTAGTCTTTTCCATTCCACAATAGCCTTAATCTTTTCTAGGTCTACGAAGATACCTTCACCTATGATCACATGTCTAAGGAAAGATATTTCCTTCAGCCAAAAGTCACATTTGGACAATTTTGCATGTAACTTATGTTCTCATAATGTCTACAATATTGTCCTTAAATGCTCCTCATGTTGTTCAGATGTGGTAGAATACACCAAAATATCATTAATGAATACAATTACTCATTTATCCAATAACGATTTGAACACACGATTTAGCAAATCCATAAATGCAATAGGTGCATTCGTCAAACTGAATGGCAATACAAGAAACTCATAATGACCATATCATGTTTGGAAAGCTATCTTTGGTACATCTTTAGGCTTGATTCTCAATTGATTATATCCTGACCTCAAATCAATTCTGGAAAAGATACATACACCTTGGAACTAATCAAATGAGTCATCAATCCGTGGGAGTAGGTATTTATTCTTGATGGTTACTTTGTTCAATTCTCTATAATCGATGAAAAGTTGCAATGATCTATCCTTTTTCTTAATGAACAGTACTAGTGCACCTTATGGTGAGACACTTGGTCTTATAAACCCTTGATTCGACAATTCTTGTAATCGTTTTTCCAACTCTTTTAGCTCAATCGAAGCCATTCTATAAGGGGGCTTTGCAATTGGTTCTATCCCTAGTACCACATCAATAACAAAGTCAATTTCTCTTTTTAGTGGTAATCTAGGTAACTCTTTAGGAAATACATCAAGAAACTTGTTTACTACTAGTATTTCCTCTAAAGTCGGCTTCTTTTGATCAGTTTACATTGCGTTCAATAAACTATCGTCAATGATTAATTCCATAGCACTAAATTCTTGTATGCCTACCACAATAAAACCCCTTTTAAATTCAGCTTTCATTCCATCGGAAGCTTCAAACATTATTCTCTTTTCTTGACAATCCACATTGGCTTTAACATCAGTCATCCAATTCATTCCTAATATGGCATCATACTCATCTATATCCAAAAGAATCATATTAGTTTTACTATCAAAATCCTGAATCTTCAATGGGCATTCTTTTACCATCTCTTTTGTAACCACAATATTTCCAGTAGGACTTTTCACCCTAAGACTAGTTTCCATAGCATTAGTAGTCAAGTCTATTTGTTTTATCACTTTAGGTGATATAAAGGAATGTGTGGCTCTAGTATTGAACAACGTATAGACGAAATGTTCATCTATATTGACATTCCATAAATTATAATAAGAAAGTTTACTTTTACACTTTTATTGTCATAAACTTATTCTCTTAATTGTAAACATTTATTTCCATTCTATTATAACTTCATACTACTTACTATAATCTCAATAATGCATAGTAAATAATTAGAAACACATATCTGCAATAAGTTCAGCTCTCACAAATTCTTCGGTTTCGCCAAAATCTTCCATTTCTTCTCCTAGAATATCCTCATAAACCCAATCACTTTCTAAATTATATACTTGGGCAATGTTAGCTATAGTTGAATGAATGTTTCCCAAAGCTGGTCCTCTAACCGCTTTTCCTATTCCAAGATGTCTAACAGCTAGTGGTGGTTATTTTGTAACTTAAGTAATGATAGCTGTGCGTTGTAGACATGCAATGGAGAAATGTCCAACTTTGTTGCAAATGAAACATGTAACAATATTCTTATTTAGGCAATCTATCAACCGATGTGAACTTTCACCATAGAAGAAGCATTTTCCTTGTAGTTGCAGACAGTCTCTAAAATAGTGGCTTCCTTTACACTTCTAACATCTAATAGCTCCACCAGTATTCTTCCACTGAATAAGATTTTGAGGTCTCATAACCCTTCTAATTTTACTACTACTATTACTTCTTGGTCCTTCCAAAAGTTGTTTACCAAACACATTGACCCTACGTTTGCCAATTTCTTCGCTTTATCTCTTCACAGTGTCCAATACTCTAGCTTTTTCAACCATATCGACAAAATTCCTTGGTTCAAGTTCCAACAATCTTCTTTTCATTTCAAAATCCAATCCTAGAGAAAATGTCTGCATCTTCAATCAATCACTAGTTTGATATTCTAGTGGTGCAAACTACAGTAATCTATTGAATTTAGATTTGTACTACTCCACAGTACGAGTTACTTTCACGATATCTAGTAAATTCTCACTATATCTTATCCTTAAGCTTCCAGGAAAATAATAAGCCAGAAACTCACATTTGAAGTCTTCCTAAGTAATCAGGGCTCTCAAACTTCTTTGCTTTGACTCCCACCAAGTTCGTGCCTGCATCTTTAACAAATAAGTACCATAAGTGAGCCAAAGGTGTGGTGGTACCTCGAAAGCTTCAAATGATCTCTCCACTTAATTCAACCAGTCCTTAACCTCATCTAGTCGACTAGCATGACCCTCAAAATATTTGTTATAGCAAATAAATGTAAGCAACATACTGTACTACTGTCTAAGATTAGGGAGTGCTAGAGGCATAATTCCTACTTGATCCACTAGTAAGGGAGGAAGAGGTGGTGGTAAGGGCACTTCCTTATTAGCAATTGGTGGTGGTGCTTATGTAGATGGGGTATATTCTCTAGCCAAAAATACTCTCAATAATTCATTTTGTGCATTAATTATAGCTAATATCTCATCAGTATGATCTTACTGCACATATAGTTCCTCTTCATGAGCAGGTAGGGCCCTAATTAAGGGTCTCTGTCCATGCTTATTATGACTAAGAAATTTACTTCCAATGTTCAGTTAAAAACATTTAACTACAATTAATTAAGTTTACTATTCATTAAATAAAGTGAAAGCAAACATAACTTATACAATACTTATAGAAAGTAAGTTGTAACTTTCATTTCTTGTAGGCAAAATGAGGTTATACCCATACAACTACATATACCTAGATCAAAAGACAAAGTTTCTAAAGTATAGTAAAGTCTCTCATAATATATTACTTCCACCATACCAAACTCTCAAATACATCGTAACCTTACTACAAGAAAACACTTATAATACAAAATGATCATGTATGGTCCTAGAATCTACAATAAGAAAGAACATGTATAATCACTCTGAAGTCATGTAGCAACTCCGCATCATAACTATACAAAGATTGTCCATTGTATCCATCATGGACGAGACGATGGTCCACCTTAAGATCACCTTGGGGCATAAAATCTAGAACAGTAAAAGTAGATTCAATGCTGAAGTACACTCCTGACCTTTCATTGGGAACCTGTCAAGCCCATTCTTGAGGTAACAAAAAATCCATAGGATCTAGGTAAATGATAAGCATATCAATAGGATCGCTTCCTACAATAACCTTAGGTAAAAGTCCAAGATCCACTTGATAGTATTCAAACTTCGAGGCTAAGGGTAACTCTCTAAGAGGCTCAAAATATATCACCAGAGCTCCTGACCCAATCTCTAGTCCAACTCCAAGTACCTCATCCATCTCAGGTGAATTAAAACACCTTTCCATGTCAACCTAGTAGTCTACCATTACTCTAGAGTTACCTTGACCAACAATCCTCATGTGATTACCCCATCGATCTATAGCTAAGGTAACTCTACATCCTACATCCTACTATAAAGTGAATGAAGGGTCTTCTAATGTAGGCTCAACACAGACTAGGAACACTAACTCTTATGGGTAACTAGGATTCTCTTTTGATTCCAACAAATACATCATTTCTTCATTCACAAGCATCTCTCCTGGAAAATGAATACTCCAATGGTTCCTTCTATCTTGCTAGTGACCATTTAGTCCATAACCCCGAGTGATGAAAACTTTAGGTAAAGTGTATAGACTACCTACCAAAGCTAGATCTTCATAGAGGATCTGTAAACGACGTCGATAATCATACGATGTCTCTCTAGGTTGTTGACTAAACAAGACCACCCACCTAGTCATCAAGTGTAATTTTGACTCCTAAACCAACAAGGCACAACCATTAAGGTTTAATATCAAACTCAATAATTTAGACATTAAAGCTTAAATACTTAACTCACTTCTACTCCTATACAACCTCATTAGGTATGTTGTCCTAATGTCTAGGGTCAGTATTTTATTTGTCCTATTTATATTTATGCTCTAATATCACACTATCTATCATAACCCAATGGTGGCCTAGTTGTAGTAAATGTCGTATATTGCATAAAAAACCCTAGATTGGTTCCCCTTTCAACCATGAATTATTCATACGATATACAAGCCTACTACAACTATTAGTTTCTTGAGAGCAATTAGATAAAAGTGAAATCATAACACACATATATTTTAATAAAGTGAAATCAAAATAGCTACACTACATATAAGATACCATACTCTAAGTTTAAAGTAAAGTAGCTACACAAGATTCTAATAAAGTTACACAAAAGTCTATGTATATATATTTTCTCAACGATCAACTTTTTTCTCTCTTGCCTAGGAACCCGCACCAACCTCTAGTATCTAGCGGCTACAAAAAGGTAACCATGCAATAAAAGTCTATAAAAGTACAAGCTAAACAACTTAGTGAGTGAATCTCTCAACCACACCGACAAGCAAGTTATACGTACATTAAATCAAGCATATGAATGCATGAACAAGTTGAATGTCAATTAAATATGTACAGTTAACTAGATACTGTATGCAACTTAAATTTAACGTCCTCCAAAATCAAGGTTGGAATATATATGACACCAATTAAATTCGCGTATTATACTAGAACTTACCTTACTACAAAACACCGTGTTTTGTATTCGAGTAATTTAAACCATTTATTTTAATCAAAAATCAAGTTCTAAATATAATTGTGAGTAAGCCCCCGTAATCCATACTTACCTTTAAATGGAGGCCTCTAAACTTAACCTTAAGCCAAGCGGTTGGCACCTCCAATGTCCAATGTTCCTGTAAGCCAAGGTAAGGTTATATTGTATGTGTGTACCATACTAAACCCTCATATTCACAAATTAACAAACCCCGTATGGCCTCTCCCTACCTCTGCATGATGCGACGGTCGAAATTGATTTATATAATGCATGTTGATGCATGTTCCAAATTACTTAATAAGTTAAATATATTTTAAGTTTGATTGTTGTATGATTAGTCAATATCACAATCAATACAATTCCTATCTAATCTATTATGCACAACTAGCTCATTATTAATATTTAAAGTAAATTCATAATTTAACAAACAAGATCATTCACATGCATATTCTTAACTCCACATAATATCCAATTCACTATATTATTTAGATTCGCTAACTACACACACAAATAAGCATGGAATCATGGAGATTACTCACTCAGCTATGATGTTTCTCAAGCATCATAGTAGTCCTTAGGAAGATTTGAACTCGCATTAGGATCACTCGATTATTAGAAAATGGAAACGGTAGTAAGTAACTGAGTCAACTAGTTATCCTAGGTAATTGCTTATTTAAATCTATTTATGTTTTCTGTTAGTTTTCCTCTAATTGAACTCTCTTTGGTTAATCACATATAACATTTTTGTCATACTTTTGATATTCACATGTTTATAATCGATTTTCACTGTTTTTGAGTGTACGTTTACACGGTAAGGTCCGTTTTGGACGTTGTAACTTACATTTTTTAACATGAAGTAAAAATATTACAAATTTTATTATTTTGGCTTAATTAATTATAAGTTGTTATTTCAAATTCTTCTTTGCATATTAATGACTTAATAAATACTTAAATTTTTATATTTTGTAGTTTTCTTTCTATTTTTAAGTCTCTTTTATTACAATTTACTTATTTTTGTTATTTTTAAGATGTAGTACTTATTCAATTCATTTTTACTATTTTACTAATTTTCCAAATAATTAATTATTTTATTATTATTATTATGATGAGTTTTATTATATTTCATTAAATTTAACGTAGCAACATAGGAAGGTGCCATGTATCCTTCTCATGAATTTTTCATATTTTTCTAATATTTTTCCTATTTTGTAATTTACTTCATATTTATATAATTATATTTATTACTATATTTTATTAAATTTTTCAAATTAATTGTTTTTCATTTCCTTTGAATCACATGGCATACATAATATATATACATATATATACTTAATATTATGGTATTTTACACATATAGTATTTATGTATACTCACATACTTATACATAATGTACTATTAGCATATGTATTTTTATAAATATATATATTTACTTTTGTAATTAATTTTCCTCACTTAGTTATACATATACTCTTATGTAATTTAATAGTATAACACTAAATATATTACATGTGCTATACACCTATATATATATATACCTATACGACACATATACATATATTATACTTATATTTTTGTACTTTATACATATGCGTATATATATTCAACTTCCTATTTATATATATATATATATATATATAGTAAAAATACTTAATATACACACACACATATATACAGCCACATATTATACATATATATACATATTTATCAAGAAAATAATATATATACTATGAACATGTATATCGATACATATACACAAATTCTTTCATGCCTAATATTGTATAATTAATTATCAGAATATATACACATACTAATTTATACATATATAAACACATGTACATATACTCTTTCATTACAAAAATAATAGAATACATATAAATTCACTATATATTCTTATGATACATATGGAGATCCTATAAAATACATGCATGTAAAAGAGTACCTATAACTAATTGTTACAAAATAAATAAAATATACATACTACCTACCTATGCTCTAAATAATTTGATGTGTATCAAATTGGAAAGCCTCCTTTTCTTCTTATGCCTATTAAAAAGTAAGTGAAATCTTGAGGAAAAGAAGTAGAAAAAAGGGAAAAGGAAGAAGGATGTTCGGTGAAGTTATTTGCCCTTTGAAGGTTAAATTTGAAAGAAAAATGAAAAGACAAGTCAAGTGGAGTTGTAACTGGCTAAGGAAAAAAGAAAACATTATATAATCTAAATAAAAAGGAGAAGGGAAGATAAGGAATGCATTAAATGTTGATTTGATGGGCTTATCTAACAACTTATTTCATCCCTTTATATTTAGCGCATAAAGAAACAAATATACACACAAGAGGTGGAAAAAAGAAAAGGAAAAAGAAGGAGAAAAGAAGAAAAAGGAAAAATAAGAATAGAAAAAAAAATTAGACTTTTCTAAACGTAAAAATTATAAATTTAGTAATTATGAAATAATATTAAAATTTTATAAAATTTATTAATTATATTGTTACCCATTATATTTATAATATTTAGGAATTATCTCAATGTATTCGTTAACAATTTTACATGATTACGCGTATTAATCAATAATTATAATCGTTTAGGATTTTATTACTATTGGAGTAAATTTATTTATTTTATAAGTTTAAATTCATAATTTTAAGGTTTTTATCAAATTCGAGTTCAATCTCAAGTATTTACACGTACATCAAGTTTATGGTTTTTGTACGCGATTTAGGTTTTAATTGAAATTCTAAAGTTTTTGTTACTTATAATATATTCCAATTCATAGTTTAATGAAAATTTTATCTTATCTAATCTTATTGATTGTTACAGTTATTTAACACACTTGAATTGAATCTAGGATTTAGATAAAAAAATTTGAGGGGTTTACAAAATCATTATATTCAAGTTTAGGAATGAAATATTTTGTAAGGAAAGAAGAATATAAATCCTACAAATTTTGTGTTCTAGATGTGCAATCAAACTCTAGTATATATAGATATTTCCTAGAGTCTACGGAGACAAAAGCTATTAAAACTGATAAAAATTTTACCTTAAAACCCTAAAATGAATTCAAGAGCCCTAAATTAAGGTTTGGAAACCCTAATTACATACGAAAACCCTAAACCCCAAATATGTGTAACCTTAAATTTAAACTACAATTCAAGTAAAAACCCTAAAATCTAAATCCTAGAATAGCAAAACCCTAATTCGATAAAATTATCGCTAAGTAAGTAGAATTAGGTAAAATCACTAACAAAGGAGTAGAGATGATTTAAAATATAATAAATAATTTAATTAAGTCAATTAAATTAATAAATTATTAATACCACAATTTAACTCCTAAACACATGCAAATGGTGCTATACCCCCATACATGTACATGTATTCTCATAAACATCACATTATACATTATACTACATAATACACAAGTACTTTTACTAGACTTTTTTTTTCTTTCTTAATGTGATTTAAGCTAAACAAGCTTCCTTATTTCCTCCCTAAATCAAGGATTACCAAGTGAACCTATGCTTTGAAAATTTGACCAAGTACAAATCAAATTACCCTCCTTCTCCTAGGCAGGCTCGAACACATTGAGTACATCCTATACATGTATCATAAATCTTAACTGAATGTGACATTAGATCCTCATACGGCTCCTCCAAGGCCACCAATAAATCTAAGGATCGGTTGATCACTAAAGCAAGCTCCCTATCCCCTTTTATCGTCTTTTCTTTTTTTCATTTTCTCATAATTAAACACTTAAACACACTCCACATTCCATTCTCCATTGAATTGATACCCCATTCCCTCTCTTACTATTTCATTTTCTTCCTTTTCCTCAATTCATTTTTAATACTTTATCATATACCAACTTTAGTATATCTTAACTCCGTCTCTCAACCAACATTTAAACCACCAAGTGGAGTTCTTGAGAAGTCCTTGGACAAGTAAAAACAAGAAGTTGAAGACATAACAAGGCCTCTTAGAAACCGCCACTTCAAGTGCATTCGAGAATAAGGCCTAATATTTTTTTTTTTCTTTATGTACATTTCTTCTATGTATTTTTTTTAATTCTTTATGTCCCAACTTATCATGTGTATTTTCCTTATTTTTTACTGTATCAAGAAAAGCAAATTTACTCACATTGGGAATATGTATGTATACAAAAACATGATTACATGTACATGACTATAAATGAAAGGAGTATATATATATATATATATATAATATTATGAATAATGCATTTTCTTAGAAATTTAACAAAAATTTGTTTAAGATATATGTATTTAGGGGTGGAACGAAATATGCACATGGTGATTTCTTCGGCATATTTTCATTTTCTACTCAAAATAATAACATATAATATAAAGTATATATATATACATAAACTTTCTTAAAAATCTAACAATAAGATGTAAAATAAATATATACACATGTATATGTATACAGACTGAAATACATGTATATGTATTCTTGAGGTATTTTCCTTTACTTGGTTCCTCTTACAAGAATATTGACATATTGTGTAATATCACTACACTATCATTTGTCAAATATGTAGATTTAGCAAAAATTGGAGAAAATTATTTAAGACAACCCTAACAAAACCCTTGACATGCTTAAAAATTTGGACTATGATTTTATTTTTCCTTAGAAAATAACATTGAGAATTTAATTTAGGTAGATTACAATAGTTAAATAGATTAATTACAAATTAGGGCTCAAATATCAAATTAATAAAATTGGGCCAAAATTTCAACTTTCAAACCCTAGAAGCTTACGGGTCAAACCTATATATGGAGGAAAAATACATACAAATTTTTTATTTAATTAAAATTTAGGTAAAAGTTAAGCCCATTGATTTTTGAATTGCAAAAATAGGAGAAAAGCCCATTTAAGGCAGAAACAAAGATGTTTTGGACCATAGAGAGGACAAATAAGAAAATTGTAAAATTTAATAAATTATTTTAGACCTAATTAAAGTTTAAGAAGGCCCATTAGTTATTAAGAAAAACTTGATTTAAGTTTAAGTACAAAATGAGCATAAAAAAGCCATTCGAAAAATCTAAATTTAAAAATTTGGCCTAATAAGAATAAACTTATAAAAGTTAGGCCCACACAAATTTTAGTCCCAACAATTAAGTTACATAAAGCCAATTTAAGAAACTTTATAAGAAAAGCCTACAATAAGTGAATATGAAGTGAATCGATCCAAATTTAATAAAAATTCGAGACTGACAAGGCCTACAATTGAAAATATGGATCCTAACTCCCAAAATAAACATTGCTAAGTGAAAGTGCATTTGAAGACGATTAAGATTAATTATAAGATCATAAAAATTAGATTTAAAAGGAAAAATTTATATACGATTAAAAAAATACTTGGAATTAGGAATTAGGAGTAAATTAGATAAGATAATTAAATAGTTAATTTGGTAGCTATATAGGTATTTTGGTCTAATAATTAGGTACATAAAATAATAGAATACATCCCATGTAGACTTAACATTAATTTATATGAGGCCGGGATTGAAGAAAATATGAGAATAGCGCATAAATTGTGAAATCAAGATAATCAAGCCAACTATAGTGAAAGTCATTATATACCTAGTTGCTATAGAAAATGCAAGTCTCATCTTCCAAAATGAACCTTACTATTGAAAAGTACGCTTGAAACCATTGGAAAATGACTATAAGATCATAAATGGCATTACAACAATTGAGGCCTTTTAGGGGGTAGGGGTGGTGGGGTTAAAACCATCCTCATAAAATAGCTAATAGAGCGGTTAAAATATTAGAGTAGTCACAATGTGTGCCCTGTAGGTAAGATGCTTTTATAGGTTGTAAAGGTGGATAAAACTGCCTTCATAAATCATTGTCCTCATATAATATTGTTAAGGGGGTTAAACCCACCCTCAAAACCTTATAAAATATATCTACCAACACATTTACAAGGACACATGTAACTGCCCTTAAAAGTGTCATAGTGGTCTTAACCACCCTATAATGTATTTATCAAGGCAATTGTAACCATCCTATAAAACCTATTTTTTTTTATATGCCCATCTTTATTAGGGTGCAAATTACCACCCTATAAGGGTTCCTTCTTTTTTTCTATTTTCCAAATATTCTCATCTTTTGTCAAATTTTAATGTTAAAAATACATAAATAGTTATGAACCAATAGAAGAACCCTATTATAAACCAAAACAACTAAATCAAATAAAAGACAATCTTGTAACATTGAATTACAATTAGAATATCTTCCATTGCTATCCTTAGAGCATCATATTGTCAAGACAAAATATTCAAAACATCAAATTGATAATACAAAGTACTATGAAATATTTGTTTTAATACAATTCCAAAAACCTTAAACATTTCATTTCATCATAAAGACAAATACCAAAACACAGTTACTCAAAAATCTCCAATCTTTATTTATCCTCTAGATGACTATCTTTCAAATATCACCATCTTCCTCAACCTACAGATAGAAAGCCAATGCATATATTTTTGTTAAAACAATGTTGTATTACCAATTTTAAATTTGACCAAAACAAAAATTAAAAAAAAAAAAAAAAGAGTTACTTACATGAGGTAGTAGCCAAGCAATTAGAATGCTAATAGAATCTCCAATTGTCTTTATCAAATTGTATGGTCTAAGAAGACATTCATTGTTCTTTATACGCAAACAAATAAAAACTTCACACCAATTAGGATCTAATGCTTATCCTCTTACTTGCCATAATGGATCAATTTTTTGGACTATTTCCTTTGTAATTTTTTCTCCAGTAAATATACCTTTCAAAACAACAAAACTCCCCTCCTACCAAGAAAAAAAAATGCATAAATACAATATAATAATGATTGCCGCTATACATAGAAAACCAAACTTTTCTATTTAATGGTCAAAATTACAAAAATGCAACAAAGACAATGACTTCTAAAGAAAGGAAACTAGTACATTTGTTTAATTAATAGGAACATAAAGACATAACAACTTTTATTATTCTATTCACAATTTAACATGGGAATCACTTGTAGTAAGCAACTACAACATAATTCATCAAATTTCAAAGCATTAAAGTAGCAATTTCATGAAAAAAAAAAAAGAGATATTATCCAATTCAATCATATGAAAAATCTTTTAAATGAAGCTTCTCTCTACATTAAATATATACATAATATCTACAAACATCATCTTGTCAAACCAAGTTGCCTCCTCTTTATTACTTGAGATTAATTGCTAAATCACATCTCCAACATCCCTCTCCAGTCTTCTATAACTACATA
This sequence comes from Lumnitzera littorea, assembly GCA_024138015.1. Lineage (NCBI taxonomy): Eukaryota > Viridiplantae > Streptophyta > Magnoliopsida > Myrtales > Combretaceae > Lumnitzera > Lumnitzera littorea. Next base: position 99,126,819 of record JAMXBB010000006.1, on the reverse strand, counting down.
TGTTTATTACATAACAGTAGACAAGTTATTTTCTTTCTGATTTAATAGTAACAATATCTATACTAACAACTTTCATCATTCCTCTTGTTTACATTATTTTCCCCAACCTTACCTACTTTAGCTAAGCATAAGTTGGATTGATTTATATACATAGATAACAAATTTAAAAAAAAATGTACTAACAGATTAAGTAACATACTTGCATTGGTAGTCACTTAAAATTTGGTGTTGGGGGTATATGCTCAATATTTTTTATTGGAGGTCTATACTTCGAATTAGATGTCTATGATGAATACTTGGCATGGATGGTGCTTCATCTGAACTTAGCATAAATGGGGGGATCAAAAGACTATTTAAAGGCTAGGATGAGTTACTATCTTGGTTCAAAAGTTGCCTTAAAAGAGGCCTCACCTCACGCATTTCTTGTTTCATACTACATTCATAAGTCATTAAAATGAAATCATTTCATTCATGCTAACTATGAAAAATTTTATATGCTTCCATATAAGACCTTATTCACAATAGAATGTACATAACCTATGGATGGATAGATATTTAAACATGCTAAATAAATGGCTAATATGTGCCTTAGAGACACTTGCTAAAAAATATCAAATAAAGAAATATTTTACTTTTTAATGCACTAACTTTTCTTATAAATATGTAATCAATGTTTAAAATATGAGAAGTTTCTTTTCCTAATGCTTTATGGATCTTAGTAGAAGCTATGTGAAGTTTAGTTTAACAATTAGGCCATGTATAGCACTATATGAATAGATTAGTAATATTTAGTAATAGGTGTTATTTAGATCAATACATTCTTATGCCGTTGTCCTTGGTGGTTCAACTCAGCTTTGTTTAATGTGACATCTCTCTTAATTGTTTTGTATCAAGACACTATGTACAAACATGAGACTCTCTACTTGGAACTGAGTGGAAGGGATTATGACTATTAGTTCTATTCTTCATAGTTCTTATCACAAATTTGAGCTGATAAAACATCTCTCCAAGAGGGATTTTTTCCATATATAATAAATAACATAACAAAATCTAATAATATAAATAACTCCACATTGGAACCAATGATTGCTGAAGCCTCAGTCACTTGGTCCCACTCACTTCATGCAAGAAATATTTAGAAGAGTTAAAGTAAGGTTCCCTTCATAATCAATAAAATATATAAAAAGAGTAGGCAATGGTAGTATTCCAACAAAACGTGGATTACTTGATTAAAGCCCTATAATGGCTAAATAATGTAGACCATATATGCAATAAAACACATGGCACTATTTATATACATGAATGAGTGACAACACACACAAAATACAAATGGCAACTTAAAGCAAAGAGAGTTGCAGATTAGATATGACAAATTGTGCATAAGGTTTGTCTTTATGTAATAAGACAACTTCATTTCCAATAGATCTAACATAATAATTTTTAGCAATATAACCAAACGTAAAGCAACAATTACTATGGTTGCTAGAATCATTTACTCTAGTTCAAACTAATGGTCTAAGGGGAAGAAAACAAAAGAGCCAAGATGATGTGAACTATGACTAAGAACAAATAAGGCCGGTCACCAGATGGGTTCAAGCTTGCAGAAAACTCAAAAAGGGTTAATGAGGAAAGGTATGAAAGGGATAAAAATGATGAATGAAATAGTAAGTAAGAACCCACAAACAGCTCTAAAAGATATGACGCACTAAAAAAACTTTTGAGGACTCACTGTATAATTCAATATGACGTACGAATTGGTCCAATAAGGTTATTCGCCACCTAACCTTGTTTAAGGGTAAGGATAAGAGTGATATTGAAAGTAAACAAGTGCTATTTATGCAAGGAAGAAAATACTCAAGTATATTAAAGGTAATCTAATCTTATAGCTATAAGTATAAGAATATTTATATTCGTAAGTTAGGGTAACTTACCCAAAGGGGAAAAGACAATAAGGACACATCTTGAAGGAGCAATGTAAACAAGACAAAAAGGTAAAAATGAATATATAAGGAAAATAATCATTGATGTTACAAATTCTACATATGACACTGTACACGTGGCGATGCTACATTGGTGAGGTTGTTAGGAGATGCAGATAAAAAGTATGGATAGATGGCTTTGTCCAAGCAGGGATGGCTTAGTCATCCGATCTCTCTCTTAGCTTCTCGATAAGGAAGATGCCAAGTAATTAGTCGATTCGGTAATAGAAAGTAATCGTCAACTCAACATACTACAAAATAATAGGTGGTCATACGGTACGACATTAGAGGTGACTTAGTAAGAAAGTACTCGACCTCGGTAAAGGTTGATTGGAACATAAGGATTCGTTGTATTAGCCCTTCTAGTCATCGGGCTCAATTGCGGGTCAGGGGCTCCATAGCTTGATTCCTATCATTATACTTGGTCAACAAAGACACTTGTCTTTTTCTTGTTTTGGATTACTTAACGCATGTTGCCCATTTGGCTTTTCCATCTACTTTGGCTCCTAAAAGACTTGCATGCCATATTAAGACATGTAGAATTTTTCATACTATAAGCTTGTGATTAGGTTTATGATATTTTCATGTTAAATAATATTGAAATCACTACTGCAATTTTATGCATTTTTTCAATTTATAAATAAAGTTTGAAATTATTATATCTAATTGAATTTTTATTTACTAGCTATTACATGTAAAATACAAAGCTATCAAGTGACCTCGTTCATTTTCAAAATTATAACATGATAATGAGTCCTTTCTCAAAAAGTATAGATGTAGATAACAAAATGTAACGTAGTGAATTTAACATGTTAAAACTTCAATCAAATATAATATCAAGATTAATCTTTAAACTTCTTTGAAGTTTAAATGATGATTTTTACACTATCCATCTTAATTTGGCATAAACGAAGGTAGAGGCAATATAGATAGAAAAATTAAGTTGAGTGTACATGCTTATAAATAGAAAACTTGAAGGGTTGGTCTTTCTCTTTTTCCTACTCCAACTTCAAAATCTCTTGCAAAAAAAAAAAAAAAAAAAGAATAATCAATACATGCTTGAAACAAGCCTTGCTTTGTTTGATCCTCTCTAATTGACCGTAAAATGTACCAACAATGCATTTGAAGATAGATCTAGCCTTCAAATTTTGTAGCAAATGGCTTTATTCAGCAATCACCTTAAATAAATAGGAAGAAATTAATTCCAGAGACTTACAAAAATTCTTCTATGGTCATTGAAACACTCAGTATAATGAGGAAAATATCATGACAAATAAGTTACTACATCATTTTCCACTGCTTTATCATATTTAGATAGTATCTTCTCTACTGTAGGTGTGGGAAAGAGTCATTAGCAAAGAAATGAGGAAGATAAAAGAAAAAAAAAACATCTATATGTTGGTATGGAGGACTCATGAAAGATTTAGGAATTGATCTTACAAATTTTATCCATACACAAATGATCAATAGCTCGTCATGAAATAATAGAGCTAAAGATCTTTTCAAAGATCTAAAGAAATTGCTTCCATCTCAATAATGAAATCCCATTATACAAGTGATTTAACTTCCTCGTCCAGTGATATTTCCATTGTATTACATTTGAACATGAGGTAAATTTTTTTTAACCATATTTGGTATTTAACCGTATGTTATCAACATTCCTCGTATAATAAGAGATTGTCTAAATTATCATTCAATTGGTGGAAATAGATGAAGAAGCTTAAGAGAGGAGAGAAGAAGAAAGTTGACTTAAGGGGATGTGGTTTCAGAATTGGAATAAATTTGTATGGCAGTCATATTAAGTGTAATTTTGGGAAAAGAATCGGAGGCCGGGGAAAGTGAAAAAGAAAAACATAGATTGGGGTTTTAGAATGCAAGATTACGTATGAAAGGAAGTAGTATTCTAGGTAAGTTGTATGTCGGAATATGAGTTTAAAGGGATCATCAATTTACATTTTGAAAAGGTTGGATTCAATGGTAGAAAATAACTTAAGGGTGAGAACAATATCCACCAAGTGTTTGTAGTAAAGTAATAAAATGATGACATCGACAAGTAGATTATACAACATGAACACTTTGATGATCTCATATTGATTAACAAACTCACATATATAGATTCATAATCTTATAACATCTAAAATCCATAGTTTAGACATGGTAATTCTATAGCTAATGCATTTACATGTTAACCATGATGTACAAGATCTAGGTGCTTATTGGGACTCTAGGACTTACAAATGATGAATGCAAGGGTAATCAATTATAGAACCGTCAAAAATCCAGAATAAGAGAAGTCTCACATTCAATGGTTCAAGCATTGTCATACTAACTAGATTTTCAATCAGCTATACCCTGCATCATACTAGCATTACATACTATTACAAGGATAGATTCATTTATGGTGAAAGTAGATCGTAATGAAGAGTGATTGCTTTTCTGTTTAACTCCTAAAAAATTCTTTGATGCCTTTATTGAGGAATTTATAAACCAATTCACATTTTTAGCCTTTTCTAGGTCCCTCTAGTCACTATATGTGTTCCATACCATGGTACCATTGAGTTGGTTTTCAACCATCTTTTACATATTTCATGCCTAACCATCTCAATTTATATAAGTTATTTTCTAGGACAATTGATGATAAAAGCTAGAAAGCTTTATTCCCAAAAAAATAACACAACCTTAGCTAATCTAATATTCTTAACTTGAATAAAATAAAGTCATCATAATTAATCGAAGAATAACACCATTTCTAGCAGTAAAGGGAAGAAAAAAAAAATCAAGTATCTCTACAATATGCTTAGTCAGCACATGTATAAGGTCAGATTGACATAAAGTCCCTACGAGTAATAAAGGTGCAGCATCGTACCTGGATGGATTTTGTAGTAGTGTGAAAAACTTCAAAACCCTTACTCATAATAGACATTGTATAACTAAATAAAAAAAAAAAAGAAATAAAATTTCTCCTCCACAATAAGTTGTTGAAGACTTACCGAAAGGGGAACAAGTGATGTTTAAACGAAGCATGAAGAGAAAGGAGGCCACTAATGTCTACCTTACGCTCTTGAAAGTGAGTTTTGCTTTTAGTGAAATTTATAATTTCCTTCTTCATGAAAAGTATTGCTGCCTCTATACAAAGCCTAGCCCCATAAGTATATTTAACAACAAATTTCACCCAACCACCCTTAAAGTGACACCTCATTAGATTAAATTTGTTGTAGTGTGGAAAAGTGATACATGATTAAAGATTTAATCTAAATTATGGATTTATAATGGATTTAAGTAATTGGGTAGAGCCTTAGAATCTTAAAGAAGCCCTTTTTCCAATTGCTTATGTGGATTTTATTTATATTAAGTAACTTAATTTCTGAATTAAGAACCTTGAAAACTAAGACAAGTAAGCAAGCAAGTTCAAGTAACACAATTCTAATGATCTGCTACCTATTTATGCTTGATAATTGCTTGTTGTTTTGCTGGTTGCTATTGATTGCTTAGTTGAATGACTATTTTTCCTTGTATGCTATCATTAATGTAATCATCTCTTTAAATTGGTAAACATAAATATTTTTCTAAAATAATTGGTTATATTTATTATGTGTCTATGCTTTAACTAATGTATTTCTGGGGAAAGATGGCTTTGCCAATTTTACAAATGTATTGAAAAAAGTATTTTGGAAACATTCTTCTTGAATAAAAAAGATTTCTTTATAACCCTAGCTTGTACTTGTAAAGACTGCCAATGATAATTTTGATCATTTAGGTAAGCTAGCAAATCATCCGTGATGGATTTATAATGAGAAGACTCGCACAACATGACCTTAGAGGGTATTGATTAATTTATAGTTAGTGAGCCCATAGAGCATTATATGCAATTGTTTATAGTGGATAGCCTAGTTAGGATCTACCTGGTTGGATAGGTAATGCTTTCTTGATTAGGGTAATAGTTAAGTGTCGTATGGAGGAACAATGCCTCTTGGCAATCTTATGCAGGTAAGTTGAGATGCCTTATAAAGTTAAGTATGGAGGATAATTAACAAGTATACAACATAAATCTACACCTTCTATGGTTTCAGACTCCCATGGATATGTTGTTTTCATTTATCGCATGTGCATTCATTTCGTTTGTAGATAGATTTGCATGTATGATAATAATGTGTGATAACTTGCTTAAATAATAGTAATGAGGGATGAACTCTATAAGTTATGGTTTCTCATTCATTTATAACTTCTTTGCAAATAAACTTTAAGTTAGGACTTGCATAGGAGTTGAGTGCAAAGTGCAATTAGTGGGGAGATATAAATAGTAAAGAGCTTTCATAGTCAATTTAGTGTATTTTGTACAATGCATATCTATTGTTTAAAATTTTGCAACCTTATTAAGTTTTAGAATTTTAAGATGTGTCTACCTTATCTTACTGTATAATAAGAGATATTGACTCTTTGTGGTTCTAATGAACTATGGTCTGCTGGGATCTGTAGTTATTTGTATTTTATGATAAATTAATAAAATTAAAAATTGTAGCTATAATGATTTATTAGATAGAGTCTTGCAACCCTTGACTAGCAAAGCGATTTCCATATCATGAGTATACATGTGATATGGAGATTTTAAACAATCCTATCAAGCCCAATTTAGAGTCATAATAAATTAAACTCATGAAGCTTTTAGCTTGGTAATGGATTTATGAAGGGGAACTTATGATGAGTAAGGATTTATTTGCTAAATGACTAAGTTGGCTTATGGATTATATTAGTACATATGCGAGGGGAATAGATGTATTTAATTTATCATAGAGGTTAGAGAAATACAAAATACAATAATAAAGATGGGAAAAAACCTAAATATGGATGACATATACAAAAAATTTAAAATGGCATCCATATATATAAACCTAAACAATGAATAACATATGATCAATATTGCTATGCTATTATATAAATGTGCTTCATGCTGATTGTTTGAATTTGGGAGTGGACATGATCTTAGGTGTTGCTACTTAAATTTCACCAATAGAGATTGCTAGAATTGGGCTTATTGCTATGCTATTATATATATGTACTTCATGCTAATTGTTTGAATTTGGGAGTAGACATGATCTTAGGTGTTGTTACTTAAATTTCACTGGTAGAGATTGCTAGAATTGGGCTTGGATCTACAAGACAGGACATTGTTAGTGGATGCTTAAGGTTTATTTGGCAAGACCACCCCAATACTTAAATCAATATCAGTGGGATTAGGGAAAGCAAGAGAGCAAGATGGGTAGTATAAGCGTATATAAAGTATCTTACTTGTAGGTTTTGACCCCTATTTATAAGCTTCATAGAGAGAATCTTGGATAAGTATATATATTACTCGATTAAACAAGTGTATCTTTCAAAGAAATATGATATGAGATTCCTGAAAGTAACATAGCACCTCTAATATTTCCACTTAGTCAGACTTCCATGGTGTTCCTTCATACCTAAGGTCCAAGCTTCCCAGTTGGACTACTAAGGTTCGATGTCCCCATGAGATGGATACCATGGGCCTAATTATGGTATAGGAATTGAGGTGCCGACTCAACCTTCAAGAGGTCTAAGGATGGTCGAGATCGATCTTACCATGGACAGTCTTCTAAGGCTAGGATTTGGACTACCTTAAACCTATCATGGGTTGTGATTTGTTGGCTCACAATCCATAGAGGATGGAACAAGTCTTAGGAGTCATGGATCCAAAATTGCCTATCAACATTAGGCAATTGCTCTTTTGGATCAATTGTTCCATTCAATATATCCGTGCCTTTAGTGGATTTCTCTTCTACTTTTACTGCCATTTGGATGACGTGTATCACATAAACATAACACCAAATTAAAAAAAAAAAATCATCAATATTATTTGCCTAGTTTTATTACATATGGTGACCATGCATAGTAATGTAATGATGCACATATTATGTATATTAAATTTGCGCTCCATATTTATAATAGGTGATGTGTAATATCCAAATAAACAAACAAATATAATTAATGCCTTGGTGCCCAAAAATTAAATAATAAGTTTCATAAATTTAAATAATAGAGAAGGCATATATTATAATCGGTGGACACGTATTCTATGGAAACAAGGACAATGGTTTGAATTTACAAATAGTTCGTGGCACCTATGATGCCTATATATAGTAATCTTCTATATTAAAGTCAATAACTTAAATTATAACATAGAGGCCGCAGACTAACAATTAGCAAATGAAATACATAAAGAAAAAAAGGAAAAAAAAAATAAAAAACTAAAGGGATGACATAGATAAAAATTTTGAAACGGTATCCCATATATAAATCTAAATAATGAAGATCGTCTGATAAATACTGCTGTACATTTATATATATGTATTTCATGCTGATCGTTTGAATCCGGGAGTGGGCATGATCCTAGGAAATTGCTCTTCCGTATCGACCGTTCGATTCAATGCATCCGCACCTTTACTTGATTTCTCATCGTTTTTCACTGCCATTTGGATGACGTATATCACGTAATCATACCACCAAATAAAAAAAAGCTTTATCAATATTAGGCGCCACGTACTAAACACACATAATATTTAATAACTAGTAAAATGATTTTCACCATGCATATAATAATAAATAGTTTTTAAAAACCAATTTCATTTTTATTTTACACATATTGTATGTGATAAATTTACATATCATATGTATAATATGTGATGTGTAATATACAATAAGAATAAGTAAATATAACCAGTGTCTTGATGCTAAGAAAAAAATAAGTTTCAAAAGTTTAATTAATATAGAAGATATAGATTATAATTTAACTCCAAGAACCTGAAACCATTTAGTGAAGAAAGAATTAGGTCCATTAAAAAGGGAAAAAATGAAAATCTTAGTGCTCTTGAGTATATGCTGCATGCTAAATGAAAGGAAAAAATTAAATGAAGAAATTAGACTAGATGTTGAGAAATACGGGGCTTACCATGGGCCGGATACAAAATGAGCATTGCTTTTCCGGGTTTAATTTCCGACAATGTAATGGTGTTGCAGCTGAACTATGTAGAGCTGCTTCAGCCTGTTCAGTTCCATCTCGTTCTCTTCTATTTCAACTGCGTCAAAAATTTATCTTTATGAAACCAAATTAACAAACAATTATATGTATTCGTTAAAACCCACTAGACATAGAGAGAGAGAGAGAGAGAGAGAGAGGGGTGGGGGTGGTATGCCTTCACTGCGTAATCTTTCGTTGATGCAAGCAAAAAGTTGTCGAGTCAAGCTGTTGTTTTCCTGTTGTAGCATTGCCATCTTTCTCTCGTACATGGACACCTCGGAAGTAAGCACCATTATCTCTTCCTGTCTAAGCATTTCATGAAACGGTTTTCATGTCCATTGCCATTACTATGTGTCTCATACATAAATGTTAGTAAGTGATCTAAGTGTACTTGTTATAAAACTAAATGTAAAAATTTTCATAATCTTATGCTCTTATTTTTTTCCATACAATGGATAATCAAAATGGGAAAGCGTAAAATTTCTTTTCTTAAATGCTTAGCAAGTGTTTTCAAAGCATTTATTTGTGGGTACTTATTAGAATTGAAAAATAAGTACCTTCAAATTCCTGACTTTTTCCTCCATATCAGTAATAAACTGGAGCTTCTTCAACCTGGATTTTTGTGCAGAAACTCGGTTTGAAAGGATTCTGAAAATGAATAAAGGCCGTCGACGATTAATCAATGTGTAAATCAATATCAAGTTAAACAAGATATATAAGAAAAGGCCATTGAAGGATAACCGTTTAAGCTTTTGAGGGTCTATGATGGGTGGAGAGACCACATCATTGGTCTTTTCGTGCTCACAGTCACCCATACTACTACGTCCACAATTCTATTGGAATTGAACAAACACACACACTCTCTCTCTCTCTATATATGGTATATTTGTGTGTGTCTCACGTGTGTGTATCACATCAACAACCTTAATACCGGGGAGTGTCGTACAATTCTCGTGGAAGACAACGATGGTACAGAGGATGTACAAATAAAGTATTAAGTGTGTAACGAGCAAAAATCACAAAACAACAACAATTTTGAAAAATTTCATGCGTTCAGCTTTTGATTTGTCTCTGTTATCTCTCCAGTAAGGGACTTATACATCCTATAAACGATGATTAGTTCCATCCAAGAAAAAAATTATGGAAACTCTAATCTTACATTACAACTGGCCTTTCAATGTCACATGCATCACATGAACTTATTGTTGCAACTAATAACATAGAGGCCACCGTAAGTAATTATAGAGTTTTGTACCATTATTGAAATTTGCATACCCTTTAACTAACCGTGCATACTAATACTATTGAATTTTTTTCTATAAGTAAAGCTAAAGCCTTTAACTAGAAAAATAGGTCGGTATATTAACCATTTGCTCTTATTTTTTATTGTATCTTTTAGTCCCTTTCTTTTTCAAAATACAAAATAATTAAGCCAAATCATGGAAAAATTATCCCATAACTCATAAGTGGATCGTGTTTTCTTACATATAAAAGAAAAGTAGTAGAAGTTATATTTATTTAGGTAAATATTACACTTAATATCTAAATTTTGTTTATTTTTATAGTTAATTACCTGAAATTTAAAAGTATTGATTTAGTGTCTAAACTTTACCCAATTTTTACAATTAAGTACCTAAACTTTACCTATTTTTACAATTAACTATCCAAACAAAGTTAGGCAACTTGCATTGCCATGTGAGCCATAAAATAAAAGCATGTCTAGGTATAGAGCTTTTGTTCCAAACAACTTTAGCCTATAGGACTTATGGGGGTAGAGGAAAAAAGAACTCATAAGTTGATTTGATAGAAAACACACCTAGAGGAGAGGGAATCCAAAATAGTTTGTCCCATAATACTTAGGTTGGGGACGAAATCACTTGGAATATGTAAGTTTTCTAAAAAAGAACCAAAGGGAAGGTTCCAAACTCCTCCATGGATGATGGAATTTAAATTGGCATTTACACAGAGCATTGATATTTGGCCTTCCACTCCACAAGAAATTTCTAATCTTTTATTCAATACTCACAATAACATATTAAGGAGGCGTGAAGATGGAAGCCTAATCACTTGTAAGGAAAATGAGATAGATTTTACAAGTTGGAGCCAACCTACATATGACAAGAATTTTGAAGTCCATGAGTCAATTCTCAAAAGAGTTTTTTCTTAGAGAGCATCACAATCTCCTTTCTTAAACTTCATAGATATATGAGGTAGACTAAGGTACTTAAATGGCAAGGATCCCTCTTTGAAGTGGGTATTCTCCATCAATACAACCTTCTCCTATTGCCTTAAATTGCTAAAGAAGATGAAGCTCTTCCCTTCATTTGCATAGAGTCCTGATAACCTCTAAAATAAACTCAAGGAGTCCTATACTCTTGGAAGACTCTACATTTCCTTTCATAAAAAAAAGGAGATCATCTTCAAAACGAAGATGAGTTAGCTTTGCAAATTTACATCTCCAATGGAAGGAGAAGAGAGGATTACTAGCCATTTTCCTTCAATCTTCGAAAGAACTTCCATACCTAACACAAAAACGTAAAGGGAAATTGGATCCCCTTACTTCAAACCATGCCTATTAAGCCCCATAAATACTGATGGAGAATCTAACAATAGAGATGCACTACTCCACAAGCCTCTTAAAGTGGGGAGGAAAATCCATGCTTTCCAAAAACTTTAGCAAAAAGTTCTAACTTATCGTGTCATAAGCTTTATGGATGTTTGCTTTTAGTCTGCACCTAAGAGGTCCCTTATTTGATGATAGCTTACTATCAAATCTTGCTCCATTAAAATATTGTCAATAATTTTCCTTCCTAAGACAAAAGCTGCTTATTCTTTCCCAATGAAGCTAAGTGACACTTCTTTCAATCTAGAAGTAAAAACTTTGGAGGTAGCCTTGTAAATAACATTATAGCATGAAATAGGTCGAAAGCCAACCATTTGAGAAAGGTTCTCCATCTTTGACACTATAGATGTAATCATATTATTCACTTCCTTAAGTAAATAACTCGATACAAGAAATTCGTTGATTGCTTTTGTAACATCTTCATTTATAATGTCTTAAGAGGCTTTGAAAAATTTGCTTGAGAAACTATCGAAACCATGAGATTTATCTTGAAATTGCAAAAAGAAAGTAAATTGTATTTCTAATCCTCAAAAGGTACATTGAGCTTCTCAACCTACTCAACTATAAGCTTACTGATCATAAAGTATTTAACTTCATTTAGAGACAGTTGAAAACAATGGATATCAAATAAGTTTTTGAGTAAGTTGGTTGCCTCTTTGTAAATCTAGATCACTCTTATTGCTACTATGCCATCCCCATGATTAAGGCTATGGATGGCGCTTCTATTGTAGTAATTAATCATCGCATTGTGAAAGAAGGCTATGTTTTTGTCTCCTATCTTCAACCATTACACCCTTGATTTTTGTTTTGAAAAAATTTCCTCTATACGTCTCAAGAAAAACTAATATTTGAAAGCTTTGCATTCATCTCCATAACAGATGTGTTATAATAGGCCATGATGGAAAATTGAATGGTTTTTAGTGGTCTTTAGCGAGCTTCACTTTATTTGAAATGTTAGAGAATGTAGATGTGTTTAACTTCTTTATTTCAGACTTAATAATCTTAAGTTTATAGATCACTTGAAACATTTTCAAACCATCAACTTGTGTTCTCTAAGTACTAGCCACTAAATCATAGGCTTATAGGTAGTAAATTGAACTTTATAAACTTTAGGTAGTTTATTATTAAAATAGGAAAAATTTAGGTACTACATGTGGTTTAACACTTTAGAAAATTACGAATGAATTGGAGAAAATATTTTGCTAGAAAAGGGAAATGTTGATTATACCATTAACCAACAAACTATTTTGTTGCTTATAAAACACATAACAAACTTTGTCACTTAAAAGCAACAAATTTTCTGCCTATATTTATATATTTAAAAAAATTCCTAAATATGAAGTCTATTAGATATTTAATTTGGTAAATTTAAATTAATAATATTCATAATTAATGTAAGTTTTGTAAATTAAATAATAATACTTGATATAATGCACTTGCTAAGATCTAATTATTATTACTCAATTAGTAAAGAAATTAGAAATACAACAAGTATCATCAAACGATCTCATGAAGCACATGTTATACTACATAGTGCAGATGATTAGATTTGTCAGGATCATAGTAATCAAATAAATAAATCTATTGAGTCGGTGGAGAAGTAAGATCTTAACCTAAATTTGCATTATGTGAGACCAATTGGAGAATTAGTCATAGAATTTATCATTTGGTAGTCTTATGGAACAAGGATAGAATAAAATGGATGCTGCTATGATTATTATAATGATTGACCACTTTAGAAGCTTTTCCTAAGTTTGGATAATTCTTTAAGGAAGGCTAATGCTACGATAGACCACCTAGGGTAAGGTAAGCAACATTTATTTACCTTTAACTCTATCACCTACAGTTTCACTTTAGTGACCTTTGGCCATAACTACTATTCGCTATTAGACCATGCAAGATATACTTACATGATCACCATTGTAAAGGTAAGATCAGTGCTCTATATCTTAATCTTTACGATAATAGCTCAATTTATGTCTAAGTACCTCCCCCATGATTTCCATATCAGGCTTGGGCTCACCCCTTTCTCTTCTATGTATGTATCATGGTCCATGTTTTGTAAGGGAAAGAAGATTTTTTTAACTTAGGGTTTAATGTGAAGTAAGCAATATCAATAAACGTCTTGTTTGTAGGGCAAGGTAGTCTCTCAAGGTGGGGTTGACCTCCTGTTGGCAAACTAATCGAAAGGTGATGCTACTCTCTTGATAAAAGCCATGGTAAGTAAAAACTAGTTGAGAAGTTAAGCCTCTCAATTATATAAAAGATAGTGATAATGTTGGTTGGCACACCTAAAGCTAAAAGGGTTTAGAACAATGTTAGGAAGATAGGAATGGAAAAGACTAGCTCTTTATCCATAGTATAAGAAAATACAATGAAGGATAGGGCAATCGAGCACTACATGAGCACATTAGGAGAGGTGAACCTCCTAACCCTTGAAAAGTGGTATCAGAATGCAAAAGTTCCAACCTGATGAGCCACTAAACAATACTTAATGTACAAAATGAAGTAGGGTAATTCTTATTGACAATTAAGCTCATGTGAATAAAGCTCAAGGGAAGGGGTAGTCATTAAGTAGAAGCCATCGTTGCTAGAGGGGGTAACTGTATTATGACCAATATTGTAAGAAAACTCTACCAAATCTTAAGAAAATGAAATATACTTCAAAGGGCAAATCCTACCGTTAGGCTACTTAATAAGAGATGTTCTCGAAGGATAAGAGGGGAGGGTGAAGGTGAAGGTAATGGCAAAGGTAAGGGTGAAAGGATGCTTATAGAAGCCCTAAGTCTTAACAGAGATTATTTTGGTGTAGAGTTAGGCAATAGAGTAATAAGGTTAGTGATCTTAAAGGAGAAGGGTAGTAGCGAAAAGTTAGCCTCACGATAAAAGTGTCATGGATTTAAGTAGGAGAGAATATCATAGTCCATGTTTTAGAAGGGAAGTGGGGGCCTTTATGTTGAGGCTTAATATAAAGTGAGTGGTGTTTGCAAGCAGCTTGTTCGTAGGGTGAAGTAGTTTCTTAAGGTGGGATTGATCTCCTACAAGCAAACTGGTTAGGTGTTAATGTTGCTCTTTTGACGATGGCCATAGTAAGTTGAAAATAGTTGAGAAGTTGAGCCTCCCAATTATGTGAAGGTTGTTGACAATGTCAGTTGGTACTCCTAAAACTAGAAAGGGTTAGAATAGTCTTGGAAAAACATGAAGTGAAAAGGCTAGCTCATCATTTGTAATATGAGCAAATATGATGAGGAAAATGATGATGAAGCACTGCATAGGCACATTAGGGGTGGTGAACCTCTCGACCCATAGCATATAGACCTATCATCTTCAACTTGCTTCTCCACCATCTTATTTTACATAGGACAATTAACTTATAGCTAAACTAAGGTAAAAATGTTAAAAAACATGTTGAAATGATTAAATGTAGGAATCCTCACTTGTGAGTCATTGTCTATTGATGTAGTTTACTGCAAAGAACTTTATTTTATGCATGCTCAAAGGTGCCAATTTGAGCCAGATTTTGAAAATCTTACAAAAATCATGACATGTTCAAGAAGCTTTAATTTCATTAAACATAAAATAAATAAATAAAAAGAGATGGAATACATACATTGGAGTTCCATGTACATAAATGAGTATGTTCTACAAGTATGGTTATATTTCAACTTTAACTTCTTGTCGTATTCACCCATCGATGAAACAATGATAAGAAAAGTAAAATTATGTTAAGTAGCTTTAATTATATGAAATTATAAGATAAAGCAAATAAATACTTACATTAAAATTAGGATTACAGTAAAAGAAAAGTCATATAGCTCTCTCTAATCATTGATCCAGTGTCAAACCCCACAGGATTTCCTCTAACCTATTTGCACATTGTTCTAGGATTTGAAAGCCAATGAGTATAGGTAATCTCCTAAATTTCATCGCGTTCCTATGAGCTTATAGCAAGCTTGTCCAACAATGCGCGAAATGTAATAATGATCAAATAACTGGTTATATAATTCAATGGAATAATGTTAAAAAGACTACCTAAATTTTATGTGTGTGTTTTTTTTTTTTAAATTTACACCTGAAGTTTATATAACTAAGATGTCACCAAATGAACTTTTGTTTGTCAAATTTTATACTCAAAGCTTAAATCTGCTAAATATTGAACCTAATTAAACTTATATTTGTTAACCTTATTACCTTTATAAGATAATGTAGTAAATATTCATTAGTCAAAGGATACAAATTAGAGGTAGAAAGTGAATTTAACAAATAAAAGTTCAATTATTGTTTCTATTAAGAAATTGGAATGTAGATAATATGATTTAAAATATAATAATTAATACATTATCCATATTAAATCAATTATCATAATTACGTTAGTTTTGCATCTAAGTAATACTAAAAATATAAACAATGTGTTTTACTAAAACTTATAGAAAAATAATTGTTAGGGTTTGTATAGAGAGTAGCTTAGGATAATAAAGGACTTACCCTTTCTCATAGGAAGGATCTTACTACAAGAAGTCATGTTCTTATACCAATGAGTACATGTAGTGACTTATCTTGCTACAAGAATATTCTTGTAAGGAGATTCAGGATTCTTGCAATCAATATTCTTTGGCATAAGAAATCTTACTCTTTATAGTGAGCATCGATTTGATCCATATTAGCATTGCTAACAGATTTATTATGTTGGTACATTTTCTCTATTCATCTTTTAATATTGGTTTGTGAACATGAAATTTTATCATTACATCTTCGAGATGAGTCATGAACAGGGGTTTCTCATTGAATTTGGTTCACTACATCAATTGGATTATGTGCCCAAATAGAGTACACTTTAACCACATATTATTGTTAAGGGAATAAGCAAATTGAATCGAGTTAAACAATATTGAGCTTAAGGTTGCGCTTGGCATACTAATTCAAAACGCGATCTTGAATGATCTTAAATTTTTTGTTCAAGTTCAGCTTGAATTGTTATTTAATAAGCTCGAAATAACTTGATTAAACTCTTCTAGATACGATTGTTTGAAAAATGGTATATCTTTTTGTTTGAATCAATATAAAACTCAAATAAGACTCAAATTTCATAAAGGTTAAAAATTACTTGAATCTGACTTAACCTCGCAAAACTCATGAGCTCATTGAGCTAAACAAATTCAAGATTGAGCTTAACTCACTATGCTACTTGAATAACAATGCTCAACTTGGCTATAATAGAATTGAACTTGAGAAAACGTCCTCAAAGTTTGAGTAGCTTATTAACTGACGTGACTTATTTTCACTCCTTGTTGTCGTGGTAGGAGAAAAAATGCAAATAGATTCTTCATTTAGAGTAACATGTGATTAGTACAAAGACACATATAACATCATTTGGGGAAAGAAAACCTTGGTTCATGCTTGGCCTTCTTGAAGATTCCTTTCTATTGAAATTATTTATTAATTTATTTATTATCTTGCTTATTAGGCTTACTCTTAGTTGGAGGTTATCAGTTGATTGCTGAGTAATGTTTCAATCCTACATGCATTTGACCCTCTCTTGGCTGACTTACCTTCTGATTCCTAAACCTACGAAGCAAATTTAACGCAATAAGATGTCTTCAAGGATGCCGTTCGGAGCCTATACGGTAAATCTTTATAGCGGTCCAAATCATGCTACGTGCCCAAGGACATTTGGTAGTAGTTGGCTTTTACTATACTTTTGCTAGGATTCATTTCTTATATTTTTATATTCTCAGATCTAAATATTAGAAAATAATTAGCTAAACTAGTTTGTTATTACTTTTTATTATAACTATCAATAATATGTTGATTTAGAATAATATGTAAATATTAATAAAATTTCAATATATGAAAACATAAATAAAAATTTTTTAAAAACTAGACACTATTTTTAGTACTTATATGATATTTACCAATTTACTTGATGTATAGATACAAGTAAATCTTAAATAAACGTCTAAATCCTAATATCGTAAGAGCCTAAGTCCTCTAATACATTTTTGCGTACTTTTTTCATTATTCTTTTTTTTTTTTTAAGACAATCAAATAGTAGTAATAAGGATAGGTTCCATTAGGGAAATCAAATTTAAAAAATAAAATAAAAAATAAGGGTTTATAGAAATATGTCAAGACTTGTGAAGAAACTGTATTGGAATTCTTTGGATAAATGGAGGGGTGATTATGAATGGACCAAATCAAGAATACCGTAAAATTAGGACGGTGGTCCACTTTTGGCGTAGAATTAATTAGAATGGTTGGTTGAAGTAACAAAAGTGTCGAGGAACAATCATGGGGTAAATGTCAATCTCTTGTGTTTTATTTTATTTATCTATTTATTTATTTTCCCATCCCTAACTTCTATAGTTTCACCCAATCTCTTTATCCGCAACAATTTCTCTATTTATTTATTGAATCCCAATTTATTTTGCTTATAAATCTTAATATAAACCTCTAAAAGCATGATTTCTTTTTAGTTTGTATCTTTAATGATTTTGATTATCATGCTATTTTCTTTTTTCCTTTTTGAATAGCATTACAATCTAAATATTATTTTGTCCATCAAGCTATGTTTTAAAATTGTCCATTTCCTAATTATTATTTAGATTAACAGTTAATTAGACGAATTAGTTTTATTCTCATTGCATCAATCGTAAATAGATTTGGTTTAGGCTTGAGACATCTTATCTTAATAATCTATTTTGGCTTATAAAGAAAATGAAAAGGTGTAGAGTAAAATGCATTAGCTAGATTCATCCATGTGCTTTTCTGTTTCGCTTCAACACCAGTGTCGTTTTTTTTTTTTTTTAAGTAACACCTAAGTTTTTTCTTTTCTTCTCCATTTGAGGATTTAGCTTTACAAAAAGGAATCTAGGGTCCCATTTGTTTCAAGAAAAATATTATTGAGAGAATTTTTTTTATTTTCCTTTATTTTTTTTTTTGAAAAAAGGCTTTTAAGCAGAAAATGTTTTCCTTTGTAACATAAAATATTCTTCCATTAAAAGGAAAAATTCCAATCTTTTCTAGAAAACGGCTTACCCTTTTCAAAATTAAATGTTGTTTTCCAATCTAGTCTTTGTAAGCATTCTAATTTTAAGAAAATAATTTTTTTTTTTAATTCTTGTTGTAACTTACCTATAAATTATATTTTAAATATGAAAAAGATTTTATTAGGTGTTTAAATTGTAATCTTGTTAAAATATTATAAAAGTCAAGTAAAGAGATTGTAGTAATGTATGTTAAAAAAATCATTTGCACATATACTTTTTCTTTAAAGTACATGTTGGAAATAATATGTCTACAATAACATGCTGATATTAATTTGTTTATATACGATTATAATTACATAACATTCACGAGTCAAACACCAGAAAAGTTTTTACAATATATTTTTATAAATACATCCAAAGACATGAAAACATATCATTTTTGGAAAAATATCTTTTCATAGTTTGCACTAACAAATGATTTTCTAGAAATAAATAAGCTTAACAAAACATCATATATGTCAATACATTTAAAATAGAGTTACATAAACTATATTTCGACTCAATTTCTCTAAAGATCCTAAAATGTAAACTATGACAAATATAGACCTTAAAACCCCCCCCAAAAAAAAAAAAACAAGTTGAATACTAAGGCATTTCTTATGCATATCTCCCTAAAATTTTAGTATATCTAGACATTTAAAATTTATGCATAACAAAAGCATAATAATGCCAAAGAGTATAAGACTTTACTATAGATATTCCATTAGTTTTGGTAAATAACTCATATTTATCCAGATTTACTTGTATATCTAAGTATAGGTGCAACTTACCATACTTTGCTAAGACCACTTGACTTTATTTGAAAGTATTTGCTGTATTGTTTTGCATCGATAGATGAGATAGTTACAACAAAGACAAACCATTGGTCATCTCTTAGACTAATATAGCTAGACAAAATAACCATATATGGTCGACCGGTTAGCTACATTTCCTAATTTTGTAACCACAATCCTTACAGGTTTTATGGATGAATATTTTCAAGATAGATAAAACTTATTAATTTCATTTGAGTCCATTTCTAATGTTGATAATTGATCAAAATGCATGAAATATTCATAAATGAAACTAAAAAGCCAAGTTGTAATTGTATCCAAACATAAAGAGCTTTCAATTATATTACTATAGAAATCCTAACCTAAATAAACACTTAAGGTCTTATAGAGAGAAACAAACAATAAAAGATGATAATAGAAATAGATAGTATAATTACATGAGATAATAAACTTATGATGATTACATAAACATATGGAAAGGATTTAGCACTAGCTATAGGTTGGGATAGCTGGAGAAACTAATTATCAACATTGCTTTGTAGGGATGCATCAAAATTCTCAAGGAAATTGAAGCCCTGTGGAACAGAAACAATGTTAGTGTTGTCACCACCATTGCTATTACTGTTACTATTGTTGTTGTTGTTGGAAATGTGGATGTTGTTATAGATGTCATTGGAGTTAAAGGATGTGATTTGCGACTCCTGAGTATTTTCCATAGGTTTTGCAAGCTGCTTCTCTTGTTGTTGTTGAGGATGAGAGACTAAGAAAAGCTGCTTCAGCATGTCTCTTTCCTTTCTCAAATCCTTAGATTCAACTACATTATCAGATGACGTTAGTGAATTAGATATACACAACCTATGTGTTGAGGAAACCAGCTTCAATTATACTAATACATCATATAGATGGCAATTTTTTTAAAAGTATCTACCATCACTATATCACAAATTTAAATGTCACTATTATTTACCTGCTACATGTTCAAACAAGTGGAGTATTACTATTAATGGATCCTTTTTTGAGAGAGAGAGGAGAGGGTGAGATGTAAGACCTTCTTTAGAAAGGAGAACATCAGCGTGTGTGGTGATTTGATGCTTTATTGAAGTGTTCTCCACTCTAGACATCAAGATACTCTGGTCAGCTTGCTTTATCTTTGGATGGAGCTCATTCATACTAGTCTACAAGTATATAATAATAGTGTTCGATTATTAATATGATTATAAAGAACTATAAGAGAGATTAGATGGTTGTACACAAATAATATAAAATAAATTAACTATGATCGAAACCTCAAGAGATTTCATTTGCTTTTGGAGCTCCCATGTCTTTTGAAGTTGTTTATTGCGGTACTTTCGTGCGTATAGTCTGCTTGCAATAATTCTGGAGAAAAAGGGGGATTGCATACCATAATTCATACATGAAAGCTTTCAAAATTATACCAATACTCTTATTATTCTAGAAGGTAAAATCACATGAATATATAATGAAAATATATACATATGAAAGTCAACGATCACATATGATATACAGTCAATGCACAAAACAAATCATTGATCAATTTTATTCTAAATATATATGGAAGAGCAATGGTATGTGTTATGAAAGTTCATTTTTTGAGATCATAAATCAATTTACACTAAACAATAATATAGTAAAAACAAATATTTCAATAAAACATTACTATACACATAAGTCGAAACTTTTATTTCAAAATCAGTTTCGATATCTCAATGATAATTATATATGGAAGGAAAAATGAATTAGGTATTTCAATATATCATCAATTTAAGTAAGACAAAGAACCTTTTGAGCGTCTTGGCCTTAGGGTTAGGCTTCTCTTCATGATCTGATGGAGGAGCAGAATGAGCAAAGAATTTATCTGAATTTGATGCATTTTCTTTCTTGATGATATTGCTAGCTATTGGGATGATTGTATGGTTGCTTCCTTGGTCCTCCTTCTGACTAGAGGGTGGCAATGGTAGTGAGGGTAGTGCCTTGCCATTGCGATTGGAAAACTCCATAGCTTTAATCGGTTGATGATTCATGTCCTCCCTATAACATTATTATTATCATATCAATCAATTAGATAAAGTTAAAATATAATTGGAAGTAAAGTAGGTAAAGAGGAGAAGAATGTATGAAGAAATAAATAAATGGATGAATGAATAAAAAGGAGGAGTACATGGAAGTGCAAATAAAATTGAGTGACTTAGCAAATAGGCATGACACATGCCTTTTTATAACAAAAACGCTTGACTAGATTAAGAAATGGGGAATGTTTTCCATGCATCTTATCATTAGTGGCCTCCCATTATTTCCTTATAATCAAAAGGGGCTTTCCTATCCTAATTATCTTCCTTGTCAACAACGATTGATGCTTGTATTCCTTTTTAACATATTTTCCTTTATAAACCCATAGTTTCAATATTATGATGCTTATTAAGAGGCTAAAATAAAAGAATTTTTCTTATTTTTATTTTTAATTTTCTAATCAAATTTATTTTTTATTAATTTATTAATATATATATTTTTTGACATTTGATAAGTTCCCTAAGTAATTCCCTAACAAGATACTTTTAATATATTCATATCTACAAGATTTCTATCCAAAATTTTTTTTAGAATATACTAAGCATAATTAATTATGAAAGTAACATCTAAAGTTTAAATACACATAATTTTCATTGGAAAAAATTTTATTTTTTTATCCGGTAGCTCCTACAAATTATGCTGCCAAGTATGAATTACAAAAGCGAAAAAAAAAATGAGGCATTTGATTAATAATTTATGTATGACAACATGCTATTAACAAGCATATGAACCGAGACGTTGTCTAGAGATTAAGCTAAATATTATTTTTCTTTTAAAATCATAGCTCAGTTCTCCATGGTTATCATCAAAATATAATGCATATAATGATTCTTTTGTATATAACACAATCAAATGTATATTAAAAGGTGATAAAATAATTTTGAAAATTGTATAAATCTCTAGAAATTCAAAATTAACCAATAATAAGTATCTTTCCTTTATGAGCTCTAATGGATAGGGAAAGAGAGGCTCATTCTGAAGTGGCAATATGAAAAATTGAAAGATAATCATCATTAGGAAACTTCGTATATTTTGTGCCATGTTATTCTTATCCACATATCTTCCAACCATATATTATCATATATTAACAAAAAATGCAAGTGGGGCTTATATTAAATATGGAAAAGAACGAATTAGTCATTAGATTTTTGTTGCATCCCTATTTGAATGATCAAACTTTACATAATTTTTCCTTTTAGAGTCTTCAAACATTGAAAATGAAGAGAATAAATCCCTCCATTGAGTCCGTCAAAAATTTTTGTTAAAAAATTGGCCCCCGTCACCTTTTTATTAGCCCATAGCACTTAATTAAATTTACTCTTAATCAGTAGTGATCCATGATCATCGCTTTTTTTTTTTTTTCAACGAAAAAAAGAAAAAAAAGAAAAAATAAATTTTTATTGCCTTGAGAAAGATTAATAGTATCAAAGACGAGCGGACGTAGTCATTTTCTGATCTAATAAATAAAATCATATCCCTAGTGTAGCTATGATTATCTTATAAATAAAAATAGTTTATTAATGCATAATAAAAGAAAAAAGGGTTTTGCATATGAAAAAAGATATTTCAAAGGAAAAAGCTAAATTAGGTGGCCACTATCCATCCACGACATATTACCGTAAAGCTAGGGGCCTAAAGACCACACTTAGTCAAGATTTCCTTTGGGTGATGACCAATTGGTAGCTACACTCCCAACCTTGGAGTTTTTGCACCACCAATTAAGAACTGTTGAGTAATGCGACCCACTAATGATGCTAGGTTCTTTGTTGTCTCAGTTTTTTGTTGAGCTCGGATCTGCTGCTATTTCTCCCGGCCTGCTGTAGTAAATAGTAACTTGGTGTGGTCACCTGGCACAATTCGCGGACTATTGTGGTAGGCGCTTAGGGTGCCCAATTCTTGCACTACTTAGGAAATGTTCGTCTATGTGTATGTTGCTTGGCTTTGCATGGGCGTTCGAGGGCTTCAGAAGAGCAGATTGCGGTTCTGTTCGTTCTTGCTAACGGGGAGGAGCTTAGATGCAATGTGAGCTTGTCAACTGCTATTGCGAATTGCAATTTTTCAAGTTTGGCTGGAGTTTAACAGCGATATGTTAGTAGAAAACGGTTTTGTAAGTATACTCTTTGGGCAATTCCATCGAACAAGTGGTTTTTAAGTTGCATATTTTGTGTTGCAAGCCATTCCTTCTTCCTTTTTCAGGCCATAATTACATTCACACCCAATTGCCCAGCTGCACAGTGGTCAATCTGAATCTTAATTCAAGGCTGCCAAATTATATGGGCATTTGGGTTAATATTTTTGCTGCAGGTGTGCAATATTTTCTTGCGCTCAGGTCAGGCTGCACAGCAGCAGCGCGATGGGGAGCTTGGTTCTAGAAATTGAGTGCCAAGTGGGCTCGAATGTGCACACATTCGCGGATCTATTGTGTAGCCCGAACTGAATTGCTGTGACCTTGGTAGGTACGAGTTCGGCGGGTGCTGGTGCGAGCTCGATGAAGAGAAGGCAGGTCGGCCTGTTAAGTTGAGCCCGTCAATTGCTGTGCTGCCCATGGTTGCTGAACGCATGTGGAGTTCGGCTTGGCACAGGGCAGTTCATTTAAGGGGTTCTCAGCAACGTGCTTCGATGAAGCTCCAACTTGCAGCTCGGATTCGGGTCTCCTGGGTTGCTGATCGGTGCTACTGTCTAAGGTCAGCTTAGATGCTTTTTACGTGCGGCTGATTAATTTTGCTAGATTCTCTGCCACGTACAGCTCGGTGTTGTTAAATTCAGGTCGGCTCTTGCAGGGCCATCTTTGTAATGTTCTTGAGAAGGAAAAGCAGTCGCCTTTAGATATTGGTGTAAAAGAGATGGAAATTGGTGTACGCGCGAGGTGAACGGCCTTGAATTTTGAGTTCATTTGGTCAGCATGGTGACGAAGCCGAGTTAGAATATTTCCCTTTGATGGAAAGTGAATCCTCGAGTTTTATACACTTCCAAGTTCAACTTCTTATAGGAGCCTTCAAGACATGTTACTTAATGTGGTTGCACTGATTGAGCTCTTTCCCATTAAATTGAAAAGCGTATGGAATACGTCATAGAAAATCCATGGTCTCTCCCATCCATGTGTTTCGAGACCTATAGAAGGTAAAAAAACAAAACAAAAAAACGCATCAAGCAATTCCGGATCTTTGGTTCCCACAAATAGCACCAACGTTGTTTCGGGACTTTTATCAAAGGCCCAAAAATTATTGATTGTGGGGCACTTGGATAGCTCCAAAAACGACCACTCCAATACTTCAATTATTAAAGGTATAGAGTGAAAACTCTAATAAGAATGAGAAAGATGGAGAGAGAGAGAGAGAGAGCCCATCAAGGATTATCATACTAATTTTCTGTTTTTCTATTCTATTGAATTGCACTATAATCCGTAGTGGCTTAGATCCTAAGAACACCTCAACTCATCACATGTTCCTAGTATATAATGTCATGTTGAGGTTTTAAAATACTATTACAGTCTCTAAAATTACCTATATTAATAACAATTCTCAAATTACACAATTTAAGTAACTCATAAGTAAGTCATTCCAAACATAATTATATACATCGTAGGTTTTCTAACTCTACAACAACAAAACATATTAATAATTTCGCTTCCACTAGTTCTACAATTTCATAGTTTAGCAGCTTGTATGACACAATGCAGAACCTATTAGCTCTCTTTCCAAATCCAATTATAACAATTCCCATACTTGTCATAGATAACAAATTTATCAAATCAACCTGCAGTCATAAAAATAAAGAATGAGCTAAAACTTAATATGTAATGCACAAGCAAACATGAATGTCAAACAAAACATATCACATGTACATAATAAAAAGGTAAACAAATAGTTGGTTATTATCTTGTGTATTAGCCAATAAGTATCAAAAAGGTACTCATAACTCTACTACACCTTGATTTCCTTTACATATAGGTATTTAGAATGCAACATTAGTCTTTTACTACATCCATACTATGATGTATGTCAATTGTGACAAAAACACCCATGTACCCAGATTTACTTGTATTGTCTCAACATGCGAGTCTACTAGGGAATTCACACATAAAGATCAACATTAGCTGCTTATACTTGAGGACATTCCAAGAAAGCACAATCAACAAAGCAAGTTTTTAAGTCGGATATGAGTTAATCCAATTTAATTCTAGTCTAATAGGCAAAACCATCAATTATGTACTACGTACATGGAAGATCAAATTCGAACCAATTACAAAGCTTGAATCAATCATAAAACCTAAATTTAGCAACCTGATAGCTAGAACAATAAACTTGTTTTAATCTTCCATTCTAATCAATCCAATTCAACCATCTTAAGTAACCCAACCCATCTTTAAATAACACTCTAAAGGATCCCTAAACTCCTATTGTATCCTAGGATTCTAAGAATAACAATAGCTAAATAAGGGGGTAAAAAGCAAACCTTGGCTTAGGAAAGGAATGACTAAAACACTTAGAATGAGGATTTGGAGGTTTAAGAAAATATGTTTCAAAATAAAGTTTGATTCTTTATAAAACATGTTGTAAATAAGTGATAATACTAAAGATGCCCAAAAATAGTTTAAAGTATAAACTATACTTTAGGAAATAGGTTAGATTATAAGGAAATTTATTATTATTTTTTTTTGTAAAAAGAAAGAATGGAAGAAAATTTGGTTTAGCCTTTTAGAGTGAATTAGTCACATGGTTTAGGGGGAACTAGATGGTTAGTTCTTACCAGCTTTTTGTAGCCAAAATAAGGTACAATTAGCCCTACAATTCCACTAGAACCAGCCCTGTAGTAAAAACCAAAACAAAAACAAAGCTTCGAACTCACTTCCCAAACCAACTCTAATCCAATTTTTTCTTTAATCCCACTTTAAATAATCTTTGATTACTCATCAATCCATCAACAAAACATGTTTTTGAAAAAAATGAAGTCTAAAGAGTTAATCTTGCATTAAGATTGCTTTTGTACATATTTTCCTTTAGAAAATGGAGGTTAAAGTGCCATGTATAGTTGGGATTTATAGAGAGTTTAAGAAGAAGAAGGAGAAGAATGGTTAAGGAGGCTAATGAAGGCTTAGGGTTTTCAAAAAGACTTAAAATAGATAGGTTAGGGCAAAAGAGAGGGTTTAAGCCCAATAGAAATACTTACAAAAATGCCACTCATTTTAGAAATGCTTTCTTCTTAATTTTCTTGGGTTTTACATGCTTCCCCCCTTTAAAATGCTTTTATCCCTAAAAGTCACCTAATCCTTGAAATGACTCTCATCACTTTCTTATTGTTTCTTTCTTGAGCTTCCAAATTGTTTATCTTTGAGTTTGTTCCTTTGACTGTACTTCATATGTATCTAATAATCCATCTCTTAATGACCTACTCTTCAATAATCATGCTCTTAATAGGCATCTCTACTATTCTTGGGTTTTTCATCTTCCTGCTACCATTATTATCAACATTCCATAGTTCTTTTGATCCTTATACTTCAACCTTTATCTTTAAAGCATTACAATATTCCCCTTTATCATCATCTCACTTGCATTCATTCACAACTTGATTATAATACTTTCAACCTTCAATTTAGGAATCAAGACTTCAGCACAATCTACCCCAACAAATTGTTTCAAATCATTATTGTGTAACAAAGAAATGTAAAAACAGTTGCAATACTATTATCATATATCATTCTAACTGAATCTTTAACTCCCATCAAACTAGATACACCATTTAGTAATAAAAAGGCACCAATTCTTAGTCTTCTAATGTAAATAAACATGCTTCCTTCATGATGCATCTCCGAGGTAGGACACAAGAAGAAGCATCACAACGAAGCAAACCTAAAAGGAACAAAAGAAAAGCTAGCAAAGTCTGAGTAGCTATCGAATTGATATGATATATCACTCGATCCTATTTGGCCTATAATTCATCGAATGATACACTAGTCTGAATGAAGGGTGATTTGCCACTGCTTTTTACTAAAGGGAATAGATAAGAGTTAAAGAATAATGAAAACACTAAGGTTACTTAAAGGAAACTTAAATAAAATTCCAATATTAATGATTGTTTACATATAAGTAAGTAGGGGCTACTGAGATTATTTTACATGTATGAAAAGACAAAATAGTATTCTTCTAATTATGTTACATAATACATACTAAAAAGGGTAAAAGAAATAAAGAATATTTGGTATAGAAAAGTAAAGAATTATTCTACAATGTTGTGCTAGAAGGCACATGTCGTTCGATGGTTAGATGTAAAAAATATGGTATAAGGTGGCGAAGAAGAGGAAAGAAAGGCTACAATCAAGGGATGACTTGATTTGGATCAAATTAAAGCCTAGTCAATCTTGTTACAAAGTAGTTAGCTTGAGTTGGGGTCACGTGCTGGTGATCAACTCAAGAGCTCAGCTTAGATAGTCTTGGGATTGCCTTCTCGAATGTCTTATCATAGCACAACTGCTAGGTAGGAGCAGGTCTAGCACAAGTGAGAGTCTGACAATTAGGTCAGCAGGGAATTAGTTCGGAATAGGAATCTTCGTCTTGGATATGTCTTTGAGCTAGTATCCTTCGAGTGAGTCCTTGGAGTCCTCTAGCTCGGTTGCAGGTAATTGGTTCCGGAGGTTGATTCCTATTATCTACTTGGGGGTCAGAAAGATTTGTCCTTAAATTTGGAGTGGCCTTTTGTTATCCTCCATAGGCATTCTTAGGACCTTCTTTTGGTTGGTATGGAATTAGGTTAGATACATTAAAGGTGGAGGAAACACCGTAATCATTAGGTAACTCAATTTAGTAAACGTTACTGCTAACTTTCTTTAAGACTTTAAAAGGACCATTAACTCAAGGGGATAGCTTGTTCTATTGAAAGTGTAGTAATTGCTCTTGGCTGAGGTGAATCCATACTAAGTCTCTTAACTAGAAAGTGACAGTTCGGTAGCCTCAACTACTAATCTCATGTTGATTTTTGGTCAAAATTGTCGATCCTTATACCTATAAATTGGTGTAGTTGTTAAAATTCTTAAGCTTGGTGAACTTCAGATTGACTCTCTTCAACAGCTACTAGGGTGCTCATCATGTTTAGGGGAATTGTAAGGTTAGGCCATAGATAACCTCGAATGGGGTCTTCCCAATGGTGTTATAAACATTCTGATTATATGTAAACTTTACAATTGGTAGGCACAGATCCCAATCCTTGAAGTTCTTTCCCACAATAACTCTAAGTAGATTGTCTAGTGTTTGGTATGCTACTTTAGTCTAGCCATTAGTCTGAAGATGGCTACTAGAGCTGAACACAAGTTTAGTTCCAAGTCTTCTCCAAAGAGTCTTCAAAAATTAGCTGAAAAATTTCATATCCCGATCTGAGACAATAGTCTTTGGTACTTCATGTAGTCGAACAACTTCTTACAAAAACACATTAGTAATGTAAAAAGCATCATTAGTTTGATGGCATGGAATAAAGTGTACCATTTTATTGAAGCGGTCCATCATAACAAATATAGAATCTTTTCCTTTGGATGTCTGGGGCAATCTTAAGACGAAGTTTACGCTGAGGTTGGCCTAAGGTAGGGTTGGCATCGGTAAGGGCATGTATTCTCTGAAATGACTAGATAACCTAAAAAGTTCTTCAACAAATTGGTTATTTTGTCTCTCTGAAATGACCAAATAACCTACCATTATGAGCTTCCTTAACTAACAACTCAGGTATAGAACAGTTTGGTATATACAGCCTTTGGTCCTTAAACAAATAACCTTTCTTAACATAATATCCCTTGATAGCAATTTCATCCCTATATTGTTCTATGATAGGGCCGAAATGAGGATCACAAGCATACTATTCACTAATGAGTGAGAATCCTAATAATTTTTTCTATAAAGTGCTCAACAAAGTTTGTCATCATGACAGGGCATCAGTGACCACATTTATGCTTCCCTTCTTATGCCGAATGACATATAAGAACCCTTTCATAAACTCCAATCACTTAGCTTATCCTTTCAAGAGTTTTTTCTAACTCCCAAGATGCTTTAGAGACTCATGGTCTATATAAATAACAAACTCTCGTGGCAACAAATAGTGTTGCCAAACAATAAGGGCTTGGTATAAAGAGTAGAACTCCTTTTCATACATAGAATAGTTTAAGATAGGACCATTAAGCTTCTTGCTATGGTAGGCAATGAGTCATTACTCTTGCATCAGGATGGCACCAATTCCAACTCCCGATACATCACACTCTAACTCAAAGGTTTTGTCAAAGTTTGGTAATGATAAGATAGGCATTGAGGTGAGCTTCTCCTTGATCTCCTTGAAGCTCTATTTAGCTTGATCATTCCACCAAAATGCATCACCCTTCTTTATTAGCTTGGTTAAGGGGATGGCTATTATACTAAAGTTCTTAATAAATCACCTATAGAAAGAAGCTAGGCTATGGAAACTTTGGACCTTAGTGACATTCTTCGACATTGGCCACTTTAGAACAACTCAAATTTTCTCCTCATCTACTTAATTTCCTTCCCCTAACATTATAAACCTTAGGAAATCACCTCATTCTAATAGAACATACACTTCTTCACATTCCCATACAACTTCTTAGTTTGCAAAGCATTAAATACTTTATGGAGATGTTGAACATGGTTGTTTAAGTTGGCACTATATACCAGTATGTCATCAAAGTATACGACCACACATCTTCCGATCAGAGGGTGCATTACATGGTACATTAGCCTCATGAATGTACATGGTGCATTAGTCAGTCCAAACGGCATAACCAACCATTCATAGAGTCTATGCCTAGTCTTGAAGCTCGTCTTCCACTCATCACCTAGTCTTATATGAATTTGGTGGTAGCTACTTTCAAATCAATCTTTGAGAACATCTTGGTACTATGAAGCTCATCTAACATGTCATCAAGCCTTAGTATTAGATATCTGTACTTGATAGTAATCTGGTTGATTGCTTGGTTGTCGATGTACATATGCCATGAACCATCTTTCTTCTGATTGAGCAGAGTAAGTACCGCATAAGGGCTCATGCTCTCCCTTACATACCTTTGCTCTATGAGTTCATCCACTTACTTTTTGAGTTTAGTAGCTTGTTTAGGGTTCATTCTTTATGTAGGTCAATTTAGTAGGGCAGTGCCTAGTTGTAGATCAATACAATACTCTATACCTCGGATTAGAGGTAGTCCCCTAAGCAATTCCTCAGGGAACAGATCGGTGAACTTATTTAACTGGCTTCGAATTTCATTTGGAACATTCTCTAAAACTCTCACCTCCAACAATCTATTAACCAATAGAAACATGGGCTTATTAGCCTTCTCAATAGATTGGAGCTCTCTTAGACTTGTAACTAAGGTCTTTTTCTTATTGGCTTGGGTGAGCTGATGATAGGTCTCATTTACTTGGGACAAGGTCATGGGCTGTAACATAATCCTCTTTCCATCCTTAACAAAGGCATAGATGTTCCTATATCTATCGTAAGTAACATGTTGGTTGAACAACTAAGGTTACCCAAGTAATAGGTGTGAAGCTCCCATGAGGACGATATCACAAACTACCTTACAATATTGCAAATTACCCCATGATATCGCAAACTACCTCGTCCCTATACATGCTCCCAACACTAAATGCCATAGTCACTTGCTTCATCACATACAGTGCACCCTTATCATGAAGTCAATGTAACTTGTAAGGTCGGTAGACCCAACTCTTGCATAAAGGACTGCACAACAATGGTGGAACAACTTCCCCCATCTATAATGATTGTGCATAATTGGCTCCTCACAGTACACTTGATATGGAATAAATTCTCCTTCTAGTCCTCTTTAGAGTTTAATAGGGAACTCAGTATTCATCTTAAGGCCGAGTCATCACTTCGCCTTGGTTGGTATAGACATGGGTCTCCTCTTCCTCCTTAACTTTAAGTTTTCCAACATTCTTTTCCTTTTCGAGCTCACTCTTGTTGGTGATATCTGTTACATCTCTTTAGAGTACCATGACACGTCAGTTCGGACACTCAACAGCCAATTTGCTCAAAGCCTAAGCATTTGCAACAAGTTAAACCTTCATAGCTTTTGTATACTCATAACAGTCAAACACTTTCTCCACTTTCTCTTTCCACTTTAAGTATTCATCTGCATTTGCATCTCCACTTCCATTGAAAGGTAAGATTTAGACCCTGACATTGTCTAGATTTCAAGGAGCTCGACATCCTCATCCTTATGCTTGGTAGTAGTTAACTTCTTCTTCTTTCTTCCCAAACTCTTTAACATCTAGCTCCTCATCATCTTCCTTAGTCTCTTCCAACTCCAATTCTCGTCTAGCAACTAGGTCTGCTACTCCTCTAGCTCGATGTAGTTGAATTGGGTGATTGGTTTGGTTACCTTAGCCATAGTGGCTCTTAGGGGCATTTTCATATGGGTCATGGTATTGTACACCTCGGGGTTGATGTTTATTAACTTACATCACTGTAACTAAACTCTTAATAAGGTCTGTAAGTCTATCAAGTTTGTTATCAACAAACCTTAGGGTGTTACTATCATTATGGTAATTGGTTTGGTTACCTTAGCCATAGTGGCTCTTAGGGGCACTTTCTTATGGGTCATGGTATTGTACACCTCGGGGTTGATGTCTATTAACTTGCATCGTTGTGACCAAACTCTTAATAAGGTTTGTAAGTCTATCAAGTTTGTTATCAATAAACCTTAGGGTGTTACTATCATTATGACTATGACCAAGTTCAGCACCATCACTCTGGTCACCAATAATACCCTAAACACTCGAATATGATATGGTACAATACTTCTTAAATAACTTAACAACTCATTAATAACTTTAATACCTATTAATCACTCAAACAGAATAGAAGCGAACTTATTCTGTTTTCATAATGAAAAACAGTGTAAAAATAGAGTAATAATGAAACTAAACTTACTTATACACAAACTCATGGTAGTAGCTACGAAAGGAGCACATCAACCACTAAAAATAAAGCGAACCAAAACTTCACTGCAACTTCAAATGCTCCCTTATAGTTACATGCTTTGATATTAGTGAAGTTGATGCATCTCTGGGGTAGGACACATGGAGAAGCATTACAACGAAGTAAACCCATAAGGAACAAAAGAAAAGCTAGTAAAGTCCAAGTAGCTATCAAATGGATATGACACACCACTTGATCCTACTTAGCTTATAATTTACTGGATATGATACACCGGTCTGAACTGAAGGATTACTCACCACTACTCCTTACTAAAGGGAATAGATAAGAGTTAAAGAATAATAAAAATGCTAAGGTTGATTAAAGGAAACTTGAATAATATTTTGATATTAATGATTGTTTGCATACAAGTAAGTAGGGGTTTATATACTCAGTCACTAGGGTTACTTTACATGTATAGAAAGACAAAAGAGTATTCTTACAATGAGGTTACATAATGCATACTAAATAGGATAAAAGAGATAAAGAATATTCGATATAAAAAAACGTAAAGGATCTTTTTGGAATATTGTGCTAGAAGACACATGTTGCTTAGTGACTGGATGTTAGAAATATGGTATAAGGTGGTGAAGAAGATGAAAGAAGGGCTGTAGTTAGGGGCTAACCTAATCTGGATTAGGTCGAAGCCCCGTCAATCTTGTTATAGAGTAGTTAGCTTGAGTTGGGGTCACGTGCTTGTGATTGGCTCAAGAGCTCAATTCAAATAGTCTTGGAATTGCATTCTTAGATGTCTTGTCATAGCACAGCTACTAGGCAAGAATAGGTTTAGCAAATGTGAGGGTCTAACTGTTAAGTTAGAAGGGAATTTGTTTAGAATAGGAATCTTCATCTTAGATATAGCTTTGAGCTAGTATCTTTCGAATGAATCCTTAGAGTCCTTTAGCTTGGCTGTAAGTAATCAGTCTAGGGGGTTGATTCCTATCACTTCATGTAAAACAATTTTTAACCAGGTGTCACACAATATACTAATCTTCTTACTTATCCCTAGCTTAGCATTAATAAGTAAATATGGAGGTGATTATTGTTATTATTCTTTTACATAAATGGCTTATAGTTTGGTAATGTTAAGTTACTTTAATTAAGGTGCTTATTAGTCAAGTTGTCGGTATAAGATTATTGTTGATATCTTGTTTTTGTAAATAGTTTATGTTGATTGCAGTTGAATCAACTAGGAATGTGTAGGCTCGTGCAAAGCTTGGATAGATTGAGCTTGGATCTCACCTCTTACTCCTTAGTTCCTGCAAAAAGCCTAATGTGGGTGTAGCCATAAGGGCCCTTTGATGGTCAAGTTAGCAAGTAGGACTAAGGGAAGGAAGGGGCCAGCACTAAGGACCAAACGGGTAGTGCTCGTCTGGTATATGTATTGAGTGTTGAGAGTTAAGATTGTATATGGAAGGTAAACCGAAAATGTCAAAAGGATTCACTTACCTTATGGTGTTTGGTACCTTTTTTGGGGATTACCTGTATACGTAACGGTTTTGGGTTTGCTCATATTGGACGCTAGTAGACAACATGCACCATAATGGAGATTATGTGGCTCTATAGGTAGTCGGCCATGATCAGCTTGGTAACCAAATTAGTAGCTTAGAGGTCTAACATACCAACATGCACCATAATGGAGATTATGTGGCTCCATAGGTAGTCGGCCATGATCAACTTGGTAACCAAATTAGTAGCTTAGAGGTCTAACATACATAAGGGCTATATAGTGTGCCAACCATACCATAGATGTCAAATGGCCATTGATGGGCTGTAGTAGAAAGCTGGAGCTAAAGATAAATGATAGAATATGTGCAGTAAAGGCCCTACAATGTGTATCCCTCGAATGGCTAGGGGGGCAAGGAAGGGGGGTTGCTACATACAACCAATGCCAATAAGAAAGTGCATGCCCATGTTTCTTATGTGGCAAGTGAGCGAAAGCTGAGCCTTGTAAGTAGAGAAGTTAGGGAAGTACTTAAGTAGTGAGTGGAGGTGCTCGTGGCTAGACAATAGGCGTACAACATAGGGGATGACTAATCATTTGGTATTTATGCAAAGCCATTTGAGTTAGGTCTTCTACTTCCCTTTTCAAAGTTCCTTATGGAGTTTTTCAATTATTTCAAGGTTGCCTCAATGAATATAAATGCTAATGCTTGGGCACAATTGCTCACATTTGAGGCGTTGTTCTTATGGGAACTATGGGGACCAATAGTGTAGTTGTTTAAGCTTTTCTTCCATGTCAAGAGGGTAGTCAATGGTTGGGTATATATTGCCATCTGAAGGGGGTCAATGAAGATCTTTAGTGATTTTCCAAATAAGGTTGATGGCTAGAAAGAGTTCTTCTATTGCATTCCCACTCTTAAGCTGTTGGGCTTCTTATCTTAGTAGGGATGGCTTATTTAGGCTAAAAGTTGAGTGGTTTAGGGGATAAGGACACCATGACTAGTATCGAGCTGTTGAGCTTCATAGAGTAGAAGAATCTTTGCCTTTGGTTTATGTATCTCAAGTACAAAGATGGTTTAGTATTGTTTGGTTTTGAGACAGGTATTTGCTACCCTTCATCGAAGAGGGGTGGTTTGCTATTTGCCACATTGGTTGGTCATTAGAGTAGGGGACATCAGGTTTGCTCATCTTTGGTGTAGTAAGTATGTTGTCTTTGTATTATTTTTTTTACTTAATGATTTTGTTAGTTTCTTGTAGTTATGTTGTTGGCTAAAAAAAGGTAAAAGCAACGCTAACCATTGTTTAGAATAGGCGACTGGAGGGTTTGGTTAGGTTAAGGTAGAAAAGAAGACAACTTGCTATGGAGGAGGAGGGGGACACTTCATGTAACCCCTCGAAGAGAGCCAAGCAATAGAAGGATGGGAAGCAATGGACGCCTCCTGAGGTGGTTTAGCATTTTGCGGGTGATGTATCGATGGGTGTACCTATTATTAGTTTAAGGCTCGAGGGGGTTAGTTAGATCGGCTATCCCCATTAATGCTTGTATGGAAGACTAGGTCTACTAAGTGGAGTGGGGGCCTTTTCATGGAGGTTGGGTATCACTAAGATCCCACAGTTGAGCGCTCGACCTAACTAAAACTTAGGGATGTAGTCATAGCTATCTTGATGGAGCTCATTAGTTGAGTCAAAGTTAAGAATAGTTACTCTTAGAGAAAGGTTGAAAGCGAGAAGTTGAGTTGAAATTGAGAGCAATCATTCAAGCCTAGCATTGAGTGGTATACCGGGATTTAGGCTTATACTTTCATAGTTTTCTCTCTCTCTTTTTTTTTTTTTTTTAATGTAGCTTGGGGATGAGGATTGACCCAAGGGTTGGAGCTCAGTGCAAACAGATGCTCTAAAATGGATAAGTGCCTATAGAGTTAGTGTAATGGATAACTTAGGTAAGTGCTTAAGGATGAATGATGGATTACCAATAGTTGGACCCCTTACTCGCGCCTACTTTCGAGGCTTCCAATCTCTCATAAGAAGGATTCTCTCTTGTTAACCTATTAAGGACAAGCTTCAGTACATGGAAGAGTTGTAAAAGAACTCTCTAAGGACACAACTTGAACACACTTTACTCTACTTGAACTCTTGCTTAGTTGCTGACCTACCAAGTTGTAAGGCCAACTTGTTGCGTTCCAGGACACTATACATTAATCATTACTCTTCCAACCTGCTGAACTATAGCATCAGTCAATTACCTCGGCAACTCTTAGCACAACTCATCAACAATAACCCTAACATTAGCTCTACTTATCTATAGCGCCCTAAGATCATAGAATGAGAACTCATTGATAGGCTACCACTTATCCCTTACTTTTCTGATACTTGTACTATATTCGTTTCTATCATTTGTTATATTTACCCATTTTCGAGGATTTTAGGAATCTCATTCTTATATTTTCTTTTATGTAATTTTCCATTAATATATTATTGCCTTAAAGGACTTTCTATAAATAATCCTTTTTTATTGCAGCCATAATCATCATATACCTTACAAGTTAATAAATATTCTTGTTCTTATAAGATACCCTTTTCTAAGTGCATTCCCTTTTTCACTCTTATCTAATCTTACTGAACAGCTTGAGATTAGTGATGAGTGAACCTTAGTATTAGTGTGTACGTCATATTAAGCGAAGTACTAAGTAGTGTTGTGTTTGTTAATGTGTCATATCCTACGAGCAACTGCATAGAAGCTATTACATTTGCTAACCTATTTGATGGATTACCGATCTTTGGCCTACTTACTTGTACATGCCTCAAAGGCCTCCATTCCTTCATAGGAAGAGTCCTCTCTCGTCAACCTACTAAGCAAGAGAAATCGTATATAGAAGGATGGTGGCTGAACTCCTTGAGAGCTCCAAGTAGGTACACTTTGTTATACTCTGTCTCTTTTGTTGATGCTGACTACTCTCTTACTGAGGGCCCTTTCTCGAGTGATGAGGACCAAGGCCTTACACATCAAATCCTATTGAGTGCCGAGGCACCTTTAGTTGTTAAGAGTTTCCTACCGAGTGCTAAGGTACTTTGGTTTGGCAACCTGCTCGATCAATATGAGCATGATCTGTATTTTGGATCCCTAGTGGCCAAATGTAACACTAGAGGGGCTATAGATGGATTCTATTTAAGCTAAGGGTTTTTAATGAAAGGGAAGCAGATCTACGTACTAAGTGGGTCGGTTGGGGAGCTACTTGTCTGAGAGGCTCATGCTAGGGGTTTAGCCAGCCATTTTGAGGAAAAGAGGACAGCTAAAGTATTGAAAGAACATTTCTACTAGCTTAGGATGTGCGCCGAATCCTTGAGAGGTATGAGGTGTGTAAACATGTAAAAGGAAGGAGAGAGTTGTATAGAGAGTACACAGCTCTACTATACTTGAGCGGTCATAGACTAACCTAAGCATTGATTTTATGCTTAGCCTTCTCCGAATGTTGAGAAGACATGACTCAATCATGGTGGTGGTTAATTGGTTTAGCAAGATGAGCCACTTCATTCCTTACCATAGAACTAATGATGCTTTATTTGTCATTAATCTCTTTTTACAAGAAATTATGCGATTGTATGGAGTGTTGAGAAGTATTGTATCTGACTGTGACTCAAAGTTCACGAGTTTCTTTTAGTGGACCCTATAGGAGCTTGATACTAAACTCATGTTCAGCACTTCTTGCCACCCTTAGATAAACGACTAGATTGAAGTTATGAGCAGGATAGTTAGAATCTGCTATGAGTGTCTGTGGGGAAGAATTTGCATGACTAGGATTTATGTTTACCTATCATTGAGTTCGCTTACAACCGTTTAGCTTACAACTCGATAGGAAGGTCACCGTTTGAGGTCGTTTATGGACTTAACCTAAATTTACATTTGGATTGGATTATCAGCTCGACCACTTAAGGGGAAAGTCAATTTGGCCTGTAGCGTATCAAAGAGTTCTACATGTTGCATCAAAAGGTTGCCAAACATCTAACCAAGACTGTGGCTTGACAAAAGTAGGAAGGAAGCCAAGGAAGGAGTTGAGTCATTTATACTTCTGAGCTCTTAGGCACATCTTGTCCTTTCCTTCTTTTTTTCATACTTTGGAAGACCCACCTAGTTACTACTTTGTACAGTAAACCCTAGTGATTAAATCAGCTCCTAAGCACATCAATGAGGACCAAACGAGGCTAGGACCTTAGTATGAACC
Organism: Lumnitzera littorea; assembly: GCA_024138015.1. Classification (NCBI taxonomy): domain Eukaryota; kingdom Viridiplantae; phylum Streptophyta; class Magnoliopsida; order Myrtales; family Combretaceae; genus Lumnitzera; species Lumnitzera littorea. The sequence continues at coordinate 99,088,634 of JAMXBB010000006.1, read as the reverse complement.
AATGCTTTAAAATTGATATGGTACCTCTAGAGTTAGTATAAGGACTAACTTACACAAGGCACTTGGGGACAAGAATTGCTCCAAGGTTTAGATTCAGTGTAGATTGATGCCTTGATAAGAGTGCTTGTAGTGTTAGTATAAAGACTAACTTAGGAAAGAGCTTGGGGATGAAAATCAACTTGAGGTTTGGGTTCATGTAGATCGATGCCCTAATGAGAGTGCTTACATACTAGGTCCGTTGGGCGAAAATCTTCTGTTTGACATTTTGGATGTGTTATCGAGTCGCTTGCTGCTATAAGTTGCTGTATAAGTTCATGTAGTATCATCCACTTCTTTAATGATGTTAAGGATTGCATGGAGGGTCATGTGGTTAGTGTTTACATTCAAGTATTGGGTCTTGCTAGTGGGCAACTCCAGCTCAATTGGGTGGATGACCTCTGCTCTGAATGTGGGGTAGAATGGGGTTGCTCTAGTAGTGGTCCTATGCATTGTACGATATCCCCATTAAATGTTCAAGAGCTTGTCAGTATACATGCCTCCTATTCTTCTGCCCTTTTCTTCAAGTTATTAAAGATTATCTTATTGATAGCTTTAACTAGGCTATTGGTTTGAGGGTGAGCAATCGAGGTGTAGTGTAGCTTTATGCTGTGTTTATCAAAAAAATTCTTTGAACTGGTCTTTGTCAAATTGCCTCCCATTATCAATGATCAATTTGCATAGCACCATAAAGCAAGATAATATGTAGATGTACATGAATCCCTTAATGGATTAGGTTAGGACAATGGCTATGGTTGATGTCATTGCCTATTTAGTCAAGTAATCTACTGCCAATAGGATAAATTATTAGCCCAACGATGCTTTCGAGAAAGGGCTAAGAACATCTAATCCTTATTACGTAAAGGGCTAAGGGCTTGCTAAAGGGTACAATTCTGAACTGGGGGCATGAGTAATCGATGCATATTTTTGGCACGAGTGGCACTTCTAAACTAAGGACTTGGCATCTTCCTTCATTGTTAGCCAATAGTAGCCCAACTTAAGTGCTTGATTGGATATGGTTGCTGTAAATTCCTACATGGAGCTCCTTGGGGACATGGGTGCCTTCTTCTTTCCTAAGGCACCTAAGGAGAGGAGTACTTTGTCCTCGTCAGATAGAGTACATTGTCAATCAACATGTAGTTAGCTGTAGCGTATGCTAGCCTCTCTACTTCTTCCTAGTCCTCGAGTAAGGCCCTAATCTTGAGATATTATACGAAGGGATCCAACCAAGAGGGTTCGGGACTTACGACCTATACTTTAAGGACTTCCTATTACTATGCCTTCATGCTTCACTCCAAGAGGTACTACATGAAGAGTAGTTTGTCACCATTATGTGATGTAAGGATAATGGACAAGGCTATCTTATATAGTTTGTTCGTCTCTATGTTTTCTACTTGAGGGATTTTATTGACTTCCTACGATGTAAATTCTGTAAGTAGACATTGTACCATATGTAGATACCTAACCATCACTCCTCCTTTGGTTTCATACTCTCTGTTAATTTCCTATACCATCAGCATAAAGTCTAATTATATGTTGAGCTTCTCTACTTCGATGTCTTTGGCAATCTTTAAACTACTGATGAGTACCTCATACTTAGCTTTGTTGTTGCTTGCTAGAAAACCAAACTTCAAAGTGTAGAGAATATTCATTTCGACGTGTCTTGTAGTGTAATACTCACCCCATTCCTCCCCTTGGTAGAGGATCCATCAACGTCGAAGGTTTCTATGGGTATGGTGAGCTTGACTTAAGGCACGTCCGCTCTAGTGTATTTAGCTTTGAAATTGATAAGGACTTGTTCCTTAATCACCTATCTCGAGCAAAACTAGAATCTGTGGGTGTTGATCCTAAGGGAACATTTCATTATTTTGATGAAGTTGTCAAGCTTTGGCAAGATAGCTTTGAGTGGTTGGTCTATCAATATGATGATTGGGTGTGACTGGAAATAAGGCCTAAGCTTTTGAGCTTCGATGACCACTAAAAGGGTGAACTTCTCTAATTTTGTGTACTTGATATTTGGCCTTTATGGGATGTGGCTAAATTAGTAGACTAGCCTATGATCATAGTCATCTACTCGAATGAGGATCGAGGATAGTGCTTTGTCGTTTATTATAAGGTATAAGTATACCTCTTCTTTAGGGATTGGCTTGGATAGTATGAGTGGGGTAGTTAAGAAATCCTTCATTTTATCAAATGCTCATTGACATTCGGTTGTCCATTTGAATTTAGTGCGGTTTTTTAATAACTTGAAGAACTTTGAGCATTTATTTGTGCTTTTAGATACAAATCGATTAGGTAGCTATCCTATTGGTTAGGCATTGTACCTCCTTAATTTTTCTTAAGGCTTTCATGTCCTAAATTGCTTTATTCTTGTCTAGGTTTGCTTCTATCCTTTGCTTTATCACCATGAAATCAAGGAACTTCTTCGATGTGACCTGAAAGATGCATTTCTAGGGATTAAGTTTCATTAGAACTAGCGCAAAGTTTGGAATGTCTCATGGAGGTTGTCAATGTGTCCTCTCTTAGTTATTCTTTTGACAATCATGTTGTCAATGAAGACATTGATGTTTTTGTCGGTCTATGGCTTAAAGATATGGGTATTTTTCAAACTCAAGGGCATTAACTTGTAGTAGTAGGTCCTAAAGCCTATGACGAAGGATGTGTAGACTTCATCCTCAAGAGTCATCTAAATCTAGTTATATCTTAAGTAGGCATCCATGAAGTAAAGAAGCATGTGGCTAGACGTTGAGTCGACGAGCTGGCCTATGTGTAATAGGGGGAAACAATCCTTGGGGCATGCCTTGTTAAGATCGGTGTTGTTGATGCACATTTACCATTTGCCATCTGCTTTCTTTACAAGTATAGGGTTGGTGAGCTAGGTGGGGTATTTTTCTTGCCTCATGAAGCTTACTCAAAGCAACGTTTGCACTTCTTGCTTAATTGTTGCCTAGTGCTTCGAAGTCTACTGCCTTTTTTTTTTATTTGATTGGTTGAATGGTAAAATCAACATTAAGGTGATGGGTAGCCTCCAGTATGTTGATGATGCTTAGCATCTCTTTTGGGGCAGATGCGAAGACATCTATGTTTTGCGTAATGAAGTTTGTGATTTTAGCCTTATCATCGTCTAGCAATTCTACCCCTTTTTAGTTATCATTCATGGTGCATTAAATAGCTTGATTTCCTTGGTCTTTTCCATAAGCTCCTCCTGTACTGTTGAAGCTGAGGGGGTAGTTGATTCTATGTTCGTGATGTTTTTTCTGGATTTAGCCTTGAGGTAAAGTGACCTAAATAAGGTTTAGTCACCCCGTGCCTCGCCTACAGTAGTGGGTGTCATGAACTTTGTTTTAAGGAATTTTTGGCTAATAAGCATGTCAAAATTTATAATACTTGGTTGGCTAAGGATGATATTGTATGGTGAGTAAAGGTTGATGACAATAAATTAGATTAACTGTGTAGCAACATACTCATCATTACCCTGTTCAACTAATAGGGTAATGATTCCCTTTGTTAGCACTGGTTTGTTTCCACCAAACCTTGTGAGGCCGTATTTGTATGGTTATAAGGGTTCATCAAGTTGTTCCTTCATTTGCTCGTAAGCATTGTAAAAAAGTACATCTACTAAACTTCTACTATTGACAAATGTTTTAGGGACGTCAAAGTATCTAATTTCGGTGTTTATGATGAGAGCATCACTATGGGGTAGATCAACTCCCTTTTTGTTTACTTTAGTGAAAGTGACAGTTGTGTTTGTCTTCAACCTCTTGATTCTTACAAGGTATACATTATGTTAGGTCGTTATAATGGTGGTGTTTGAGAGGAGGTTGGATCCTCTAAATATGGTGTTGATTTGGCCTCACCATCCTTGACTATTTTGTTAATCTGCTAGGGCATTAGTTTATTCGTTGTGGTATTGCTATTGTTGTTCCACTTGGTGGCACTAGGTTGACCATTGGATCTAATTTTTCTCATTTATGATAAGGTGATCAATGCAACCTTTTTGAACAAAGCTTTTGACTGCATTCTTAAGATGGTAGCATTTGTTAGTGTTATGTCTATGTACCCTGTAGTAGTAGAATTACTTGCTTGAGTTTGTTGCTTTTAGGTTTCCTAAACATTAGGTGGTAACGAGAGCTATTCTTAGACCTCATACATGATTTTGCTGAGTAGCCTACTAAAGGGTGTGTACTAGATGTAGTCTTAGAATTTCTGTTTTTACTTATGTTGTTTGTTGCTTGCTAAGAGTTATAGTTTGGGGCATGAGGCCCCAGGCGGTCCTTTACTGACACATGAAGGTTGTTGTTTACTTCAAATCGAGCCCTCATGGAATCTTCTTGAGCTATGTATTTATCGGCCACTTGCATGTACTCATTTAAGGAGTTAGGTTTATCCAATGAGATAGTGTTGAATAGCCTTCCATTGGGGTCTATGCTTATAAGAAGCACTTGAAGGGCTGCTCTAATGTCAAGCTTGGATAATTGTAGCTTTGTTTAGTTGAAACACTCAAAGTATGCCTAAAGGTCTCGTTGGGCTGTTGTCTGATGTTTTAGAGAATGGAAAGTCTCTCCTTAGGACTCAAGAGCTTAGGAAATGTTGCTAGAATCTGCCTCCTAGGTCATCAAATGAGGTGATGGAAGCATCCGAGAGGGTATTGAACTAAAGTAAGGTTGCTTATACTAACGTATTGGGGAAGGCTTTACAGATGATGGTGTTTAAGAAGTTATGGAGGCTCATCATTGTTTAGAAGTAGACAAGATGATAATTTAGGTCAGTAGTACCATCATAACTATTCAAGTGTAGTATCCTTGCACTTGTAGGCAGTGTCTCGTCGAAGATGGAAGGAGTAATCATTAACGTAGAGTGTAACTCATGTGCCAAGGATTTAACCTTCTTTTAGTTGTAGATGTTGGAAGTGCGAAGGATATGCTTGTTCAGCTCCTTAACATTCATGTCTTTGTAGTCCTTTGGCAACTATTTTAATGATAGGTCGTCAATTGGTCTGCTTGTCATTCTATTTTCTCCTGATGCTTATGTTTTGCCGCGATTGCAATTCAACTGTTTGCATAGGTCTTCGTAGAGTTGCTAATCATGCTAAATCTAGTTATATGAACGTGCTAGGCATATGATTCATAGGTTGTCATTTTTGCATGGTTCTAAGGAAGAGCAGATGGTTGCTTACCAATTCAGGTGTTTTTGGGATGCGTTTTTGAGCAATGTGACATCCTTATGTAGAGCTATAATGGACTCTTGATATTTTTTGTTCTCTTCAAGCATTTGTTAGACAAGCAACCTAAGCTCTTGAATCAACTAGGAATGAGCAGGCTCATATAGAGCTTGGATGGATTAGGTCTAAATCTTGTCTCTTACTTCTTGGTTCCTACAAAAAGCCCGTTGTATGTATAGCAATAGGGGCCCTTCGATGCTTAACTAAGGGAAGGAGGGGGCAAGCACTAAGGACCCAAGGGGTAGTGCTCATTCGGTATGTATATTGGGTATTGCAAGTTAAGATTATGTATAGAAGGTGAGCCGATAGAGTCAAAAGGATCCCCTTACCTCATGGTATGTAGTATATTTTATAGGGATTACTTGGACGCATGATGGTTTAGGGTTTGCTTGTACTAGCCACCGGTGGACAACATGTGCCGTAATGGAGACTGGGTGGCTCTATAGGTGGTCGGCCATTATCAACCTCCTAACCAAATCTATAGCTCAGAGGTCTAACATTCGTAAGGGCTGTTGGGTGTACGAGGTGTACCAAGGATGTCGAATGGCCATTAATGGGCTAAATGAAAAGTTGGTGCTAAAGACAAAGGAGGAGTTAAGAAGTTAAGAAAGGATGGGGATAGGGAAGGCAGGGGTTAGTAGGTGCTCAATCAAGGATGAGTTGAGGTCTGAGTCATTGCCTGGTGGTTAACACATATAAACTTGGTAGTCGAGTCGACTTGCTAGAGTGAGGCATTATAAGGCTCATCGAATAGGTCACTGTACAGAGGAATGCTCGCTGTTCACCTACATGTTTCTTGGTGGGCTTCCTTATATGTTGGGCCTCAGGCTGGGTGAGAACTAGGTATCAACAATTTATATACTTCTTATCTCGTTTAATGAAGTTTAGCCTATCTTGTTAGTTTCATGTGATCTTATCACATATAATTAGGTTGATGAATGTCAACATGATACTGACTTTACTAACAACTTGATTTTATTCGACTCAACTCAACTAACAAATTTGACATGATTTTTACCGACTCGAGCAAAATTGACATGAAACACATGTTAAGCTCCTCAAGTCTTTTAATTCCATTTCTTAAATTAGTCTTTTATTCCATATTCCCTTTTGCATATGTTATTCTCTATGCAAGGTTTTGTAAGTAGTCTCGTGTTTAGATCCTTCATGTGTAAGCACAAGGTTTCCTACTTTAGTAGTTGTGCCTATTCATAAAGGTTAAATAAGTGCGAAAATAAATTTTTTGGATTGTTTCTTAGGGTTTTTTTTTTTTTTAATCTCTATCAAAGGTTAGTTCCTTTTTATTAAGTATTTCTCTAAGTGTTTTATGCATCTTCTTAATTTTATGAATTTAGATAAGCCATATCAAAGTGGATAAGCTCAATTAGTCCTATCTCAATCCCCTATTCTAGCATCCTCATGGATTAGTACTCAACATGCTATAGTAGGGTAATAAAAGAATGAAAGAAACAATTGTAAAGAGAGGAAGGTGATTAAGGCAATTAAGCAAGTATGGAGTTTTATAACAAATAAATAGAAAGATAAGCTATACAAAAAGTGAGAGTAAAAGGTGGGGATTATACTTACAAGTATAAGTAACTACTCTTACCCAAGTTAGACCTAAGTTCTACCTATTTCTCTTCACTACTCACTATCCTATTGATTTATTACCTAAGCTTTCATATGATCAACAACTTAGGTGCTTATATGATCAATCAACCTAAGCCCATTTATGGACCATTAACCTAAGGCTTGTTATGATCCCTCAACGTAAGTTGTTCTATGATCCATTTACCTAAGTTCCCTAAAGTATAATTAACTTAAGCTCTGATATCGCTTAAGCTATAACACCCTATAACCTACGAGTACCATAACCCACCACATCTCCCTAGTATTTAATGGCACATTAAGGCACTAAATCACTATTACAATCTCCAAGATCACTTGTATTAAAAATAATTCTCCAATCACAACGATTCAAGTGATTCACAAGCAAGTCAATCCAACCACAATTCCACTCAATGCCAATTCCACAATTTCAAAGTTTAACCAGCTCCTCAACACAATGCAATAATTATTGCTTCTCTTTCCTAATCTAATTATAACAATTTGCATACTTGTCATAGATAGCAAACTTATCAAATGAACCTACAACTATAAAAATAAAGAATGAGCCAAAGCCCAATATGTAATGTATAAGCACATACGGATGTCAAACCAAACATATCATATGCATATAATGCAAAATAAATAAACAAATAAATAAAAATAAAAGAAAGAGAGAAAAGAAAAAGAAAACTAGGTGGTTATTATCTTATGTATTAGCCAACAAGCATCAAAGGGGTACTTATGACTCTACCATACCATGATCTCTTATATATATAGTTAAATAGTATACAATATAAGTCTTTTACTTTAATACATACAGCGCTAAAGAATTTCCCATTACTATCCTATAGTATTCATCTTGATGGAGGCGTATACTGCACTGATAGATAAGTATGCTTTGTCAAGTTGTAGTATCGATTATAATGGATGTGAGTCTAAATGTCAATCCTATAGGAAACCATATGGTGAGAACCTAATTACTAGCAAATTTTCCTAAAATATCAAATTATCTAACTTTACAATATAGAGATGGTTGTGATTAATTAGGATAGATGAATGAGAATTGATGAGATAAGAGCAATAGAGTAAATAAGAACAAGTAAAATAAGAAAACTAATTAACAATAAAAAGCATGATTTAATGAAAATAAAGAAGACGTAGTCCTTCGTAAATTGTTATTATTTACTCTCTAGTTTTATGTAACCTTTTAATCTCAATTATTCTCTAGAGCATGGAGATTCATGATCATATTCTTATGGAAATTGAATTCTGAATTAACTAAACTTGCGTCTCTAGCTTATTCCTAATTCTGAAACCCTTTCTACCCACATTACTATTGAATAAAGCTTTACAGGATTGCATTAAGGAGTGTAGAGCAAAATACATTAGCTATATTAACCTAGTTCTTTTTTGTTTAGTAATACCTATGTTTTTTTCCTCCATTTGAGGGCTTACTTTTTCAAAAAAGAATCTAAAAGAATATTGTATACGTTAATACATTTAGAGCTGATTTATAAAAATCCTATGTGGACTTAATTTTTTGTGGATCCTAAAACGTAAACTATAACTAACTCAGACCTTCAAAATGAAAAAAAAAAAAAAAAGGTTGAAAACTATGGAAAGAAAAGAGGTTGAAAACAAAGGTATTTCTTATGCATATTTCATTAGAAATTTAGTATATCTAGACATTTAAGATGTATATACATAATATAAGCATAATGATGCCAAAGATTATAAGACTTTACTATAAATGTTTCATTGGTTTGATAAATAACTCATGTTTATCCAAATTTACTCATATATACATGGATGAGTACAACCTACCAGACTTTGCCAAGAAACACTTGACTTTATTTGAAAGTACTTGCTATAATGTTTGCATTAATAACTAAGACAATTGCAACAAAGACAAATCATTTGCCATCTCCATATGATAATATAGTTACACTAAATAACCATATAAGTCCAACTAGCTAGCCACATTCCAAAATTTTGTAATTGAAATCCTTAAGAGTTTTTGTAGATGAATATTTTCAAGATATATAAAATTGGTGAATTTCATTTGAGACTATTTTTGTTGTTGATGATCAAAATGCATGAAATGTTCATAAAACAAACTAGAAAGCCAAGTAGTAATAGCAATAAGATATAAAGAACTTTTAGTTATATTACTATAGAAATCCTAACCTAAATAAAGATCTTACGAAGAGAAAGAAACATTAAAAGATAATCATGGAAACATATATCGTAACTACATAAAACAATAAATTTATAATGATTACATAAACATAGGGAAAGGATCCAACATCAACTAGGTTAGGATAGTAGGGGGAATTAATTATCAACATTTTTCTGAGTGGATGCATCAAAATTCTCAAGGAAATCAAAGCTCTACGAAACTAGAACAATGCAACTACAATTGTTGTTGTGCTGTTACTATTGCTGTTTGAAATGTGGATGGTGTGGATGTTATTGTAGATGTCACTGAAGTTGAAGGACATGAATTGTGGCTCTTCTTGAGTAATCTCCAGAGGTTTCGGGAGCTGCTTGTCTTATTGTTGCTGAGGATGATATATCAAGAGAAGCTACTTTAGCATGTCCCTTTCCTTTCTCAAATTCCCAAATTCGACTGCATTATCAGATGATGTTAGTAGATTAGATATACACATAGCCATGTCTCAAGGAAACACACTTTAATGATACCAACATGTCTCGTAAATGTTAGTTTTCAAAAGAAAAAAAAAATCTATTATCACAATCATGTGTTTAAATGTGATCAATATTTACTTACGACACATTTAAACACGTAGTATATTAATAACAGTAGATCTTTTTCAGGGATTGAGAGAGAAATGAGAGGGTGAGACCTTCTTTGTAAAGGAGAACATCAGTGTGTGTAGCAATTTGACACTTTATGGAAGTGTTATCCACTCTAGACATCATGATGCTCTCATCAACTTGCTTGATCTTTGGATAGAGCTCGCTTGATCTTTGGATGGAGCTCATTCATATTGGCCTATATATATATATATATATAATAATGGTATTTAATTATTAATATGACGACAAAATACTACAAGAGAAATTAGATGGCATTTCACAAAAAATAGAAAATAGATTGGCTAGTACTGGTCAAAACCTCAAGAGATTTCAGTTGCTTTTGCAGCTTCCATGTCTTTTGAAGTTGCTTGTTGCGGTACTCCCGTAAGCATAGCCTGCTTGCAATGATCCTGAAGAAAGCGAAGGGGATTGCCATACTATAACTGATACATGAAAGCTTTCAAAATTATACCAGTACTTTTTATTTTTTTAAAAGGTAAAATCACATGAATCTATTATAAAATATATACATACAGAAGTCAATGATTGCATGTGATAGACAGTCAACGCGCAAAAGGAATCATTGATATTTTATTCCAGGTATATACGGAAGAGTAATGCTACAAGTTATAAAAGTTACTTTTCCAAGATCATAAATCGATTTACGTAGAATAACGGTATTAGTAAAATCACAAAGTTGAACAAAGCGTTACCGTACACATGAGTTGAATCCTCTATTTCGGAATTGGTATCAATATATGGATCACATTTATACATGGAAAAAAAGGGATTTTAGGCATCTCAATATATCATCAATTTAAGTAAGAGAGGACAACCATTTGAGCGTCGTGGGGCTGGACTTGACTTCACGCCCCAGTGGAGGAGCGGAGTAGGTAGAGAGTTGATCTAGTGGGCTCTCCTTGATGACATTGCTAGCTACTTGGGTGATCATAGGGTTGCTCCCCTTGTCTTGGAGCTGAGCAGCTACTGGCAATGGTGGTGGGGTGGTGCCTTGCCATTGGAAAACTCTATAGCATCAGTTGGTTGATGATCCACATTCTACCTACAATTTTATTATTATCACATCAATAATTAGGTAAATTTCAAATATTATTAGAAGCAAAGTAGGAAAAAAGGGAGAAGAATGTTTGATGGAATAAATAAATAAATGAATGAAATGGCGTAGTATATGGAAGTGCAAATAAAGTTGAATGACCTCGGAAAATGCCTTTTAATAGTAGAAATGTTTGTTTAGTTTAAGATATGGGAAACGCTTTTCATGAGTTTTCTCATTAGTGGCCTCCTATCGTTTCCTTATATTCCATACGGCCTTCCTATCCAAAGTATCTTCTCCTCAAAAACGATTAACGCTTATATCCCATTTTCGAGCATATTTTCCTTTATGGACCCGTAGTTTCAATACTAAGAGGCTAAGCGTTTAGCCAAAAAAACAAATTAAAAAATAAGAGTCTATACAAAGAATTTTTTTTATTTTATTTTATTTTTTTTAATTTTCTAATCAATTTACTTTATCTTGATTAATTTATTATTTAAATAATTATACATATATATATTTGCATTTGACAAGTTCTTTAAGTAGACAAGATTATTGTAGTCTAACAACATAAATACCGGTTATTATTAGGATGTATTAAGTTAAAATCCCTCATCTTTTAACTTATTTATTAGATTTCTATCCATGAGAAATTTTTAAAATACATTAAGCATAATATATTATCAAAGTCACGTCTAAAATTTCAATATACAGGATCTTCTTTGAAAAAAATATCTTTCTTATCCGGTAGCTCCCAAAAATTGTGCTGCTAAGCATGAATAGAAAAGCAAAAAATGTGGCGTTTGATAAATAATTTATATAAGACAACATGCTAGCATATGAACTGGGACTATATCTAGAGATTAAAAATTCATCATATTGATTGTCAAACATTATTCTTCTTTTTAAAATCATAGCTCGGTTCTCTGTGGTTATCACCAAAATATAATGCATTCAGTGATTCCTTGTACATAACACAATAAAGCATATACTAAAAACTAAATAAAAGGTGATGAATTAATTTTGAAAATTATATGAATCTCTAGAAACTAAAAGAAAAAACCAGTAATAAATATCTATCCTTTATGAGTTGTAATGGATGGGAAAGAAAGTCTAATTTTGAAGTGGCAATATGAAACGTTTAAAGATAATCATTATTAGGAAGCTTCGTATTTTTGGTATCATGTTATTCTCATTCGTATACCTTTACATCCATATATTAACAAAAAATGAAGTGGGGCTAACATTAAATATGGAAAAATACAAATAAGTCATTCAATTTATGTTTTAATCTTGTTTGAATTGTCTAATTTTATATAATTTTTCCTTTTAGAGTCTCGAAACTTTGAAATTGAAGAGAATAAATGCCTAAAAATTGGCTCATATCACCTTTTTATTTGGTCATAGTACTTAATTCTATTTACTCTTAATTAGCTATGATAATCTTTTTTCTTTTTCTTTCAACAATAAAAAAGATAATAAATTTTTATTGCATTGAGAAAATATTGATTATATCAAAGACACCATAGCTATGATTATCTTACAATTAAACATAGTTAATTAAATCATACAATAAAATATAAAAAAATTTTGCACATACTAAGAAAAAAGATATATAAAAAAAAAGTTAAATTAATTAGCACTACCCATCCACAATAGATCATCATAAAGTTAGGGAACCATTGACCATCACTTGGTCAAGATTTTCTTGTGCCCAATCGATAGCTATACTCCCCAACCTTAGAGTGGTTACATCATCAATTAAGAACCATAGAATAATGCAACACACTAAAGATATTAGGTATCACATATTACTTATGGTAGTGAACTACCACTCACTATGGACTAAACGAGAGAAAGAAAATTCAATATATTTTCTATTGAGTTTTACTTAAACCACATAATCCAATGCTCATGATTTGTTTTATTTTATAGTTTTGGCTTATTCAGGTGATGGGCAGCAATCCACCACCTTAAATTGGTCACATCACTCATTAGAGATCCACCACCTTAAATTGGTTACATCACTCATTAGAGAATGTGGGTGGTCACCTATCATCATCATGGGTTGCAATACACCAATTTCTTATAAGTGGCACAAAAACCCCAAGGCTAATGGACAACCATCTACAACCTAATAAGTGGTACGGGAATAGCTTATGAATGGCCATCTACCACCTAATGCAGATTGTGTATGGATGAGAGTAACTAATAATGAAGCTCCTTAAAGTTTTTATATTAGCAATCATTATTTATGTTTATATATCCTCTAACCATATGATGCCATATTATAAAAATGGCAAAAAGTGTGGGTCAATATTTGTTATTATCCATAAATAGTTGTAGAAAATATAATTATGCAATACCATTTAAAGTCATATACTTAACTGACCTTTAAATTTTGTTTTAGTCTATTATATATGAAACTTTTGATGTTATCCAAATTGACATGTGTTGTTACCAGATTCTTGCCCAAATGAAGGCTTAATCGGTCTAAGTTAAGGCCCATAGGTGAAGCCCATTATAAGGAGTAGTGAGCTTACATGTCGCGCCGTATCCCTCATGACCCTCTCACGAAGCCATGTGCTTGCACCAACGAAGATATAAGCTGACGATAAGCCTGTCCCTCATGACCTACCTACTAAGCCAAATGACACTTATCCAATTAGTCAACCCCTGCAACCATCAAGCTAGCATTCATTGATTGTTTGACGTAAGCTTAGGGCTTAACTCGCCCCTATCGAGTACCAACTCCCTTCTCAGCACCTTAGCTCGACTTTTCTCTTTAGCACTTATAACCCATTGCAACTCATTAATGAGCATTTGATATTCGTAGAATGACCTGCGTGCTCAACATCTCTACCCTTGCTAGATCACTAAGCTGTAGATATGGTGACTTGATTGACCAGAACATGTTGTACATAATGATGCTTAGCTTGTACCGTAAAGTGCACTACCTATCGGCAACCAGTACCAGCAAATCCCTAATCATCACTTGTCTAAGTAACTTGCATAAAAGGCATTAGGTGCCAACAAGTAAGAAGAAAAACCCCCCCTCTCTCTCTCTTTCTCTCTCTAAGATCTCTTCTCTTCCTCTTGAAGAAAGCAAAAATTTAACACCTATCACCTACACACGGGACGAGCATTGTCCAATAGGTCCTTAGTGCTTATTTCCCATTTCCTTGGTCCTCCTTGTTGACTTGAGTTTCAAAGGTCCCCCATGGCTTTGCCTATAGGGAGCCTTTTTGTAGATATCAAGAAGTAGAAGAGGAGATGAAGCCCAAGCCCATTCAAGCTTTATTCACTCACACTTATGACATAGGCACCTCTTACAAGCATTTATTTACATCATGCCCCTAACCTTAAGTCAATTTTCATCCTTAAGCTTAGCCCAAGTTAGTCCTTACACTCATGACGTGGGCACCTCTTGCCGGCATTAATATACATCGAGCCGTTAACCTTGGCTCAATTTTCATCCCCAAGTTAGCCCAAGTTGGTCCCTATATTAACAACATGGGCACCTCTTGTAGGCATCGATTTATATCGAGCCCTTAACCTTAGGTTGATTTTCATCCCTAAGCTTATCCCAAGCCAATCTTTACACTAATGATGTAGGCACTTCTTGTGGGCATTGATTTACATTGATCCCTTAATCTTGGGTTAATTTTCATCCTCGAGCTTAACCTAAGTCAGTACTTATACTACCGACATTGGCACCTCTCACGGGCATCGACTTACTTCGAGCCCCTATCCTTAGTTAATTTTCATGCTAGAGCACGAGTCAATTTTTCACGCTAGAGCACGAGTCAATTTTTCACCCTCAAACGTTTGGTTAAGCAAGACACCGTTATTGTAGTTAGTAAAATATAACTCAATGTCAAATTAAATAGTAAGAGCTGAATAGAAGAAAACTAACTAACAAGAAGCAATGATCAAAGTTTTATTTCACTAATTAAAAAAAGGTATAAGGCTTCATGGGTCAGCGTATCGAGCCCAGTTGCACCAAGGTAGAAAACTAAATGATATAAAAGTATATAACTACTTCCTATACTATGGCTATTCACTTCTCTTGAACAACCTTTCTTAACTCCGACTCGACTCCTTACTCCGGAAATTCTTCCCCAACAGGAACTCCTCTCAACTTTGACTTGACTAGCTCTTACGTTGTGATTACATCCCTAAAGTCTGGCTTAGCCAAGCCCTAAACTACATAGCTCCTAGTAACGCTCAACCTCTAAGTGAAGGTCCCTACTTTACCTTCCAAAGCCTCTCTTCCAAAAAGGTAGTAATGGGGACAGCCATTCCACTTACTCAACCTAGAGTACCAAGTTGTCTAGGCCCTATTGGCAGCAAAGGAAGGTTAATCCTTCACCTAGAGAAGACCAAAGGACTTGCAAAGTAGAGGATTCCCACAAGCACCTTGGTCCATACATCAAGGTAGAGAAAAGACTCCTTTTGCCACTATATTCACTACGGCCATACCCGTTTGCTTGGAGTCATCTAGGATAGTACACATGAAAACTACCTACAACCACATACAAATGGGTGCCCTTGTGGTGAAGTTGCATTGAACAAGCGACGGGTTACACTAGAGCCCCCCTGCTTTGCTCGACATAAAGGGGGAAGGACTTAGAGACCATATATGCCTCCCTATCATAGCTCGAGATCTAACCACTACCATTGAGTAGTTGTCTACACCTCATGATCACAACTCAAATGAAGAGGTCGAAGGCAACCCCCTATAGAGCTTAAGCACCCCATCCCTCAACATGATCGCCTCGAACACGCTCATGTCAATTCTCAAAGTATACCCCACTAAAGTTGTTTAGGCAACTAGTGTAGTAAGGGATGGACCTACACACCCTTTACATAAGAGCCATGAGACGTCCTTAATAGTACATGTATTGGTCATCATATGGCCCCAACGCATTGGGAACCCAAGCAATGCCTAAAGAATTAATAATAAGTTGTACATGCATTAAATACCTTCTAGAAGCAACCCTACCTAAGATGTTCCACTTGCTAGAAGCACATGATATGCAAAACAAACTCTATGAAGAGGATAGCTTATGTCAATAAGAGATATGACTAGCCAAAATTGCTCTACCGAAGATAGGTTCTCATAGGCTCATCGTCACACAATTCTAAGGCCCTATAAGAGCCCCAAGAATCACAATCTTCTTGAGAGCTAAGGTGCGTTGGCTTATGAGTAAGTATCATCGCAAGATAAGAACACTTAGACAAAAATAAAAAATAAGTGTGAGGCGATAGCACATAGGCAAATGAGTAGGTCCATAAGAAGCTATTAACTAATGAATATAGACCACCTAATTGGAGATACAGAATTTAGCTAATCTCATAAGGCAACATGATACATATCTCTACTCGATATATATCCCCTTCGACAAAAAAAAAAAAAACATAGACAAAAAACAAATAGAGTTCGAGCACATAGATAGTATAAACATAAGAAGCAATGATCAAAGGAAAGGAAACATGAGATCAAAGACAATTAATAGAACATCATTCATTTGAAGCTTGAGTGATTACACAAAGGAAGTCGGCACCTCGACCCCTAGTGAAAGAAAAATACAAAAATTCAAAAATGGGCATACATAGCCTACGATAACTGCAAAGGAGTAACAAAAATTCTAGAGATGCTCTTAAGCATCCTCAACTTGCTATTGCTATTATTGTTCTTGTTATTGCTCTTGCTACTACTCTAGCTCCTACCTAGCCTCATTGTCACCACCTCCCTCCCCAAAGCCTAAATTTAAGCCATTGTTAGAAGTTCCTAATGAGTTACCAAACAACTCACCAACTGGCGTACCTCCAATAGTGACCTCGAGACAATCAAACCAATGAAGGAAGGATAAGTTATCATCAGGCATGCTCTACCGAACTTATTTTATCACCTCCTCTACTATTGTGTACCTTGTAACGACCCTAAGAGCGGCCTAGTAGTATTGCCTAGAATTTCCATATTACGTGTACACCTATGATAAGAAAATCGCCTTATAAGTTAGAGCTTACAAGACTCTAAATAGTTATTTGCTAGGGTCTTCAATTTTTGTTCATTGACTCATTATATAATATAAATAATTATGGATAACCATTTTTCCACAATTTCTCAGAACCGTAGAGAATCGGTATCCTTTATCAAAATAGTGAAATAAGATAGACGATTCTAAAAAAAATTCTAAACTAACTAAAGATACTAAACTTAATTGAAATATTAGTTCAAAGCATTCTAAAGTAACTACATAAGCTTTTCACCATATTGATTCAATGGTACACTCTGCACTCAATTCCTATCCCTATCCCAATTATCGATCAACCTGCAAGGAAAAGAACTGTTGAGGTATAAGCTTGCGCTCAGTGAGATAATTACGCTCATTAATACTGCATGGCAAAATTTATTAGATGCACAATCATATGAATTCATGAACAATCAGTATGCTAAACAACACATGTAGTGGCCTAAGAACTGCATACGACTTAGAATTTTGCCTCCCGTAGTTAGGGTTTGGAGATAATTGACCGACCTAAACCAAAATCCAGGTTCTAGACCTTGGGTTTTAATTCATTAGCACTATTGTGCTTAAGTCAAAACAAAACCATGTATATATATACAGATATATACTTTCATTACCGAACAATACATCATATTTTTGAAATCCCAAGTCTAGCGGTGTGGTGGCCTCCGTAATCCACAAACACACGCCCTAAGTAGAAGCCACAAGACTCGACCCCTCGCTGACGGTTGGTGTCTCCCAGCGCCTACTAAGTTCATCAGCTTAAGACAAAGACTCAATATATATGATGACATAGCTAATGCCCAATCCTACAGAAGGCTCATCCTCCTATAAGTCCCTTCCCATCTTCTGCGTGAAGTGGCAGTCAGTGTTATCCATATGCAATATGAGGAATGCATGATTCATTTTAATTTCTTAATCGTATAAGTGATTAATTCGATTTTCAAGGTGATCAAACAATTTCATTCCATACAATTGCAGGTATAAATTATCACAAACAAATCCCATTATTATATAATTAACAAGCCATCGCATTCATACACATGCATTTCCCATATCCCATAAGCATCCAAATTTATATATATATGTTTAGATGCATCCATTCTACAAGCAAAATCAAGTAAAGAGTTATCGGGGATTTACTCACTCAACCATACGGATCAATTAAAATAATCCAAGATAGGTCGTCTCCCAAAAGCCGGGTCCCTTGGACATCACAAATACAATACTATAAGGATTTGAAATAAAACCTGGAAAACTAAGTTAAAACCCTTTAAGTTATACATTTGACTTGATTTTATAATTTTTCCTAGTTTTACTTAAAAGTTCAATTCCGTATAACTTTTTCGTTTTAGATCCGATTTTTATGGTCTTATAGTCAATCTTCATCGTTTTCAAGTGTACTTTAACGTAGTGAGGTTATATTTTCATGATGAGGCATGAAAAACTGCCCATGGGCCAGAACAGTAGCGATCCTCATGTTTTGGAGTACTTTTGGGCCTTGTTTGGTAATTGGGCCTTTTGATAACTTGAGAAATCCTTTGGGCTTAGTTTTAAGATTTTATCCTAAGCTCAAAATACTCCTTGAGATCAGATTTACAACTTTAATTTATACTCTTAAGGCTAACAATCACTTCATGGGGTCTTTAGTGAGCTTAAGTTGTCAAATGGGCTTATTTTTTGTTCAAACTAAAGTTAGTGACTTTGGTGGGCTTATGGAGCCTTAGGTAGATTTCTTATGGGCTTCAAAACAACCTCTTTTAATATTTTAAAGCACTGGTAAGAATTTTAATGAAGGCCCAACTTAGAGTTCTAGGCTCGTTTTGAGAGTTTTAGACTCAGTTTTGAGTTTTAGGCTTTATATAGTTGCTATACTTACTTTAGTTGATCTTTTCACTTTGTTCACTTACTTTTATCATATTTTTAAGTGTCTTTTACCCATGTTCCAGATCTGGTGATGATGATTCGAAGGGGTTCTCACTTAGTTTTTTAACTTATTTCATCATTTCCTTAAGTTTAGGTGTTAAATCATGCACTTAAACTACTTGTATCCAAATCTTAACTTAACTTTTCTTCCGTAAGATGATTCTTTAACTCATACTTCACACAAAGAAATAGAAGGTCTTACACTTATTATAACTTCCACATCATAGCTCATATCATACAAAGTTGGTTTCTTCATAAAACTTCATGTGATGAATTTTTCCTTAACTTAAGTCTAGATTTGAGCATGGTTAACTTAATGGAAATAAAATCAACATCCAAATGACTTTTGAAACCTCATGTCCAGCATGCTCATCTTCCATTCAAGTTCTTCTTTCAAGATTTTCTCAACTTAAAATCTTTCATTCAAAGTTTTAAACAAGTATTTTTACAAAACACTAACTTTAAATGCTCATGTTTCAACTTCATGTAAGGGTTTCATGAGTTTGTTTCTTAGAATGGTCTTTGGTGTTATAACAATTTAAAATCATACTCATATCTTCAAGAAATCAAAGTCTCCTAACATAAACATTAACTCACTAATCATAAGAAATACTTACTCGTCCTTAAAGCGAAATATGGTGGTTGTGCACAAAGGTTCTACTTAAGCTCTTAACTTTGCTTCCTCCTTTTGCAACCTTTTGGAAACCCAAGTTGTTTGATCCTTTAGAGTAGGGTTTGTGGAAGGTTCTAATGGTTCTAAAAGAGCTTAGAAGTGGCAGCCAAATGGAGGATTTTTGTGGAGTTTGATTTCTTCTTTTGATTTGTGTTTAAAGTGAGAGAAAAGGAAGTGAAAATGAGAGTGAAAGAGGAAGAGAGTGGCAGATTTTTTAATGGGAGAGGAAGTGTGTGCAAGAAGCTTTAATTGATTGTCTTGTAGCTTACATAAAAGTCAACAATTGCAACTATTGATGATGTAAGCATTAAGGAGTGAATAGTAATGTATAAAAGAAAGTGATTGATGGTTGAAAGATAAGAGTATGGTCTCCCTTTTCCCCTTATTCAAATCTACCATTTAGTGTCCTTTGGAGTCATGGAATTGTCTTGTCTCATTTAATGAAGTTAAGCATGTGAAATCTTGTGAAAAATTGTCCATATGTAATATAAGTGAATGGGTGATAAGGAAAATGTCATATCACTAGATTTTGATAAGTTATCAATTAATAAATGATTCTAAATTTTAATTGATAAGTCATCTAAGGTGATTGGTGGTCTACTTATTTATATGTAAGGCTTAGACATGAAGATAAGGGCATAGTCTTATAGGAAATTGTTTTAGGATTTTCATCTTACATTGTTTTGTACTTTATGATTCAATTCCTATAAAATTGTGAAATTTTCTAAATTGAATGAAATTATTCAAATTAAATTATCGATTAGTCACTTAGGGTCAAAATTCCCTAATTGTTTTAGGGTTTAGGGTCTTATGTGAGTTTATAGCTCGTAGTTCTTTAAGCTTAGGTTTTCTCAATAATTGGTTTTTGAATTAGAAAATTTTAATTTGTTTCTAAATGTAAACTTAAGTTCTCAATTTCGTTGATCCTTGGAAACATTCGGATGGTACTTTTAATTGAATCATGGGCCTACTAAAAGTAGGGTTTATATTTATCAATTGATAAGTTATTTAGGATGATTGGTTAGTTTACTTATTCATATGCACAAATCTTATGCATAAAGATAAGGAGATGGTCTTATATGAAATTCTTTTGGAGTTTATCTCTTAAATTGATTTGTAAGTTATGATTTAATTCTTATAAAATTATGAAAATTTCTAAAGTTGAATAAAATTATTCAAATTAAATTCTTAATTAGCTGCT
Organism: Lumnitzera littorea; assembly: GCA_024138015.1. NCBI lineage: Eukaryota > Viridiplantae > Streptophyta > Magnoliopsida > Myrtales > Combretaceae > Lumnitzera > Lumnitzera littorea. The sequence goes on along the minus strand of JAMXBB010000006.1, from coordinate 99,068,060 downwards.
TAGGGTTACAAGTTCTTAATTGTTTTAAGGTTTTGGGTTTAGAGTTTATGGTTCTTGTATTTGAGTTTTATCGATAATAGGGTTTTGAATTGGAAAAATTAAATTTGTTTTTAAATGTAAACTTGAATTCTTAGCTTAGTTTATCCTTGGGATCATTTGGCAAGTTCTCTTAATTGAATCACAAGTTCGCTAAAAGTAGAGCTTATAATTTATCTATACGTAACATGGCTTATAAGTGAAAATAAGGAAATTATTTTATATAAAATTATTTTAGGGTTTGGTTCTCAAATTAATTTGTAGGTTGTGATTTGCCTCTTAAGTTAAATAAAATTCATTAAAATTATATTTTTAATTATTTATTTAGGGCTATAAGTCCCTAATTATCCCAAGGTTTAGGGTTCGAGTGAGTTTATGTATGTTTTAAAGTTCGAGTGAGATTATGTATGTTTTAAGGTTTTTCACCAACTCGGGAATAATTTACTTATACTTAGGAGCTTAAGGATCAATTGGCTTAATTATTTAGGAACACTGCCTTATTATGCAACATATATATATTATATGATAGATTAAGAAAAGGAAATTACTTAATAATATATTTATATATATATATATATATACATATTGTGGGGCTACTTATGTACGGAAGTAAAATAATTTTTGTAAATTTATTAATTTATTCTTTTAACTAGCTTAGTTTTGTTGTTTATTATTAATTGAAATAATCCTTGATTCGATTGTTATCGGTTTTATATGATTTCCCAAAATTATTGATAATTTTATTGATTTATGGCTTTTCAAGCATTAAGATGATTTTATAGAGTTTTAAAAAATTTTTTATAATTTGATATTTACGGTTTCTATTAAGTTTAGGTTTACATTTTTAAAAGTATGCGCATGTAGGGATTGGGGTTTTCTTGCATGATTAGGGTTTCCAAATCGTATAATAGTGTCTTCCAAGTTCGTTTTAAGTTCCGAGTTTAAAATTTTAGTCGGTTTTCATTTTTTGTAGTTTTATCGACTTAGGGAAATATTTACAATACTCAAGTCCGACACCATATTTAGAAGGTTAAATTTACAAAGTCTACATACCTAGCCTTAGTGATGGCCTTCTCGATAAGTAGGTCCTCTAAGGTCTCTATGAAGATATCACGTTTGACCTTAAACGACAAACCCTTACTTCTTAAGAGCTCAGCTACCTTGCTACTAAATTCAGCTTGCACCTTAACAAGTTCCTCCCCTTTAGCCTTCAGTTCGGTAGCCAATTTACCTTTTGTGACTTTGCTGGATTCTTTATTCTTCTTCATCTCATTCTTCAAGTGATCTACCTAACAAAGGAGCACCCTATGTTAACGTTTTAGGTTGTTGAATGAAGTAGCTAAGTCACTAGACACTTTCTTTTCCTCCTCCAATGCCTTTTAAATCCTCTCTACCTTAACCCTTACCTGACTCCCCTTCAATAGAAGAATTGAACAATTATAGGCCAAGATGAACTCCGGTATGTCATATAGCTATGAGCATAGTATGCAATCAATAATTAAACTAAAACTAAGCAATTCAATAGAAACACATGAGCAACTTACCTCATTACACCTCCTTAGCATTTCCGTTAAGGCCTCCAACTCGTTTATACTAGTCACTAGCTACCCAAATCGTGCCTATAACTACTCAAACCTCTAAACAAGCCAATCTATAGGTTATACAAGAGCTGCTCGCCAATCTCGATAGAACTAAAGGTTCAACATACTCATCATCGGGAATCTCAATGGTAATCATAACGGCAACTTTAGGGGTTCGCTCCAAACTTATCTACTCTATATCTAATTGAGAACCTGTTGCCTCAAGGCCTTGCTCAGCAACCACAACCCTAGTTAGAACCTCTAAAATTAGACTTTGACCAAATGCCCCAAGGCCCATCACCAAAGCCCCCAATGGTACTCCTATTGGCACATCCCCGCCTACTTACTAAACAATTTTAGGAAGAGTTTACTACCTTCCACTCTTCTTCTTAGACTTTTTTTAGGGGCGATGTGAACTATCCCCCTCCCCTTCTAGCTCGGGCCACCTTCTCTTTTCAAGCCTTGAAGCACTTTTGGACCTCCTATTCTACATAGCCGATAGCTTTTCCTTTAGTTTCTTCATTGCTAGCTCAGAAGCTACAAAAGAACATGTGAACTTCTTAGAAAGATAGACTAAAAGGAAGATAAAGCACTTACTATGTCGAGGACTAGCAGCCAGATGTCCTCCACTCCAACAGCAAGGTAATGCAGTACGGTAGACAACCAACTACCCTTCCTTAGCCAAGCATGACAAATACCTATCTCCATCACAAACAACAACATAATACTAAAAGAACTTAAGTAAGTTGCCACAGCTCCCAAATGCACAACGCCTAAAAAATGAGCAACTAAATCTATGCATTTACATTCAGACTTCTCGGTGCAACTTCATAATACTAGAAGAACTTAAGTAAGAACTCTAAAAGGGGAAGCCGAAGATTGAGATCATATAACGTTACGTAAATGACAAATGATCAGGCATCCCCTATGTTGTATGCCTACTACCCATCTTGGGGGTTCTCTAGTCACCACTTAGGCATTACTCTTATCGCTCGACAAACCAACCTCAACTTTTCCTTGCTCGGTACATATGTAAAATTTGTAACAATTACCTAACTTTTCCCTCCCTACCAATTGATGGTTACGTATTGTAGGGACAACATAGCACACATTCATTCTTCTCCTCTTAAGAGAGTATTACCCTATCTTCTTCTCTTCTTGCTATTACTGTTTTTTT